>CATIWC010001778.1:0-104962 GCA_948472305.1 Vicia faba
AAGTAATCATAAGTCTGAAGAAAATCTGATGAAATCTGAAGAAAATTAATTGGAATTTTAAGTGAATATAAATTTTCAGAAAATCTGATGAAATAAAAAAACTGATGAAATTTGAAGTGAACATAAATCTGAAAGAAAAATGATGAAATCTTAAGTAAATTTGATGAATTTTGATATAAACTTAAATATGAAGAAAATCTTATGAAGCTTAAAATATGAAGTCTAAATAAAATATGATGAAATGTGATGAAATATGAAGTGAACATGAATTTAAGTAAAATCTAAAGAAAATTTAATGAAATCTGATGAAATTGAACGGAACATAAATCTGAATATCTAATAAAATCTAAAGAAAGTCTGACGAAATTTGATGTGAACAAAAATCTGAATAAAAACTCATGAAATTTGAAGTATATATAAATTTTAAGAAAATTGGATGAAATAAAAAAAATAGATGAAACTTGATGTAAACATGAATCTGTAGGAAATCATTTGAAATTTGAAGAAAATCTAATGCAATTGGAAGTGAACATAAATCAGAAGAAACTATGATGAATTATGATGAAAATCTGATGAAATTTGAAGAGAATATAAATCTTTAGAAAATCTGATTAAATCTGACTTAAACATAAATCTGAAGAAAATATGATGAAATCAGAAGTAATCATAAGTCTGAAGAAAATATGATGAAATCTGAAGAAAATCAATTGGAATTTTAAGTGAATATAAATTTTCAGAAAATCTGATGAAATAAAAAAACTGATGAAATTTGAAGTGAACATAAATCTGCAAGAAAATCCTAAGAAAAATGATGAAATCTTAAGTAAATTTGATGAATTTTGATATAAACTTAAATATGAAGAAAATCTTATGAAGCTTAAAACATGAAGTCTAAAGAAAATATGATGAAATGTGATGAAATATGAAGTGAACATGAATTTAAGTAAAATCTAAAGAAATTTTAATGAAATCTGATGAAATTGAAGGGAACATAAATCTGAATATCTGATAAAATCTGAAGAAAGTCTGAAGAAATTTGATGTGAACAAAAATCTGAATAAAAACTCATGAAATTTGAAGTATATATAAATTTTAAGAAAATTGGATGAAATAAAAAAAACATATGAAACTTGATGTAAACATGAATCTGTAGGAAATCAGTTGAAATTCGAAGAAAATCTAATGCAATTGGAAGTGAACATAAATCAGAAGAAAATATGATGAATTATGATGAAAATCTGATTAAATTTGAAGAGAATATAAATCTTTAGAAAATATGATTAAATCTGACTTAAACATAAATCTGAAGAAAATAGGATGAAATCAGAAGTAATCATAAGTCTGAAGAAAATCTGATGAAATCTGAAGAAAATCAATTGGAATTTTAAGTGAATATAAATTTTCAGAAAATCTGATGAAATAAAAAAACTGATGAAATTTGAAGTGAACATAAATCTGCAAGAAAATCCTAAGAAAAATGATGAAATCTTAAGTAAATTTGATGAATTTTGATATAAACTTAAATATGAAGAAAATCTTATGAAGCTTAAAACATGAAGTCTAAAGAAAATATGATGAAATGTGATGAAATATGAAGTGAACATGAATTTAAGTAAAATCTAAAGAAATTTTAATGAAATCTGATGAAATTGAAGGGAACATAAATCTGAATATCTGATAAAATCTGAAGAAAGTCTGAAGAAATTTGATGTGAACAAAAATCTGAATAAAAACTCATGAAATTTGAAGTATATGTAAATTTTAAGAAAATTGGATGAAATAAAAAAAAACAAATGAAACTTGATGTAAACATGAATCTGTAGGAAATCAATTGAAATTTGAAGAAAATCTAATGCAATTGGAAGTGAACATAAATCAGAAGAAAATATGATGAATTATGATGAAAATCTGATGAAATTTGAAGAGAATATAAATCTTTAGAAAATATGATTAAATCTGACTTAAACATAAATCTGAAGAAAATAAGATGAAATCAGAAGTAATCATAAGTCTGAAGAAAATCTGATGAAATCTGAAGAAAATCAATTGGAATTTTAAGTGAATATAAATTTTCAGAAAATCTGATGAAATAAAAAAACTGATGAAATTTGAAGTGAACATAAATCTGAAAGAAAAATGATGAAATCTTAAGTAAATTTGATGAATTTTGATATAAACTTAAATATGAAGAAAATCTTATGAAGCTTAAAATATGAAGTCTAAATAAAATATGATGAAATGTGATGAAATATGAAGTGAACATGAATTTAAGTAAAATCTAAAGAAAATTTAATGAAATCTGATGAAATTGAACGGAACATAAATCTGAATATCTAATAAAATCTAAAGAAAGTCTGACGAAATTTGATGTGAACAAAAATCTGAATAAAAACTCATGAAATTTGAAGTATATATAAATTTTAAGAAAATTGGATGAAATAAAAAAAACAGATGAAACTTGATGTAAACATGAATCTGTAGGAAATCAGTTGAAATTCGAAGAAAATCTAATGCAATTGGAAGTGAACATAAATCAGAAGAAAATATGATGAATTATGATGAAAATCTGATGAAATTTGAAGAGAATATAAATCTTTAGAAAATATGATTAAATCTGACTTAAACATAAATCTGAAGAAAATAGGATGAAATCAGAAGTAATCATAAGTCTGAAGAAAATCTGATGAAATCTGAAGAAAATCAATTGGAATTTTAAGTGAATATAAATTTTCAGAAAATCTGATGAAATAAAAAAACTGATGAAATTTGAAGTGAACATAAATCTGCAAGAAAATCCTAAGAAAAATGATGAAATCTTAAGTAAATTTGATGAATTTTGATATAAACTTAAATATGAAGAAAATCTTATGAAGCTTAAAACATGAAGTCTAAAGAAAATATGATGAAATGTGATGAAATATGAAGTGAACATGAATTTAAGTAAAATCTAAAGAAATTTTAATGAAATCTGATGAAATTGAAGGGAACATAAATCTGAATATCTGATAAAATCTGAAGAAAGTCTGAAGAAATTTGATGTGAACAAAAATCTGAATAAAAACTCATGAAATTTGAAGTATATGTAAATTTTAAGAAAATTGGATGAAATAAAAAAAAACAGATGAAACTTGATGTAAACATGAATCTGTAGGAAATCAATTGAAATTTGAAGAAAATCTAATGCAATTGGAAGTGAACATAAATCAGAAGAAAATATGATGAATTATGATGAAAATCTGATGAAATTTGAAGAGAATATAAATCTTTAGAAAATATGATTAAATCTGACTTAAACATAAATCTGAAGAAAATAGGATGAAATCAGAAGTAATCATAAGTCTGAAGAAAATCTGATGAAATCTGAAGAAAATTAATTGGAATTTTAAGTGAATATAAATTTTCAGAAAATCTGATGAAATAAAAAAACTGATGAAATTTGAAGTGAACATAAATCTGAAAGAAAAATGATGAAATCTTAAGTAAATTTGATGAATTTTGATATAAACTTAAATATGAAGAAAATCTTATGAAGCTTAAAATATGAAGTCTAAATAAAATATGATGAAATGTGATGAAATATGAAGTGAACATGAATTTAAGTAAAATCTAAAGAAAATTTAATGAAATCTGATGAAATTGAACGGAACATAAATCTGAATATCTAATAAAATCTAAAGAAAGTCTGACGAAATTTGATGTGAACAAAAATCTGAATAAAAACTCATGAAATTTGAAGTATATATAAATTTTAAGAAAATTGGATGAAATAAAAAAAATAGATGAAACTTGATGTAAACATGAATCTGTAGGAAATCATTTGAAATTTGAAGAAAATCTAATGCAATTGGAAGTGAACATAAATCAGAAGAAACTATGATGAATTATGATGAAAATCTGATGAAATTTGAAGAGAATATAAATCTTTAGAAAATCTGATTAAATCTGACTTAAACATAAATCTGAAGAAAATATGATGAAATCAGAAGTAATCATAAGTCTGAAGAAAATATGATGAAATCTGAAGAAAATCAATTGGAATTTTAAGTGAATATAAATTTTCAGAAAATCTGATGAAATAAAAAAACTGATGAAATTTGAAGTGAACATAAATCTGCAAGAAAATCCTAAGAAAAATGATGAAATCTTAAGTAAATTTGATGAATTTTGATATAAACTTAAATATGAAGAAAATCTTATGAAGCTTAAAACATGAAGTCTAAAGAAAATATGATGAAATGTGATGAAATATGAAGTGAACATGAATTTAAGTAAAATCTAAAGAAATTTTAATGAAATCTGATGAAATTGAAGGGAACATAAATCTGAATATCTGATAAAATCTGAAGAAAGTCTGAAGAAATTTGATGTGAACAAAAATCTGAATAAAAACTCATGAAATTTGAAGTATATATAAATTTTAAGAAAATTGGATGAAATAAAAAAAACATATGAAACTTGATGTAAACATGAATCTGTAGGAAATCAGTTGAAATTCGAAGAAAATCTAATGCAATTGGAAGTGAACATAAATCAGAAGAAAATATGATGAATTATGATGAAAATCTGATTAAATTTGAAGAGAATATAAATCTTTAGAAAATATGATTAAATCTGACTTAAACATAAATCTGAAGAAAATAGGATGAAATCAGAAGTAATCATAAGTCTGAAGAAAATCTGATGAAATCTGAAGAAAATCAATTGGAATTTTAAGTGAATATAAATTTTCAGAAAATCTGATGAAATAAAAAAACTGATGAAATTTGAAGTGAACATAAATCTGAAAGAAAAATGATGAAATCTTAAGTAAATTTGATGAATTTTGATATAAACTTAAATATGAAGAAAATCTTATGAAGCTTAAAATATGAAGTCTAAATAAAATATGATGAAATGTGATGAAATATTAAGTGAACATGAATTTAAGTAAAATCTAAAGAAAATTTAATGAAATCTGATGAAATTGAACGGAACATAAATCTGAATATCTAATAAAATCTAAAGAAAGTCTGACGAAATTTGATGTGAACAAAAATCTGAATAAAAACTCATGAAATTTGAAGTATATATAAATTTTAAGAAAATTGGATGAAATAAAAAAAACAGATGAAACTTGATGTAAACATGAATCTGTAGGAAATCATTTGAAATTTGAAGAAAATCTAATGCAATTGGAAGTGAACATAAATCAGAAGAAACTATGATGAATTATGATGAAAATCTGATGAAATTTGAAGAGAATATAAATCTTTAGAAAATCTGATTAAATCTGACTTAAACATAAATCTGAAGAAAATATGATGAAATCAGAAGTAATCATAAGTCTGAAGAAAATATGATGAAATCTGAAGAAAATCAATTGGAATTTTAAGTGAATATAAATTTTCAGAAAATCTGATGAAATAAAAAAACTGATGAAATTTGAAGTGAACATAAATCTGCAAGAAAATCCTAAGAAAAATGATGAAATCTTAAGTAAATTTGATGAATTTTGATATAAACTTAAATATGAAGAAAATCTTATGAAGCTTAAAACATGAAGTCTAAAGAAAATATGATGAAATATGAAGTGAACATGAATTTAAATAAAATCTAAAGAAATTTTAATGAAATCTGATGAAATTGAAGGGAACATAAATCTGAATATCTGATAAAATCTGAAGAAAGTCTGAAGAAATTTGATGTGTACAAAAATCTGAATATAAACTCATGAAATTTGAAGTATATATAAATTTTAAGAAAATTGGATGAAATAAAAAAAACATATGAAACTTGATGTAAACATGAATCTGTAGGAAATCAGTTGAAATTCGAAGAAAATCTAATGCAATTGGAAGTGAACATAAATCAGAAGAAAATATGATGAATTATGATGAAAATCTGATGAAATTTGAAGAGAATATAAATCTTTAGAAAATATGATTAAATCTGACTTAAACATAAATCTGAAGAAAATAGGATGAAATCAGAAGTAATCATAAGTCTGAAGAGAATCTGATGAAATCTGAAGAAAATCAATTGGAATTTTAAGTGAATATAAATTTTCAGAAAATCTGATGAAATAAAAAAACTGATGAAATTTGAAGTGAACATAAATCTGCAAGAAAATCCTAAGAAAAATGATGAAATCTTAAGTAAATTTGATGAATTTTGATATAAACTTAAATATGAAGAAAATCTTATGAAGCTTAAAACATGAAGTCTAAAGAAAATATGATGAAATGTGATGAAATATGAAGTGAACATGAATTTAAGTAAAATCTAAAGAAATTTTAATGAAATCTGATGAAATTGAAGGGAACATAAATCTGAATATCTGATAAAATCTGAAGAAAGTCTGAAGAAATTTGATGTGAACAAAAATCTGAATAAAAACTCATGAAATTTGAAGTATATGTAAATTTTAAGAAAATTGGATGAAATAAAAAAAAACAGATGAAACTTGATGTAAACATGAATCTGTAGGAAATCAATTGAAATTTGAAGAAAATCTAATGCAATTGGAAGTGAACATAAATCAGAAGAAAATATGATGAATTATGATGAAAATCTGATGAAATTTGAAGAGAATATAAATCTTTAGAAAATATGATTAAATCTGACTTAAACATAAATCTGAAGAAAATAAGATGAAATCAGAAGTAATCATAAGTCTGAAGAAAATCTGATGAAATCTGAAGAAAATCAATTGGAATTTTAAGTGAATATAAATTTTCAGAAAATCTGATGAAATAAAAAAACTGATGAAATTTGAAGTGAACATAAATCTGAAAGAAAAATGATGAAATCTTAAGTAAATTTGATGAATTTTGATATAAACTTAAATATGAAGAAAATCTTATGAAGCTTAAAATATGAAGTCTAAATAAAATATGATGAAATGTGATGAAATATGAAGTGAACATGAATTTAAGTAAAATCTAAAGAAAATTTAATGAAATCTGATGAAATTGAACGGAACATAAATCTGAATATCTAATAAAATCTAAAGAAAGTCTGACGAAATTTGATGTGAACAAAAATCTGAATAAAAACTCATGAAATTTGAAGTATATATAAATTTTAAGAAAATTGGATGAAATAAAAAAAACAGATGAAACTTGATGTAAACATGAATCTGTAGGAAATCATTTGAAATTTGAAGAAAATCTAATGCAATTGGAAGTGAACATAAATCAGAAGAAACTATGATGAATTATGATGAAAATCTGATGAAATTTGAAGAGAATATAAATCTTTAGAAAATCTGATTAAATCTGACTTAAACATAAATCTGAAGAAAATATGATGAAATCAGAAGTAATCATAAGTCTGAAGAAAATATGATGAAATCTGAAGAAAATCAATTGGAATTTTAAGTGAATATAAATTTTCAGAAAATCTGATGAAATAAAAAAACTGATGAAATTTGAAGTGAACATAAATCTGCAAGAAAATCCTAAGAAAAATGATGAAATCTTAAGTAAATTTGATGAATTTTGATATAAACTTAAATATGAAGAAAATCTTATGAAGCTTAAAACATGAAGTCTAAAGAAAATATGATGAAATGTGATGAAATATGAAGTGAACATGAATTTAAGTAAAATCTAAAGAAATTTTAATGAAATCTGATGAAATTGAAGGGAACATAAATCTGAATATCTGATAAAATCTGAAGAAAGTGTGAAGAAATTTGATGTGAACAAAAATCTGAATAAAAACTCATGAAATTTGAAGTATATATAAATTTTAAGAAAATTGGATGAAATAAAAAAAACATATGAAACTTGATGTAAACATGAATCTGTAGAAAATCAGTTGAAATTCGAAGAAAATCTAATGCAATTGGAAGTGAACATAAATCAGAAGAAAATATGATGAATTATGATGAAAATCTGATGAAATTTGAAGAGAATATAAATGTTTAGAAAATCTGATTAAATCTGACTTAAACATAAATCTGAAGAAAATATGATGAAATCAGAAGTCTGAAGAAAATATGATGAAATCTGAAGAAAATCAATTGGAATTTTAAGTGAATATAAATTTTCAGAAAATCTGATGAAATAAAAAAACTGATGAAATTTGAAGTGAACATAAATCTGCAAGAAAATCCTAAGAAAAATGATGAAATCTTAAGTAAATTTGATGAATTTTGATATAAACTTAAATATGAAGAAAATCTTATGAAGCTTAAAACATGAAGTCTAAAGAAAATATGATGAAATGTGATGAAATATGAAGTGAACATGAATTTAAGTAAAATCTAAAGAAATTTTAATGAAATCTGATGAAATTGAAGGGAACATAAATCTGAATATCTGATAAAATCTGAAGAAAGTCTGAAGAAATATGATGTGAACAAAAATCTGAATATAAACTCATGAAATTTGAAGTATATATAAATTTTAAGAAAATTGGATGAAATAAAAAAAACATATGAAACTTGATGTAAACATGAATCTGTAGGAAATCAGTTGAAATTCGAAGAAAATCTAATGCAATTGGAAGTGAACATAAATCAGAAGAAAATATGATGAATTATGATGAAAATCTGATGAAATTTGAAGAGAATATAAATCTTTAGAAAATATGATTAAATCTGACTTAAACATAAATCTGAAGAAAATAGGATGAAATCAGAAGTAATCATAAGTCTGAAGAAAATCTGATGAAATCTGAAGAAAATCAATTGGAATTTTAAGTGAATACAAATTTTCAGAAAATCTGATGAAATAAAAAAACTGATGAAATTTGAAGTGAACATAAATCTGCAAGAAAATCCTAAGAAAAATGATGAAATCTTAAGTAAATTTGATGAATTTTGATATAAACTTAAATATGAAGAAAATCTTATGAAGCTTAAAACATGAAGTCTAAAGAAAATATGATGAAATGTGATGAAATATGAAGTGAACATGAATTTAAGTAAAATCTAAAGATAATTTAATGAAATCTGATGAAATTGAAGGGAACATAAATCTGAATATCTGATAAAATCTGAAGAAAGTCTGAAGAAATTTGATGTGAACAAAAATCTGAATAAAAACTCATGAAATTTGAAGTAAATATAAATTTTAAGAAAATTGGATGAAATAAAAAAAAAACAGATGAAACTTGATGTAAACATGAATCTGTTGGAAATCAGTTGAAATATGAAGAAAATCTAATGCAATTGGAAGTGAACATAAATCAAAAGAAACTATGATGAATTATGATGAAAATCTGATGAAATTTGAAGAGAATATAAATCTTTAGAAAATCTGATTAAATCTGACTTAAACATAAATCTGAAGAAAATATGATGAAATCAGAAGTAATCATAAGTCTGAAGAAAATATGATGAAATCTGAAGAAAATCAATTGGAATTTTAAGTGAATACAAATTTTCAGAAAATCTGATGAAATAAAAAAACTGATGAAATTTGAAGTGAACATAAATCTGCAAGAAAATCCTAAGAAAAATGATGAAATCTTAAGTAAATTTGATGAATTTTGATATAAACTTGAAATTGAAGAAAATCTTATGAAGCTTAAAATATGAAGTCTAAATAAAATATGATGAAATGTGATGAAATATGAAGTGAACATGAATTTAAGTAAAATCTAAAGAAATTTTAATGAAATATGATGAAATTGAAGGGAACATAAATCTGAATATCTGATAAAATCAAAAGAAAGTCTGACGAAATTTGATGTGAACAAAAATCTGAATAAAAACTCATGAAATTTGAAGTATATATAAATTTTAAGAAAATTGGATGAAATAAAAAAAACAGATGAAACTTGATGTAAACATGAATCTGTAGGAAATCATTTGAAATTTGAAGAAAATCTAATGCAATTGGAAGTGAACATAAATCAGAAGAAACTATGATGAATTATGATGAAAATCTGATGAAATTTGAAGAGAATATAAATCTTTAGAAAATCTGATTAAATCTGACTTAAACATAAATCTGAAGAAAATATGATGAAATCAGAAGTAATCATAAGTCTGAAGAAAATATGATGAAATCTGAAGAAAATCAATTGGAATTTTAAGTGAATACAAATTTTCAGAAAATCTGATGAAATAAAAAAACTGATGAAATTTGAAGTGAACATAAATCTGCAAGAAAATCCTAAGAAAAATGATGAAATCTTAAGTAAATTTGATGAATTTTGATATAAACTTAAATATGAAGAAAATCCTATGAAGCTTAAAACATGAAGTCTAAAGAAAATGTGATGAAATGTGATGAAATATGAAGTGAACATGAATTTAAGTAAAATCTAAAGAAAATTTAATGAAATCTGATGAAATTGAAGGGAACATAAATCTGAATATCTGATAAAATCTGAAGAAAGTCTGAAGAAATTTGATGTGAACAAAAATCTGAATAAAAACTCATGAAATTTGAAGTAAATATAAATTTTAAGAAAATTGGATGAAATAAAAAAAAACAGATGAAACTTGATGTAAACATGAATCTGTTGGAAATCAGTTGAAATATGAAGAAAATCTAATGCAATTGGAAGTGAACATAAATCAAAAGAAACTATGATGAATTATGATGAAAATCTGATGAAATTTAAAGAGAATATAAATCTTTAGAAAATCTGATTAAATCTGACTTAAACATAAATCTGAAGAAAATATGATGAAATCAGAAGTAATCATAAGTCTGAAGAAAATCTGATGAAATCTGAAGAAAATCAATTGAAATTTTAAGTGAATATAAATTTTCAGAAAATCTGATGAAATAAAAAAACCGATGAAATTTGAATTGAACATCAATCTGCAAGAAAATCCTAAAAAAAATGATGAAATCTTAAGTAAATTTGATGAATTTTGATATAAACTTAAATATGAAGAAAATCTTATGAAGCTTAAAACTTGAAGTCTAAAGAAAATATGATGAAATGTGATGAAATATGAAGTGAACATGAATTTAAGTAAAATCTAAAGAAAATTTAATGAAATTTGATGAAATTTAACGGAACAAAAATCTGAATATCTAATAAAATCTAAAGAAAGTCTGACGAAATTTGATGTGAACAAAAATCTGAATAAAAACTCATGAAATTTGAACTATATATAAATTTTTAAAAAATTGGATGAAATAAAAAAAAATAGATGAAACTTGATGTAAACATGAATCTGTAGGAAATCAGTTGAAATTTGAAGAAAATCTAATGCAATTGGAAGTGAACATAAATCAGAAGAAAATATGATGAATTATGATGAAAATATGATGAAATTTGAAGAGAATATAAATCTTTAGAAAATATGATTAAATCTGACTTAAACATAAATCTGAAGAAAATATGATGAAATCAGAAGTAATCATAAGTCTGAAGAAAATCTGATGAAATCTGAAGAAAATCAATTGGAATTTTAAGTGAATATAAATTTTCAGAAAATCTGATGAAATAAAAAAACTGATGAAATTTGAAGTGAACATAAATCTGCAAGAAAATCCTAAGAAAAATGATGAAATCTTAAGTAAATTTGATGAATTTTGATATAAACTTGAATATGAAGAAAATCTTATGAAGCTTAAAATATGAAGTCTAAATAAAATATGATGAAATGTGATGAAATATGAAGTGAACATGAATTTAAGTAAAATCTAAAGAAATTTTAATGAAATCTGATGAAATTGAAGGGAACATAAATCTGAATATCTGATAAAATCAAAAGAAAGTCTGACGAAATTTGATTTGAACAAAAATCTGAATTAAAACTCATGAAATTTGAAGTATATATAAATTTTAAGAAAATTGGATGAAATAAAAAAAACAGATGAAACTGGATGTAAACATGAATCTGTAGGAAATCATTTGAAATTTGAAGAAAATCTAATGCAATTGGAAGTGAACATAAATTAGAAGAAACTATGATGAATTATGATGAAAATCTGATGAAATTTGAAGAGAATATAAATCTTTAGAAAATCTGATTAAATCTGACTTAAACATAAATCTGAAGAAAATATGATGAAATCAGAAGTAACCATAAGTCTGAAGAAAATATGATGAAATCTGAAGAAAATAAATTGGAATTTTAAGTGAATACAAATTTTCAGAAAATCTGATGAAATAAAAAAACTGATGAAATTTGAAGTGAACATAAATCTGCAAGAAAATCCTAAGAAAAATGATGAAATCTTAAGTAAATTTGATGAATTTTGATATAAACTTAAATATGAAGAAAATCTTATGAAGCTTAAAACATGAAGTCTAAAGAAAATATGATGAAATGTGATGAAATATGAAGTGAACATGAATTTAAGTAAAATCTAAAGAAAATTTAATGAAATCTGATGAAATTGAAGGGAACATAAATCTGAATATCTGATAAAATCTGAAGAAAGTCTGAAGAAATTTGATGTGAACAAAAATCTGAATAAAAACTCATGAAATTTGAAGTAAATATAAATTTTAAGAAAATTGGATGAAATAAAAAAAAACAGATGAAACTTGATGTAAACATGAATCTGTTGGAAATCAGTTGAAATATGAAGAAAATCTAATGCAATTGGAAGTGAACATAAATCAAAAGAAACTATGATGAATTATGATGAAAATCTGATGAAATTTAAAGAGAATATAAATCTTTAGAAAATCTGATTAAATCTGACTTAAACATAAATCTGAAGAAAATATGATGAAATCAGAAGTAATCATAAGTCTGAAGAAAATCTGATGAAATCTGAAGAAAATCAATTGAAATTTTAAGTGAATATAAATTTTCAGAAAATCTGATGAAATAAAAAAACCGATGAAATTTGAATTGAACATCAATCTGCAAGAAAATCCTAAAAAAAATGATGAAATCTTAAGTAAATTTGATGAATTTTGATATAAACTTAAATATGAAGAAAATCTTATGAAGCTTAAAACTTGAAGTCTAAAGAAAATATGATGAAATGTAATGAAATATGAAGTGAACATGAATTTAAGTAAAATCTAAAGAAAATTTAATGAAATTTGATGAAATTTAACGGAACATAAATCTGAATATCTAATAAAATCTAAAGAAAGTCTGACGAAATTTGATGTGAACAAAAATCTGAATAAAAACTCATGAAATTTGAACTATATATAAATTTTTAAAAAATTGGATGAAATAAAAAAAAATAGATGAAACTTGATGTAAACATGAATCTGTAGGAAATCAGTTGAAATTTGAAGAAAATCTAATGCAATTGGAAGTGAACATAAATCAGAAGAAAATATGATGAATTATGATGAAAATATGATGAAATTTGAAGAGAATATAAATCTTTAGAAAATATGATTAAATCTGACTTAAACATAAATCTGAAGAAAATATGATGAAATCAGAAGTAATCATAAGTCTGAAGAAAATCTGATGAAATCTGAAGAAAATCAATTGGAATTTTAAGTGAATATAAATTTTCAGAAAATCTGATGAAATAAAAAAACTGATGAAATTTGAAGTGAACATAAATCTGCAAGAAAATCCTAAGAAAAATGATGAAATCTTAAGTAAATTTGATGAATTTTGATATAAACTTGAATATGAAGAAAATCTTATGAAGCTTAAAATATGAAGTCTAAATAAAATATGATGAAATGTGATGAAATATGAAGTGAACATGAATTTAAGTAAAATCTAAAGAAATTTTAATGAAATCTGATGAAATTGAAGGGAACATAAATCTGAATATCTGATAAAATCAAAAGAAAGTCTGACGAAATTTGATGTGAACAAAAATCTGAATAAAAACTCATGAAATTTGAAGTATATATAAATTTTAAGAAAATTGGATGAAATAAAAAAAACAGATGAAACTGGATGTAAACATGAATCTGTAGGAAATCATTTGAAATTTGAAGAAAATCTAATGCAATTGGAAGTGAACATAAATCAGAAGAAACTATGATGAATTATGATGAAAATCTGATGAAATTTGAAGAGAATATAAATCTTTAGAAAATCTGATTAAATCTGACTTAAACATAAATCTGAAGAAAATATGATGAAATCAGAAGTAATCATAAGTCTGAAGAAAATATGATGAAATCTGAAGAAAATCAATTGGAATTTTAAGTGAATACAAATTTTCAGAAAATCTGATGAAATAAAAAAACTGATGAAATTTGAAGTGAACATAAATCTGCAAGAAAATCCTAAGGAAAATGATGAAATCTTAAGTAAATTTGATGAATTTTGATATAAACTTAAATATGAAGAAAATCTTATGAAGCTTAAAACATGAAGTCTAAAGAAAATATGATGAAATGTGATGAAATATGAAGTGAACATGAATTTAAGTAAAATCTAAAGAAAATTTAATGAAATCTGATGAAATTGAAGGGAACATAAATCTGAATATCTGAAGAAAGTCTGAAGAAATTTGATGTGAACAAAAATCTGAATAAAAACTCATGAAATTTGAAGTAAATATAAATTTTAAGAAAATTGGATGAAATAAAAAAAAACAGATGAAACTTGATGTAAACATGAATCTGTTGGAAATCAGTTGAAATATGAAGAAAATCTAATGCAATTGGAAGTGAACATAAATCAAAAGAAACTATGATGAATTATGATGAAAATCTGATGAAATTTAAAGAGAATATAAATCTTTAGAAAATCTGATTAAATCTGACTTAAACATAAATCTGAAGAAAATATGATGAAATCAGAAGTAATCATAAGTCTGAAGAAAATCTGATGAAATCTGAAGAAAATCAATTGAAATTTTAAGTGAATATAAATTTTCAGAAAATCTGATGAATTAAAAAAACCGATGAAATTTGAATTGAACATCAATCTGCAAGAAAATCCTAAAAAAAATGATGAAATCTTAAGTAAATTTGATGAATTTTGATATAAACTTAAATATGAAGAAAATCTTATGAAGCTTAAAACTTGAAGTCTAAAGAAAATATGATGAAATGTGATGAAATATGAAGTGAACATGAATTTAAGTAAAATCTAAAGAAAATTTAATGAAATTTGATGAAATTTAACGGAACATAAATCTGAATATCTAATAAAATCTAAAGAAACTCTGACGAAATTTGATGTGAACAAAAATCTGAATAAAAACTCATGAAATTTGAACTATATAATAATTTTTAAAAAATTAGATGAAATAAAAAAAAATAGATGAAACTTGATGTAAACATGAATCTGTAGGAAATCAGTTGAAATTTGAAGAAAATCTAATGCAATTGGAAGTGAACATAAATCAGAAGAAAATATGATGAATTATGATGAAAATATGATGAAATTTGAAGAGAATATAAATCTTTAGAAAATATGATTAAATCTGACTTAAACATAAATCTGAAGAAAATATGATGAAATCAGAAGCAATCATAAGTCTGAAGAAAATCTGATGAAATCTGAAGAAAATCAATTGGAATTTTAAGTGAATATAAATTTTCAGAAAATCTGATGAAATAAAAAAACTGATGAAATTTGAAGTGAACATAAATCTGCAAGAAAATCCTAAGAAAAATGATGAAATCTTAAGTAAATTTGATGAATTTTGATATAAACTTGAATATGAAGAAAATCTTATGAAGCTTAAAATATGAAGTCTAAATAAAATATGATGAAATGTGATGAAATATGAAGTGAACATGAATTTAAGTAAAATCTAAAGAAAATTTAATGAAATCTGATGAAATTGAAGGGAACATAAATCTGAATATCTGATAAAATCAAAAGAAAGTCTGACGAAATTTGATGTGAACAAAAATCTGAATAAAAACTCATGAAATTTGAAGTATATATAAATTTTAAGAAAATTGGATGAAATAAAAAAAACAGATGAAACTGGATGTAAACATGAATCTGTAGGAAATCATTTGAAATTTGAAGAAAATCTAATGCAATTGGAAGTGAACATAAATCAGAAGAAACTATGATGAATTATGATGAAAATCTGATGAAATTTGAAGAGAATATAAATCTTTAGAAAATCTGATTAAATCTGACTTAAACATAAATCTGAAGAAAATATGATGAAATCAGAAGTAATCATAAGTCTGAAGAAAATATGATGAAATTTGAAGAAAATCAATTGGAATTTTAAGTGAATACAAATTTTCAGAAAATCTGATGAAATAAAAAAACTGATGAAATTTGAAGTGAACATAAATCTGCAAGAAAATCCTAAGAAAAATGATGAAATCTTAAGTAAATTTGATGAATTTTGATATAAACTTAAATATGAAGAAAATCTTATGAAGCTTAAAACATGAAGTCTAAAGAAAATATGATGAAATGTGATGAAATATGAAGTGAACATGAATTTAAGTAAAATCTAAAGAAAATTTAATGAAATCTGATGAAATTGAAGGGAACATAAATCTGAATATCTGATAAAATCTGAAGAAAGTCTGAAGAAATTTGATGTGAACAAAAATCTGAATAAAAACTCATGAAATTTGAAGTAAATATAAATTTTAAGAAAATTGGATGAAATAAAAAAAAACAGATGAAACTTGATGTAAACATGAATCTGTTGGAAATCAGTTGAAATATGAAGAAAATCTAATGCAATTGGAAGTGAACATAAATCAAAAGAAACTATGATGAATTATGATGAAAATCTGATGAAATTTAAAGAGAATATAAATCTTTAGAAAATCTGATTAAATCTGACTTAAACATAAATCTGAAGAAAATATGATGAAATCAGAAGTAATCATAAGTCTGAAGAAAATCTGATGAAATCTGAAGAAAATCAATTGAAATTTTAAGTGAATATAAATTTTCAGAAAATCTGATGAAATAAAAAAACCGATGAAATTTGAATTGAACATCAATCTGCAAGAAAATCCTAAAAAAAATGATGAAATCTTAAGTAAATTTGATGAATTTTGATATAAACTTAAATGTGAAGAAAATCTTATGAAGCTTAAAACTTGAAGTCTAAAGAAAATATGATGAAATGTAATGAAATATGAAGTGAACATGAATTTAAGTAAAATCTAAAGAAAATTTAATGAAATTTGATGAAATTTAACGGAACATAAATCTGAATATCTAATAAAATCTAAAGAAAGTCTGACGAAATTTGATGTGAACAAAAATCTGAATAAAAACTCATGAAATTTGAACTATATATAAATTTTTAAAAAATTGGATGAAATAAAAAAAAATAGATGAAACTTGATGTAAACATGAATCTGTAGGAAATCAGTTGAAATTTGAAGAAAATCTAATGCAATTGGAAGTGAACATAAATCAGAAGAAAATATGATGAATTATGATGAAAATATGATGAAATTTGAAGAGAATATAAATCTTTAGAAAATATGATTAAATCTGACTTAAACATAAATCTGAAGAAAATATGATGAAATCAGAAGTAATCATAAGTCTGAAGAAAATCTGATGAAATCTGAAGAAAATCAATTGGAATTTTAAGTGAATATAAATTTTCAGAAAATCTGATGAAATAAAAAAACTGATGAAATTTGAAGTGAACATAAATCTGCAAGAAAATCCTAAGAAAAATGATGAAATCTTAAGTAAATTTGATGAATTTTGATATAAACTTGAATATGAAGAAAATCTTATGAAGCTTAAAATATGAAGTCTAAATAAAATATGATGAAATGTGATGAAATATGAAGTGAACATGAATTTAAGTAAAATCTAAAGAAATTTTAATGAAATCTGATGAAATTGAAGGGAACATAAATCTGAATATCTGATAAAATCAAAAGAAAGTCTGACGAAATTTGATGTGAACAAAAATCTGAATAAAAACTCATGAAATTTGAAGTATATATAAATTTTAAGAAAATTGGATGAAATAAAAAAAACAGATGAAACTGGATGTAAACATGAATCTGTAGGAAATCATTTGAAATTTGAAGAAAATCTAATGCAATTGGAAGTGAACATAAATCAGAAGAAACTATGATGAATTATGATGAAAATCTGATGAAATTTGAAGAGAATATAAATCTTTAGAAAATCTGATTAAATCTGACTTAAACATAAATCTGAAGAAAATATGATGAAATCAGAAGTAATCATAAGTCTGAAGAAAATATGATGAAATCTGAAGAAAATCAATTGGAATTTTAAGTGAATACAAATTTTCAGAAAATCTGATGAAATAAAAAAACTGATGAAATTTGAAGTGAACATAAATCTGCAAGAAAATCCTAAGGAAAATGATGAAATCTTAAGTAAATTTGATGAATTTTGATATAAACTTAAATATGAAGAAAATCTTATGAAGCTTAAAACATGAAGTCTAAAGAAAATATGATGAAATGTGATGAAATATGAAGTGAACATGAATTTAAGTAAAATCTAAAGAAAATTTAATGAAATCTGATGAAATTGAAGGGAACATAAATCTGAATATCTGAAGAAAGTCTGAAGAAATTTGATGTGAACAAAAATCTGAATAAAAACTCATGAAATTTGAAGTAAATATAAATTTTAAGAAAATTGGATGAAATAAAAAAAAACAGATGAAACTTGATGTAAACATGAATCTGTTGGAAATCAGTTGAAATATGAAGAAAATCTAATGCAATTGGAAGTGAACATAAATCAAAAGAAACTATGATGAATTATGATGAAAATCTGATGAAATTTAAAGAGAATATAAATCTTTAGAAAATCTGATTAAATCTGACTTAAACATAAATCTGAAGAAAATATGATGAAATCAGAAGTAATCATAAGTCTGAAGAAAATCTGATGAAATCTGAAGAAAATCAATTGAAATTTTAAGTGAATATAAATTTTCAGAAAATCTGATGAATTAAAAAAACCGATGAAATTTGAATTGAACATCAATCTGCAAGAAAATCCTAAAAAAAATGATGAAATCTTAAGTAAATTTGATGAATTTTGATATAAACTTAAATATGAAGAAAATCTTATGAAGCTTAAAACTTGAAGTCTAAAGAAAATATGATGAAATGTGATGAAATATGAAGTGAACATGAATTTAAGTAAAATCTAAAGAAAATTTAATGAAATTTGATGAAATTTAACGGAACATAAATCTGAATATCTAATAAAATCTAAAGAAACTCTGACGAAATTTGATGTGAACAAAAATCTGAATAAAAACTCATGAAATTTGAACTATATAATAATTTTTAAAAAATTAGATGAAATAAAAAAAAATAGATGAAACTTGATGTAAACATGAATCTGTAGGAAATCAGTTGAAATTTGAAGAAAATCTAATGCAATTGGAAGTGAACATAAATCAGAAGAAAATATGATGAATTATGATGAAAATATGATGAAATTTGAAGAGAATATAAATCTTTAGAAAATATGATTAAATCTGACTTAAACATAAATCTGAAGAAAATATGATGAAATCAGAAGCAATCATAAGTCTGAAGAAAATCTGATGAAATCTGAAGAAAATCAATTGGAATTTTAAGTGAATATAAATTTTCAGAAAATCTGATGAAATAAAAAAACTGATGAAATTTGAAGTGAACATAAATCTGCAAGAAAATCCTAAGAAAAATGATGAAATCTTAAGTAAATTTGATGAATTTTGATATAAACTTGAATATGAAGAAAATCTTATGAAGCTTAAAATATGAAGTCTAAATAAAATATGATGAAATGTGATGAAATATGAAGTGAACATGAATTTAAGTAAAATCTAAAGAAAATTTAATGAAATCTGATGAAATTGAAGGGAACATAAATCTGAATATCTGATAAAATCAAAAGAAAGTCTGACGAAATTTGATGTGAACAAAAATCTGAATAAAAACTCATGAAATTTGAAGTATATATAAATTTTAAGAAAATTGGATGAAATAAAAAAAACAGATGAAACTGGATGTAAACATGAATCTGTAGGAAATCATTTGAAATTTGAAGAAAATCTAATGCAATTGGAAGTGAACATAAATCAGAAGAAACTATGATGAATTATGATGAAAATCTGATGAAATTTGAAGAGAATATAAATCTTTAGAAAATCTGATTAAATCTGACTTAAACATAAATCTGAAGAAAATATGATGAAATCAGAAGTAATCATAAGTCTGAAGAAAATATGATGAAATTTGAAGAAAATCAATTGGAATTTTAAGTGAATACAAATTTTCAGAAAATCTGATGAAATAAAAAAACTGATGAAATTTGAAGTGAACATAAATCTGCAAGAAAATCCTAAGAAAAATGATGAAATCTTAAGTAAATTTGATGAATTTTGATATAAACTTAAATATGAAGAAAATCTTATGAAGCTTAAAATATGAAGTCTAAATAAAATATGATGAAATGTGAAGAAATATGAAGTGAACATGAATTTAAGTAAAATCTAAAGAAATTTTAATGAAATCTGATGAAATTGAAGGGAACATAAATCTGAATATCTGATAAAATCAAAAGAAAGTTTGACGAAATTTGATGTGAACAAACATATGAATAAAAACTCATGAAATTTGAAGTATATATAAATTTTAAGAAAATTGGATGAAATAAAAAAAACAGATGAAACTTGATGTAAACATGAATCTGTAGGAAATCAGTTGAAATTTGAAGAAAATCTAATGCAATTGAAAGTGAACATAAATCAGAAGAAACTATGATGAATGATGATGAAAATCTGATGAAATTTGAAGAGAATATAAATCTTTAGAAAATCTGATTAAATCTGACTTAAACATAAATCTGAAGAAAATATGATGAAATTAGAAGAAATCATAAGTCTGAAGAAAATCTAATGAAATCTGAAGAAAATCAATTGGAATTTTAAGTGAATATAAAATTTTAGAAAATCTGATGAAATAAAAAATCTGATGAAATTTGAAGTGAACATAAATCTGAAATAAAATCCTAAGAAAAATGATGAAATCTTAAGTAAATTTGATGAATTTTGATATAGACTTAAATCTGAAGAAAATCTTATGAAGCTTAAAATATGAAGTCTAAATAAAATATGATGAAATGTGAAGAAATATGAAGTGAACATGAATTTAAGTAAAATCTAAAGAAATTTTAATGAAATCTGATGAAATTGAAGGGAACATAAATCTGAATATCTGATAAAATCAAAAGAAAGTCTGACGAAATTTGATGTGAACAAACATATGAATAAAAACTCATGAAATTTGAAGTATATATAAATTTTAAGAAAATTGGATGAAATAAAAAAAACAGATGAAACTTGATGTAAACATGAATCTGTAGGAAATCAGTTGAAATTTGAAGAAAATCTAATGCAATTGAAAGTGAACATAAATCAGAAGAAACTATGATGAATGATGATGAAAATCTGATGAAATTTGAAGAGAATATAAATCTTTAGAAAATCTGATTAAATCTGACTTAAACATAAATCTGAAGAAAATATGATGAAATTAGAAGTAATCATAAGTCTGATGAAAATATGATGAAATCTGAAGAAAATCAATTGGAATTTTAAGTGAATACAAATTTTCAGAAAATCTGATGAAATAAAAAAACTGATGAAATTTGAAGTGAACATAAATGTGCAAGAAAATCCTAAGAAAAATGATGAAATCTTAAGTAAATTTGATGAATTTTGATATAAACTTAAATATGAAGAAAATCTTATGAAGCTTAAAACATGAAGTCTAAAGAAAATATGATGAAATGTGATGAAATATGAAGTGAACATGAATTTAAGTAAAATCTAAAGAAAATTTAATGAAATCTGATGAAATTGAAGGGAACATAAATATGAATATCTGATAAAATCTGAAGAAAGTCTGAAGAAATTTGATGTGAACAAAAATCTGAATAAAAACTCATGAAATTTGAAGTATATATAAATTTTAAGAAAATTGGATGAAATAAAAAAAAACAGATGAAACTTGATGTAAACATGAATCTGTAGGAAATCAGTTGAAATATGAAGAAAATCTAATGCAATTGGAAGTGAACATAAATCAAAAGAAACTATGATGAATTATGATGAAAATCTGATGAAATTTAAAGAGAATATAAATCTTTAGAAAATATGATTAAATCTGACTTAAACATAAATCTGAAGAAAATATGATGAAATCAAAAGTAATCATAAGTCTGAAGAAAATCTGATGAAATCTGAAGAAAATCAATTGAAATTTTAAGTGAATATAAATTTTCAGAAAATCTGATGAAATAAAAAAACTGATGAAATTTGAAGTGAACATAAATCTGCAAGAAAATCCTAAGAAAAATGATGAAATCTTAAGTAAATTTGATGAATTTTGATATAGACTTAAATCTGAAGAAAATCTTATGAAGCGTAAAATATGAAGTCTAAATAAAATATGATGAAATGTGAAGAAATATGAAGTGAACATGAATTTAAGTAAAATCTAAAGAAATTTTAATGAAATCTGATGAAATTGAAGGGAACATAAATCTGAATATCTGATAAAATCAAAAGAAAGTTTGACGAAATTTGATGTGAACAAACATATGAATAAAAACTCATGAAATTTGAAGTATATATAAATTTTAAGAAAATTGGATGAAATAAAAAAAACAGATGAAACTTGATGTAAACATGAATCTGTAGGAAATCAGTTGAAATTTGAAGAAAATCTAATGCAATTGAAAGTGAACATAAATCAGAAGAAACTATGATGAATGATGATGAAAATCTGATGAAATTTGAAGAGAATATAAATCTTTAGAAAATCTGATTAAATCTGACTTAAACATAAATCTGAAGAAAATATGATGAAATTAGAAGTAATCATAAGTCTGATGAAAATATGATGAAATCTGAAGAAAATCAATTGGAATTTTAAGTGAATACAAATTTTCAGAAAATCTGATGAAATAAAAAAACTGATGAAATTTGAAGTGAACATAAATCTGCAAGAAAATCCTAAGAAAAATGATGAAATCTTAAGTAAATTTGATGAATTTTGATATAAACTTAAATATGAAGAAAATCTTATGAAGCTTAAAACATGAAGTCTAAAGAAAATATGATGAAATGTGATGAAATATGAAGTGAACATGAATTTAAGTAAAATCTAAAGAAAATTTAATGAAATCTGATGAAATTGAAGGGAACATAAATCTGAATATCTGATAAAATCTGAAGAAAGTCTGAAGAAATTTGATGTGAACAAAAATCTGAATAAAAACTCATGAAATTTGAAGTATATATAAATTTTGAGAAAATTGGATGAAATAAAAAAAAAACAAATGAAACTTGATGTAAACATGAATCTGTAGGAAATCAGTTGAAATATGAAGAAAATCTAATGCAATTGGAAGTGAACATAAATCAAAAGAAACTATGATGAATTATGATGAAAATCTGATGAAATTTAAAGAGAATATAAATCTTTAGAAAATCTGCTTAAATCTGACTTAAACATAAATCTGAAGAAAATATGATGAAATCAAAAGTAATCATAAGTCTGAAGAAAATCTGATGAAATCTGAAGAAAATCAATTGAAATTTTAAGTGAATATAAATTTTCAGAAAATCTGATGAAATAAAAAAACTGATGAAATTTGAAGTGAACATAAATCTGCAAGAAAATCCTAAGAAAAATGATGAAATCTTAAGCAAATTTGATGAATTTTGATATAAACTTAAATATGAAGAAAATCTTATGAAGCTTAAAACATGAAGTCTAAAGAAAATATGATGAAATGTGATGAAATATGAAGTGAACATGAATTTAAGTAAAATCTAAAGAAAATTTAATGAAATCTGATGAAATTGAAGGGAACATAAATCTGAATATCTGAAGAAAGTCTGAAGAAATTTGATGTGAACAAAAATCTGAATAAAAACTCATGAAATTTGAAGTATATATAAATTTTGAGAAAATTGGATGAAATAAAAAAAAACAAATGAAACTTGATGTAAACATGAATCTGTAGGAAATCAGTTGAAATATGAAGAAAATCTAATGCAATTGGAAGTGAACATAAATCAAAAGAAACTATGATGAATTATGATGAAAATCTGATGAAATTTAAAGAGAATATAAATCTTTAGAAAATCTGATTAAATCTGACTTAAACATAAATCTGAAGAAAATATGATGAAATCAAAAGTAATCATAAGTCTGAAGAAAATCTGATGAAATCTGAAGAAAATCAATTGAAATTTTAAGTGAATATAAATTTTCAGAAAATCTGATGAAATAAAAAAACTGATGAAATTTGAAGTGAACATAAATCTGCAAGAAAATCCTAAGAAAAATGATGAAATCTTAAGCAAATTTGATGAATTTTGATATAAACTTAAATATGAAGAAAATCTTATGAAGCTTAAAACATGAAGTCTAAAGAAAATATGATGAAATGTGATGAAATATGAAGTGAACATGAATTTAAGTAAAATCTAAAGAAAATTTAATGAAATCTGATGAAATTGAAGGGAACATAAATCTGAATATCTAATAAAATCTAAAGAAAGTCTGACGAAATTTGATGTGAACAAAAGTCTGAATAAAAACTCATGAAATTTGAAGTATATATAAATTTTAAAAAAATTGGATGAAATAAAAAAAAAATATATGAAACTTGATGTAAACATGAATCTCTAGGAAATCAGTTGAAATTTGAAGAAAATCTAATGCAATTGGAAGTGAACATAAATCAGAAGAAAATATGATGAATTATGATGAAAATCTGATGAAATTTGAAGAGAATATAAATCATTAGAAAATCTGATTAAATATGACTTAAACATAAATCTGAAGAAAATATGATGAAATCAGAAGTAATCATAAGTCTGAAGAAAATCTGATGAAATCTGAAGAAAATCAATTGGAATTTTAAGTGAATATAAATTTTCAGAAAATCTGATTAAATAAAAAAACTGATGAAATTTGAAGTGAACATAAATCTGCAAGAAAATCCTATGAAAAATGATGAAAAATCTTAAGTAAATTTGATGAATTTTGATATAAACTTGAATATGAAGAAAATCTTATGAAGCTTAAAATATGAAGTCTAAATAAAATATGATGAAATATGAAGTGAACATGAATTTAAGTAAAATCTAAAGAAATTTTAATGAAATCTGATGAAATTGAAGGGAACATAAATCTGAATATCTGATAAAATCAAAAGAAAGTCTGACGAAATTTGATGTGAACAAAAATCTGAATAAATACTCATGAAATTTGAAGTATATATAAATTTTAAGAAAATTGGATGAAATAAAAAAAACAGATGAAACTTGATGTAAACATGAATCTGTAGGAAATCAGTTGAAATTTGAAGAAAATCTAATGCAATTGGAAGTGAACATAAATCAGAAGAAACTATGATGAATTATGATGAAAAACTGATGAAATTTGAAGAGAATATAAATCTTTAGAAAATCTGATTAAATCTGACTTAAACATAAATCTGAAGAAAATATGATGAAATTAGAAGTAATCATAAGTCTGAAGAAAATCTGATGAAATCTGAAGAAAATCAATTGGAATTTTAAGTGAATATAAATTTTTAGAAAATCTGATCAAATAAAAAATCTGATGAAATTTGAAGTGAACATAAATCTGCAAGAAAATCCTAAGAAAAATGATGAAATCTTAAGTAAATTTGATGAATTTTGATATAGACTTAAATCTGAAGAAAATCTTATGAAGCTTAAAATATGAAGTCTAAAGAAAATATGATGAAATGTGATGAAATATGAAGTGAACATGAATTTAATTAAAATCTAAAGAAAATTTAATGAAATCTGATGAAATTGAAGGGAACATAAATCTGAATATCTGATAAAATCTGAAGAAAGTCTGACGAATTTTGATGTGAACAAAAATCTGAATAAAAACTCATGAAATTTGAAGTATATATAAATTTTAAGAAAATTGGATGAAATAAAAAAAAACAGATGAAACTTGATGTAAACATGAATCTGTAGGAAATCAGTTGAAATATGAAGCAAATCTAATGCAATTGGAAGTGAACATAAATCAAAAGAAACTATGATGAATTATGATGAAAATCTGATGAAATTTAAAGAGAATATAAATCTTTAGAAAATCTGATTAAGTCTGACTTAAACATAAATCTGAAGAAAATATGATGAAATCAGAAATAATCATAAGTCTGAAGAAAATCAGATGAATTCTGAAGAAAATCAATTGAAATTTTAAGTGAATATAAATTTTCAGAAAATCTGATGAAATAAAAAAACTGATGAAATTTGAAGTGAACATAAATCTGCAAGAAAATCCTAAAAAAAATGATGAAATCTTAAGTAAATTTGATGAATTTTGATATAAACTTAAATCTGAAGAAAATCTTATGAAGCTTAAAATATGAAGTCTAAAGAAAATATGATGAAATGTGATGAAATATGAAGTGAACATGAATTTAAGTAAAATCTAAAGAAAATTTAATGAAATCTGATGAAATTTAAGGGAACATAAATATGAATATCTGATATAAACTAAAGAAAGTCTGACGAAATTTGATGTGAACAAAAATCTGAATAAAAACTCATGAAATTTGAAGTATATATAAATTTTAAGAAAATTGGATGAAATAAAAAAAACAGATGAAACTTGATGTAAACATGAATCTGTAGGAAATCAGTTGAAATTTGAAGAAAATCTAATGCAATTGGAAGTGAACATAAATCAGAAGAAACTATGATGAATTATGATGAAAATCTGATGAAATTTGAAGAGAATATAAATCTTTAGAAAATCTGATTAAATCTGACTTAAACATAAATCTGAAGAAAATATGATGAAATTAGAAGTAATCATAAGTCTGAAGAAAATCTGATGAAATCTGAAGAAAATCAATTGGAATTTTAAGTGAATATAAATTTTTAGAAAATCTGATCAAATAAAAAATCTGATGAAATTTGAAGTGAACATAAATCTGCAAGAAAATCCTAAGAAAAATGATGAAATCTTAAGTAAATTTGATGAATTTTGATATAGACTTAAATCTGAAGAAAATCTTATGAAGCTTAAAATATGAAGTCTAAAGAAAATATGATGAAATGTGATGAAATATGAAGTGAACATGAATTTAATTAAAATCTAAAGAAAATTTAATGAAATCAGATGAAATTGAAGGGAACATAAATCTGAATATCTGATAAAATCTGAAGAAAGTCTGACGAAATTTGATGTGAACAAAAATCTGAATAAAAACTCATGAAATTTGAAGTATATATAAATTTTAAGAAAATTGGATGAAATAAAAAAAAAACAGATGAAACTTGATGTAAACATGAATCTGTAGGAAATCAGTTGAAATATGAAGAAAATCTAATGCAATTGGAAGTGAACATAAATCAAAAGAAACTATGATGAATTATGATGAAAATCTGATGAAATTTAAAGAGAATATAAATCTTTAGAAAATATGATTAAGTCTGACTTAAACATAAATCTGAAGAAAATATGATGAAATCAGAAATAATCATAAGTCTGAAGAAAATCAGATGAATTCTGAAGAAAATCAATTGAAATTTTAAGTGAATATAAATTTTCAGAAAATCTGATGAAATAAAAAAACTGATGAAATTTGAAGTGAACATAAATCTGCAAGAAAATCCTAAGAAAAATGATGAAATCTTAAGTAAATTTGATGAATTTTGATATAAACTTAAATCTGAAGAAAATCTTATGAAGCTTAAAATATGAAGTCTAAAGAAAATATGATGAAATGTGATGAAATATGAAGTGAACATGAATTTAAGTAAAATCTAAAGAAAATTTAATGAAATCTGATGAAATTTAAGGGAACATAAATCTGAATATCTGATATAAACTAAAGAAAGTCTGACGAAATTTGATGTGAACAAAAATCTGAATAAAAACTCATGAAATTTGAAGTATATATAAATTTTAAGAAAATTGGATGAAATAAAAAAAACAGATGAAACTTGATGTAAACATGAATCTGTAGGAAATCAGTTGAAATTTGAAGAAAATCTAATGCAATTGGAAGTGAACATAAATCAGAAGAAACTATGATGAATTATGATGAAAATCTGATGAAATTTGAAGAGAATATAAATCTTTAGAAAATCTGATTAAATCTGACTTAAACATAAATCTGAAGAAAATATGATGAAATTAGAAGAAATCATAAGTCTGAAGAAAATCTAATGAAATCTGAAGAAAATCAATTGGAATTTTAAGTGAATATAAATTTTTAGAAAATCTGATAAAATAAAAAATCTGATGAAATTTGAAGTGAACATAAATCTGAAAGAAAATCCTAAGAAAAATGATGAAATCTTAAGTAAATTTGATGAATTTTGATATAGACTTAAATCTGAAGAAAATCTTATGAAGCTTAAAATATGAAGTCTAAATAAAATATGATGAAATGTGAAGAAATATGAAGTGAACATGAATTTAAGTAAAATCTAAAGAAATTTTAATGAAATCTGATGAAATTGAAGGGAACATAAATCTGAATATCTGATAAAATCTGAAGAAAGTCTGACGAAATTTGATGTGAACAAAAATCTGAATAAAAACTCATGAAATTTGAAGTATATATAAATTTTAAGAAAATTGGATGAAATAAAAAAAAACAGATGAAACTTGATGTAAACATGAATCTGTAGGAAATCAGTTGAAATATGAAGAAAATCTAATGCAATTGGAAGTGAACATAAATCAAAAGAAACTATGATGAATTATGATGAAAATCTGATGAAATTTAAAGAGAATATAAATCTTTAGAAAATCTGATTAAGTCTGACTTAAACATAAATCTGAAGAAAATATGATGAAATCAGAAATAATCATAAGTCTGAAGAAAATCAGATGAATTCTGAAGAAAATCAATTGAAATTTTAAGTGAATATAAATTTTCAGAAAATCTGATGAAATAAAAAAACTGATGAAATTTGAAGTGAACATAAATCTGCAAGAAAATCCTAAGAAAAATGATGAAATCTTAAGTAAATTTGATGAATTTTGATATAAACTTAAATCTGAAGAAAATCTTATGAAGCTTAAAATATGAAGTCTAAAGAAAATATGATGAAATGTGGTGAAATATGAAGTGAACATGAATTTAAGTAAAATCTAAAGAAAATTTAATGAAATCTGATGAAATTTAAGGGAACATAAATCTGAATATCTGATATAAACTAAAGAAAGTCTGACGAAATTTGATGTGAACAAAAATCTGAATAAAAACTCATGAAATATGAAGTATATATAAATTTTAAGAAAATTGGATGAAATAAAAAAAACAGATGAAACTTGATGTAAACATGAATCTGTAGGAAATCAGTTGAAATTTGAAGAAAATCTAATGCAATTGGAAGTGAACATAAATCAGAAGAAACTATGATGAATTATGATGAAAATCTGATGAAATTTGAAGAGAATATAAATCTTTAGAAAATCTGATTAAATCTGACTTAAACATAAATCTGAAGAAAATATGATGAAATTAGAAGTAATCATAAGTCTGAAGAAAATCTGATGAAATCTGAAGAAAATCAATTGGAATTTTAAGTGAATATAAATTTTTAGAAAATCTGATCAAATAAAAAATCTGATGAAATTTGAAGTGAACATAAATCTGCAAGAAAATCCTAAGAAAAATGATGAAATCTTAAGTAAATTTGATGAATTTTGATATAGACTTAAATATGAAGAAAATCTTATGAAGCTTAAAACATGAAGTCTAAAGAAAATATGATGAAATGTGATGAAATATGAAGTGAACATGAATTTAAGTAAAATCTAAAGAAAATTTAATGAAATCTGATGAAATTGAAGGGAACATAAATCTGAATATCTGATAAAATCTGAAGAAAGTCTGAAGAAATTTGATGTGAACAAAAATCTGAATAAAAACTCATGAAATTTGAAGTATATATAAATTTTAAGAAAATTGGATGAAATAAAAAAAAACAGATGAAACTTGATGTAAACATGAATCTGTAGGAAATCAGTTGAAATATGAAGAAAATCTAATGCAATTGGAAGTGAACATAAATCAAAAGAAACTATGATGAATTATGATGAAAATCTGATGAAATTTAAAGAGAATATAAATCTTTAGAAAATCTGATTAAATCTGACTTAAACATAAATCTGAAGAAAATATGATGAAATCAAAAGTAATCATAAGTCTGAAGAAAATCTGATGAAATCTGAAGAAAATCAATTGAAATTTTAAGTGAATATAAATTTTCAGAAAATCTGATGAAATAAAAAAACTGATGAAATTTGAAGTGAACATAAATCTGCAAGAAAATCCTAAGAAAAATGATGAAATCTTAAGTAAATTTGATGAATTTTGATATAAACTTAAATATGAAGAAAATCTTATGAAGCTTAAAACATGAAGTCTAAAGAAAATATGATGAAATGTGATGAAATATGAAGTGAACATGAATTTAAGTAAAATCTAAAGAAAATTTAATGAAATCTGATGAAATTGAAGGGAACATAAATCTGAATATCTAATAAAATCTAAAGAAAGTCTGACGAAATTTGATGTGAACAAAAGTCTGAATAAAAACTCATGAAATTTGAAGTATATATAAATTTTAAAAAAATTGGATGAAATAAAAAAAAAATAGATGAAACTTGATGTAAACATGAATCTCTAGGAAATCAGTTGAAATTTGAAGAAAATCTAATGCAATTGGAAGTGAACATAAATCAGAAGAAAATATGATGAATTATCATGAAAATCTGATGAAATTTTAAGAGAATATAAATCTTTAGAAAATCTGATTAAATCTGACTTAAACATAAATCTGAAGAAAATATGATGAAATCAGAAGTAATCATAAGTCTGAAGAAAATCTGATGAAATCTGAAGAAAATCAATTGGAATTTTAAGTGAATATAAATTTTTAGAAAATCTGATGAAATAAAAAATCTTTTTTGAAATTTGAAGTGAACATAAATCTGCAAGAAAATCCTAAGAAAAATGATGAAATCTTAAGTAAATTTGATGAATTTTGATATAAACTTAAATCTGAAGAAAATCTTATGAAGCTTAAAATATGAAGTCTATATAAAATATGATGAAATGTGATGAAATATGAAGTGAACATGAATTTAAGTAAAATCAAAAGAAAATTTAATGAAATCTGATGAAATTGAAGGGAACATAAATCTGAATATCTAATAAAATCTACAGAAAGTGTGACGAAATTTGATGTGAACAAAAATCTAAAAAAACTCATGAAATTTGAAGTATATATAAATTTTAAGAAAATTGGATGAAATAAAAAAAAAACAGATGAAACTTGATGTAAACATGAATCTGTAGGAAATCAGTTGAAATTTGAAGAAAATCTAATGCAATTGGAAGTGAACATAAATCAAAAGAAACTATGATGAATTATGATGAAAATCTGATGAAATTTGAAGAGAATATAAATCTTTAGAAAATCTGATTAAATCTGACTTAAACATAAATCTGAAGAAAATATGATGAAATCAGAAGTAATCATAAGTCTGAAGAAAATATGATGAAATCTGAAGAAAATCAATTGGAATTTTAAGTGAATACAAACTTTCAGAAAATCTGATGAAATAAAAAAAACTGATGAAATTTGAAGTGAACATAAATCTGCAAGAAAATCCTAAGAAAAATGATGAAATCTTAAGTAAATTTGATGAATTTTGATATAAACTTAAATCTGAAGAAAATCTTATGAAGCTTAAAATATGAAGTCTAAAGAAAATATGATGAAATGTGATGAAATATGAAGTGAACATGAATTTAAGTAAAATCTAAAGAAATTTTAATGAAATCTGATGAAATTGAAGGGAACATAAATCTGAATATCTGATAAAATCAAAAGAAAGTCTGACGAAATTTGATGTGAACAAAAATCTGAATATAAACTCATGAAATTTGAAGTATATATAAATTTTAAGAAAATTGGATGAAATAAAAAAAACAGATGAAACTTGATGTAAACATGAATCTGTAGGAAATCAGTTGAAATTTGAAGAAAATCTAATGCAATTGGAAGTGAACATAAATCAAAAGAAACTATGATGAATTATGATGAAAATCTGATGAAATTTGAAGAGAATATAAATCTTTAGAAAATCTGATTAAATCTGACTTAAACATAAATCTGAAGAAAATATGATGAAATCAGAAGTAATCATAAGTCTGAAGAAAATATGATGAAATCTGAAGAAAATCAATTGGAATTTTAAGTGAATACAAATTTTCAAAAAATCTGATGAAATAAAAAAACTGATGAAATTTGAAGTGAACATAAATCTGCAAAAAAAATCCTAAGAAAAATGATGAAATCTTAAGTAAATTTGATGAATTTTGATATAAACTTAAATCTGAAGAAAATCTTATGAAGCTTAAAATATGAAGTCTAAAGAAAATATGATGAAATGTGATGAAATATGAAGTGAACATGAATTTAAGTAAAATCTAAAGAAAAATTAATGAAATCTGATGAAATTGAAGGGATCATAAATCTGAATATCTGATATAATCTAAAGAAAGTGTGACGAAATTTGATGTGAACAAAAATCTGAATAAAAACTCATGAAATTTGAAGTATATATAAATTTTAAGAAAATTGGATATAATAAAAAAAAACAGATGAAACTTGATGTAAACATGAATCTGTAGGAAATCAGTTGAAATTTGAAGAAAATCTATTGCAATTGGAAGTGAACATAAATCAGAAGAAACTATGATGAATTATCATGAAAATCTGATGAAATTTTAAGAGAATATAAATCTTTAGAAAATCTGATTAAATCTGACTTAAACATAAATCTGAAGAAAATATGATGAAATCAGAAGTAATCATAAGTCTGAAGAAAATCTGATGAAATCTGAAGAAAATCAATTGGAATTTTAAGTGAATACAAATTTTCAGAAAATCTGATGAAATAAAAAAACTGATGAAATTTGAAGTGAACATAAATCTGCAAAAAAAATCCTAAGAAAAATGATGAAATCTTAAGTAAATTTGATGAATTTTGATATAAACTTAAATCTGAAGAAAATCTTATGAAGCTTAAAATATGAAGTCTAAAGAAAATATGATGAAATGTGATGAAATATGAAGTGAACATGAATTTAAGTAAAATCTAAAGAAAAATTAATGAAATCTGATGAAATTGAAGGGATCATAAATCTGAATATCTGATATAATCTAAAGAAAGTGTGAGAAAATTTGATGTGAACAAAAATCTGAATAAAAACTCATGAAATTTGAAGTATATATAAATTTTAAGAAAATTGGATATAATAAAAAAAAACAGATGAAACTTGATGTAAACATGAATCTGTAGGAAATCAGTTGAAATTTGAAGAAAATCTAATGCAATTGGAAGTGAACATAAATCAGAAGAAACTATGATGAATTATCATGAAAATCTGATGAAATTTTAAGAGAATATAAATCTTTAGAAAATCTGATTAAATCTGACTTAAACATAAATCTGAAGAAAATATGATGAAATCAGAAGTAATCATAAGTCTGAAGAAAATCTGATGAAATCTGAAGAAAATCAATTGGAATTTTAAGTGAATATAAATTTTTAGAAAATCTGATGAAATAAAAAATCTTTTTTGAAATTTGAAGTGAACATAAATCTGCAAGAAAATCCTAAGAAAAATGATGAAATCTTAAGTAAATTTGATGAATTTTGATATAAACTTAAATCTGAAGAAAATCTTATGAAGCTTAAAATATGAAGTCTATATAAAATATGATGAAATGTGATGAAATATGAAGTGAACATGAATTTAAGTAAAATCAAAAGAAAATTTAATGAAATCTGATGAAATTGAAGGGAACATAAATCTGAATATCTAATAAAATCTACAGAAAGTGTGACGAAATTTGATGTGAACAAAAATCTAAAAAAACTCATGAAATTTGAAGTATATATAAATTTTAAGAAAATTGGATGAAATAAAAAAAAAACAGATGAAACTTGATGTAAACATGAATCTGTAGGAAATCAGTTGAAATTTGAAGAAAATCTAATGCAATTGGAAGTGAACATAAATCAAAAGAAACTATGATGAATTATGATGAAAATCTGATGAAATTTGAAGAGAATATAAATCTTTAGAAAATCTGATTAAATCTGACTTAAACATAAATCTGAAGAAAATATGATGAAATCAGAAGTAATCATAAGTCTGAAGAAAATATGATGAAATCTGAAGAAAATCAATTGGAATTTTAAGTGAATACAAACTTTCAGAAAATCTGATGAAATAAAAAAAACTGATGAAATTTGAAGTGAACATAAATCTGCAAGAAAATCCTAAGAAAAATGATGAAATCTTAAGTAAATTTGATGAATTTTGATATAAACTTAAATCTGAAGAAAATCTTATGAAGCTTAAAATATGAAGTCTAAAGAAAATATGATGAAATGTGATGAAATATGAAGTGAACATGAATTTAAGTAAAATCTAAAGAAAATTTAATGAAATCTGATGAAATTTAAGGGAACATAAATCTGAATATCTGATATAATCTAAAGAAAGTCTGACGAAATTTGATGTGAACAAAAATCTGAATATAAACTCATGAAATTTGAAGTATATATAAATTTTAAGAAAATTGGATGAAATAAAAAAAACAGATGAAACTTGATGTAAACATGAATCTGTAGGAAATCAGTTGAAATTTGAAGAAAATCTAATGCAATTGGAAGTGAACATAAATCAAAAGAAACTATGATGAATTATGATGAAAATCTGATGAAATTTGAAGAGAATATAAATCTTTAGAAAATCTGATTAAATCTGACTTAAACATAAATCTGAAGAAAATATGATGAAATCAGAAGTAATCATAAGTCTGAAGAAAATATGATGAAATCTGAAGAAAATCAATTGGAATTTTAAGTGAATACAAATTTTCAAAAAATCTGATGAAATAAAAAAACTGATGAAATTTGAAGTGAACATAAATCTGCAAAAAAAATCCTAAGAAAAATGATGAAATCTTAAGTAAATTTGATGAATTTTGATATAAACTTAAATCGGAAGAAAATCTTATGAAGCTTAAAATATGAAGTCTAAAGAAAATATGATGAAATGTGATGAAATATGAAGTGAACATGAATTTAAGTAAAATCTAAAGAAAAATTAATGAAATCTGATGAAATTGAAGGGATCATAAATCTGAATATCTGATATAATCTAAAGAAAGTGTGACGAAATTTGATGTGAACAAAAATCTGAATAAAAACTCATGAAATTTGAAGTATATATAAATTTTAAGAAAATTGGATATAATAAAAAAAAACAGATGAAACTTGATGTAAACATGAATCTGTAGGAAATCAGTTGAAATTTGAAGAAAATCTAATGCAATTGGAAGTGAACATAAATCAGAAGAAACTATGATGAATTATCATGAAAATCTGATGAAATTTTAAGAGAATATAAATCTTTAGAAAATCTGATTAAATCTGACTTAAACATAAATCTGAAGAAAATATGATGAAATCAGAAGTAATCATAAGTCTGTAAAAAATCTGATGAAATCTGAAGAAAATCAATTGGAATTTTAAGTGAATACAAATTTTCAGAAAATCTGATGAAATAAAAAAACTGATGAAATTTGAAGTGAACATAAATCTGCAAAAAAAATCCTAAGAAAAATGATGAAATCTTAAGTAAATTTGATGAATTTTGATATAAACTTAAATCTGAAGAAAATCTTATGAAGCTTAAAATATGAAGTCTAAAGAAAATATGATGAAATGTGATGAAATATGAAGTGAACATGAATTTAAGTAAAATCTAAAGAAAAATTAATGAAATCTGATGAAATTGAAGGGATCATAAATCTGAATATCTGATATAATCTAAAGAAAGTGTGACGAAATTTGATGTGAACAAAAATCTGAATAAAAACTCATGAAATTTGAAGTATATATAAATTTTAAGAAAATTGGATATAATAAAAAAAAACAGATGAAACTTGATGTAAACATGAATCTGTAGGAAATCAGTTGAAATTTGAAGAAAATCTAATGCAATTGGAAGTGAACATAAATCAGAAGAAACTATGATGAATTATCATGAAAATCTGATGAAATTTTAAGAGAATATAAATCTTTAGAAAATCTGATTAAATCTGACTTAAACATAAATCTGAAGAAAATATGATGAAATCAGAAGTAATCATAAGTCTGAAGAAAATCTGATGAAATCTGAAGAAAATCAATTGGAATTTTAAGTGAATATAAATTTTTAGAAAATCTGATGAAATAAAAAATCTTTTTTGAAATTTGAAGTGAACATAAATCTGCAAGAAAATCCTAAGAAAAATGATGAAATCTTAAGTAAGTTTGATGAATTTTGATATAAACTTAAATCTGAAGAAAATCTTATGAAGCTTAAAATATGAAGTCTATAGAAAATATGATGAAATGTGATGAAATATGAAGTGAACATGAATTTAAGTAAAATCAAAAGAAAATTTAATGAAATCTGATGAAATTGAAGGGAACATAAATCTGAATATCTAATAAAATCTACAGAAAGTGTGACGAAATTTGATGTGAACAAAAATCTAAAAAAACTCATGAAATTTGAAGTATATATAAATTTTAAGAAAATTGGATGAAATAAAAAAAAAACAGATGAAACTTGATGTAAACATGAATCTGTAGGAAATCAGTTGAAATTTGAAGAAAATCTAATGCAATTGGAAGTGAACATAAATCAAAAGAAACTATGATGAATTATGATGAAAATCTGATGAAATTTGAAGAGAATATAAATCTTTAGAAAATCTGATTAAATCTGACTTAAACATAAATCTGAAGAAAATATGATGAAATCAGAAGTAATCATAAGTCTGAAGAAAATATGATGAAATCTGAAGAAAATCAATTGGAATTTTAAGTGAATACAAACTTTCAGAAAATCTGATGAAATAAAAAAAACTGATGAAATTTGAAGTGAACATAAATCTGCAAGAAAATCCTAAGAAAAATGATGAAATCTTAAGTAAATTTGATGAATTTTGATATAAACTTAAATCTGAAGAAAATCTTATGAAGCTTAAAATATGAAGTCTAAAGAAAATATGATGAAATGTGATGAAATATGAAGTGAACATGAATTTAAGTAAAATCTAAAGAAAATTTAATGAAATCTGATGAAATTTAAGGGAACATAAATCTGAATATCTGATATAATCTAAAGAAAGTCTGACGAAATTTGATGTGAACAAAAATCTGATTAAAAACTCATGAAATTTGAAGTATATATAAATTTTAAGAAAATTGGATGAAATAAAAAAAACAGATGAAACTTGATGTAAACATGAATCTGTAGGAAATCAGTTGAAATTTGAGAAAATCTAATGCAATTGGAAGTGAACATAAATCAGAAGAAACTATGATGAATTATGATGAAAATCTGATGAAATTTGAAGAGAATATAAATCTTTAGAAAATCTGATTAAATCTGACTTAAACATAAATCTGAAGAAAATATGATGAAATTAGAAGTAATCATAAGTCTGAAGAAAATCTGATGAAATCTGAAGAAAATCAATTGGAATTTTAAGTGAATATAAATTTTTAGAAAATCTGATCAAATAAAAAATCTGATGAAATTTGAAGTGAACATAAATCTGCAAGAAAATCCTAAGAAAAATGATGAAATCTTAAGTAAATTTGATGAATTTTGATATAGACTTAAATCTGAAGAAAATCTTATGAAGCTTAAAATATGAAGTCTAAAGAAAATATGTTGAAATGTGATGAAATATGAAGTGAACATGAATTTAAGTAAAATCTAAAGAAAATTTAATGAAATCTGATGAAATTGAAGGGAACATAAATCTGAATATCTGATAAAATCTGAAGAAAGTCTGACGAAATTTGATGTGAACAAAAATCTGAATAAAAACTCATGAAATTTGAAGTATATATAAATTTTAAGAAAATTGGATGAAATAAAAAAAAATAGATGAAACTTGATGTAAACATGAATCTGTAGGAAATCAGTTGAAATTTGAAAAAAATTTAATGCAATTGGAAGTGAACATAAATCAGAAGAAAATATGATGAATTATGATGAAAATCTGATGAAATTTGAAGAGAATATAAATCTTTAGAAAATCTGACTTAAACATAAATATGAAGAAAATATGGTGAAATCAGAAGTAATCATTAGTCTGAAGAAATCTGATGAAATTTGAAGAAAATCAATTGGAATTTTAAGTGAATATAAATTTTCAGAAAATCTGATGAAATAAAAAAAATTGATGAAATTTGAAGTGAACATAAATCTGCAAGAAAATCCTAAGAAAAATGATGAAATCTTAAGTAAATTTGATGAATTTTGATATAAACATAAATCAGAAGAAAATCTTATGAAGCTTAAAATATGAAGTCTAAAGAAAATATGATGAAATGTGATGAAATATGAAGTGAACATGAATTTAAGTAAAATCTAAAGAAATTTTAATAAAATCTGATGAAATTGAAGGGAACATAAATCTGAATATCTGATAAAATCAAAAGAAAGTCTGACAAAATTTGATATGAACAAAAATCTGAATAAAAACTCATGAAATTTGAAGTATATATAAATTTTAAGAAAATTGGATGAAATAAAAAAACAGATGAAACTTGATGTAAACATGAATCTGTAGGAAATCAGTTGAAATTTTAAGAAAATCTAATGCAATTGGAAGTGAACATAAATCAGAAGAAACTATGATGAATTATGATGAAAATCTGATGAAATTTGAAGAGAATATAAATCTTTAGAAAATCTGATTAAATCTCACTTAAACATAAATCTGAAGAAAATATGATGAAATCAGAAGTAATCATAAGTCTGAAGAAAATATGATGAAATCTGAAGAAAATCAATTGGAATTTTAAGTGAATACAAATTTTCAGAAAATCTGATGAAATAAAAAAACTGATGAAATTTGAAGTGAACATAAATCTGCAAAAAAAATCCTAAGAAAAATGATGAAATCTTAAGTAAATTTGATGAATTTTGATATAAACTTAAATCTGAAGAAAATCTTATGAAGCTTAAAATATGAAGTCTAAAGAAAATATGATGAAATGTGATGAAATATGAAGTGAACATGAATTTAAGTAAAATCTAAAGAAAAATTAATGAAATCTGATGAAATTGAAGGGATCATAAATCTGAATATCTGATATAATCTAAAGAAAGTGTGACGAAATTTGATGTGAACAAAAATCTGAATAAAAACTCATGAAATTTGAAGTATATATAAATTTTAAGAAAATTGGATATAATAAAAAAAACAGATGAAACTTGATGTAAACATGAATCTGTAGGAAATCAGTTGAAATTTGAAGAAAATCTAATGCAATTGGAAGTGAACATAAATCAGAAGAAACTATGATGAATTATCATGAAAATCTGATGAAATTTTAAGAGAATATAAATCTTTAGAAAATCTGATTAAATCTGACTTAAACATAAATCTGAAGAAAATATGATGAAATCAGAAGTAATCATAAGTCTGAAGAAAATCTGATGAAATCTGAAGAAAATCAATTGGAATTTTAAGTGAATATAAATTTTTAGAAAATCTGATGAAATAAAAAATCTTTTTTGAAATTTGAAGTGAACATAAATCTGCAAGAAAATCCTAAGAAAAATGATGAAATCTTAAGTAAATTTGATGAATTTTGATATAAACTTAAATCTGAAGAAAATCTTATGAAGCTTAAAATATGAAGTCTATAGAAAATATGATGAAATGTGATGAAATATGAAGTGAACATGAATTTAAGTAAAATCAAAAGAAAATTTAATGAAATCTGATGAAATTGAAGGGAACATAAATCTGAATATCTAATAAAATCTACAGAAAGTGTGACGAAATTTGATGTGAACAAAAATCTAAAAAAACTCATGAAATTTGAAGTATATATAAATTTTAAGAAAATTGGATGAAATAAAAAAAAAACAGATGAAACTTGATGTAAACATGAATCTGTAGGAAATCAGTTGAAATTTGAAGAAAATCTAATGCAATTGGAAGTGAACATAAATCAAAAGAAACTATGATGAATTATTATGAAAATCTGATGAAATTTGAAGAGAATATAGATCTTTAGAAAATCTGTTTAAATCTGACTTAAACATAAATCTGAAGAAAATATGATGAAATCAGAAGTAATCATAAGTCTGAAGAAAATATGATGAAATCTGAAGAAAATCAATTGGAATTTTAAGTGAATACAAATTTTCAGAAAATCTGATGAAATAAAAAAACTGATGAAATTTGAAGTGAACATAAATCTGCAAGAAAATCCTAAGAAAAATGATGAAATCTTAAGTAAATTTGATGAATTTTGATATAAACTTAAATCTGAAGAAAATCTTATGAAGCTTAAAATATGAAGTCTAAAGAAAATATGATGAAATGTGATGAAATATGAAGTGAACATGAATTTAAGTAAAATCTAAAGAAAATTTAATGAAATCTGATGAAATTTAAGGGAACATAAATCTGAATATCTGATATAATCTAAAGAAAGTCTGACGAAATTTGATGTGAACAAAAATCTGATTAAAAACTCATGAAATTTGAAGTATATATAAATTTTAAGAAAATTGGATGAAATAAAAAAAACAGATGAAACTTGATGTAAACATGAATCTGTAGGAAATCAGTTGAAATTTGAAGAAAATCTAATGCAATTGGAAGTGAACATAAATCAGAAGAAACTATGATGAATTATGATGAAAATCTGATGAAATTTGAAGAGAATATAAATCTTTAGAAAATCTGATTAAATCTGACTTAAACATAAATCTGAAGAAAATATGATGAAATTAGAAGTAATCATAAGTCTGAAGAAAATCTGATGAAATCTGAAGAAAATCAATTGGAATTTTAAGTGAATATAAATTTTTAGAAAATCTGATCAAATAAAAAATCTGATGAAATTTGAAGTGAACATAAATCTGCAAGAAAATCCTAAGAAAAATGATGAAATCTTAAGTAAATTTGATGAATTTTGATATAGACTTAAATCTGAAGAAAATCTTATGAAGCTTAAAATATGAAGTCTAAAGAAAATATGTTGAAATGTGATGAAATATGAAGTGAACATGAATTTAAGTAAAATCTAAAGAAAATTTAATGAAATCTGATGAAATTGAAGGGAACATAAATCTGAATATCTGATAAAATCTGAAGAAAGTCTGACGAAATTTGATGTGAACAAAAATCTGAATAAAAACTCATGAAATTTGAAGTATATATAAATTTTAAGAAAATTGGATGAAATAAAAAAAAATAGATGAAACTTGATGTAAACATGAATCTGTAGGAAATCAGTTGAAATTTGAAAAAAATCTAATGCAATTGGAAGTGAACATAAATCAGAAGAAAATATGATGAATTATGATGAAAATCTGATGAAATTTGAAGAGAATATAAATCTTTAGAAAATCTGATTAAATCTGACTTAAACATAAATCTGAAGAAAATATGGTGAAATCAGAAGTAATCATAAGTCTGAAGAAAATATGATGAAATCTGAAGAAAATCAATTGGAATTTTAAGTGAATATAAATTTTCAGAAAATCTGATGAAATAAAAAAAACTGATGAAATTTGAAGTGAGCATAAATCTGCAAGAAAATCCTAAGAAAAATGATGAAATCTTAAGTAAATTTGATGAATTTTGATATAAACTTAAATATGAAGAAAATCTTATGAAGCTTAAAATATGAAGTCTAAATAAAATATGATGAAATATGAAGTGAACATGAATTTAAGTAAAATCTAAAGAAAATTTAATGAAATCTGATGAAATTGAAGGGAACATAAATCTGAATATCTAATAAAATCTAAAGAAAGTCTGACGAAATTTGATGTGAACAAAAATCTGAATAAAAACTCATGAAACTTGAAGTATATATATATTTTAAGAAAATTGGATGAAATAAAAAAAACAGATGAAACTTGATGTAAACATGAATCTGTAGGAAATCAGTTGAAATTTGAAGAAAATCTAATGAAATTGGAAGTGAACATAAATCAGACGAAACTCTGATGAATTATAATGAAAATCTGATGAAATTTGAAGAGAATATAAATCTTTAGAAAAACTGATTAAATCTGACTTAAACATAAATATGAAGAAAATATGGTGAAATCAGAAGTAATCATAAGTCTGAAGAAATCTGATGAAATCTGAAGAAAATCAATTGGAATTTTAAGTGAATATAAATTTTCAGAAAATCTGATGAAATAAAAAAACTGATGAAATTTGAAGTGAACATAAATCTGCAAAAAAAATCCTAAGAAAAATGATGAAATCTTAAGTAAATTTGATAAATTTTGATATAAACTTAAATCTGAAGAAAATCTTATGAAGCTTAAAATATGAAGTCTAAAGAAAATATGATGAAATGTGATGAAATATGAAGTGAACATGAATTTAAGTAAAATCTAAAGAAAATTTAATGAAATCTGATGAAATTGAAGGGAACATAAATCTGAATATCTGATATAATCTAAAGAAAGTCTGACGAAATTTGATGTGAACAAAAATCTGAATAAAAACTCATGAAATTTGAAGTATATATAAATTTTAAGAAAATTGGATAAAATAAAAAAAACAGATGAAACTTGACGTAAACATGAATCTGTAGGAAATCAGTTGAAATTTGAAGAAAATCTAATGCAATTGGAAGTGAACATAAATCAGAAGAAACTATGATGAATTATCATGAAAATCTGAAGAAATTTGAAGAGAATATAAATCTTTAGAAAATCTGATTAAATCTGACTTAAACATAAATCTGAAGAAAATATGATGAAATCATAAGTAATCATAAGTCTGAAGAAAATCTGATGAAATCTGAAGAAAATCAATTGGAATTTTAAGTGAATATAAATTTTTAGAAAATCTGATGAAATTTGAAGGGAACATAAATCTGCAAGAAAATCCTAAGAAAAATGATGAAATCTTAAGTAAATTTGATGAATTTTGATATAAACTTAAATCTGAAGAAAATCTTATGAAGCTTAAAATATGAAGTCTATAGAAAATATGATGAAATGTGATGAAATATGAAGTGAACATGAATTTAAGTAAAATTTAAAGAAAATTTAATGAAATCTGATGAAATTGAAGGGAACATAAATCTGAATATCTAATAAAATCTAAAGAAAGTTTGACGAAATTTGATGTGAACAAAAATCTAAAAAAACTCATGAAATTTAAAGTATATATAAATTTTAAGAAAATTGGATGAAATAAAAAAAAACAGATGAAACTTGATGTAAACATGAATCTGTAGGAAATCAGTTGAAATTTGAAGAAAATCTAATGAAATTGGAAGTGAACATAAATCAGACGAAACTCTGATGAATTATAATGAAAATCTGATGAAATTTGAAGAGAATATAAATCTTTAGAAAAACTGATTAAATCTGACTTAAACATAAATATGAAGAAAATATGGTGAAATCAGAAGTAATCATAAGTCTGAAGAAATCTGATGAAATCTGAAGAAAATCAATTGGAATTTTAAGTGAATATAAATTTTCAGAAAATCTGATGAAATAAAAAAACTGATGAAATTTGAAGTGAACATAAATCTGCAAAAAAAATCCTAAGAAAAATGATGAAATCTTAAGTAAATTTGATAAATTTTGATATAAACTTAAATCTGAAGAAAATCTTATGAAGCTTAAAATATGAAGTCTAAAGAAAATATGATGAAATTTGAAGAGAATATAAATCTTTAGAAAATCTGATTAAATCTGACTTAAACATAAATCTGAAGAAAATATGATGAAATCATAAGTAATCATAAGTCTGAAGAAAATCTGATGAAATCTGAAGAAAATCAATTGGAATTTTAAGTGAATATAAATTTTTAGAAAATCTGATGAAATTTGAAGTGAACATAAATCTGCAAGAAAATCCTAAGAAAAATGATGAAAACTTAAGTAAATTTGATGAATTGTGATATAAACTTAAATCTGAAGAAAATCTTATGAAGCTTAAAATATGAAGTCTATAGAAAATATGATGAAATGTGATGAAATATGAAGTGAACATGAATTTAAGTAAAATTTAAAGAAAATTTAATGAAATCTGATGAAATTGAAGGGAACATAAATCTGAATATCTAATAAAATCTAAACAAAGTTTGACGAAATTTGATGTGAACAAAAATCTAAAAAAACTCATGAAATTTGAAGTATATATAAATTTTAAGAAAATTGGATGAAATAAAAAAAAACAGATGAAACTTGATGTAAACATGAATCTGTAGGAAATCAGTTAAAATTTGAAGAAAATCTAATGAAATTGGAAGTGAACATAAATCAGAAGAAACTCTGATGAATTATGATGAAAATCTGATGAAATTTGTAGAGAATATAAATCTTTAGAAAATCTGATTAAATCTGACTTAAACATAAATCTGAAGAAAATATGGTGAAATCAGAAGTAATCATAAGTCTGAAGAAATCTGATGAAATCTGAAGAAAATCAGTTGGAATTTTAAGTGAATATAAATTTTCAGAAAATCTGATGAAATAAAAAAACTGATGAAATTTGAAGTGAGCATAAATCTGCTAGAAAATCCTAAGAAAAATGATGAAATCCTAAGTAAATTTGATGAATTTTGATATAAACTTAAATATGAAGAAAATCTTATGAAGCTTAAAATATGAAGTCTAAATAAAATATGATGAAATATGAAGTGAACATGAATTTAAGTAAAATCTAAAGAAAATTTAATGAAATCTGATGAAATTGAAGGGAACATAAATCTGAATATCTAATAAAATCTACAGAAAGTGTGACGAAATTTGATGTGAACAAAAATCTGAATAAAAACTCATGAAATTTGAAGTATATATAAATTTTAAGAAAATTGGATGAAATAAAAAAAAACAGATGAAACTTGATGTAAACATGAATCTGTAGGAAATCAGTTGAAATTTTAAGAAAATCTAATGCAATTGGAAGTGAACATAAATCAGAAGAAACTATGATGAATTATGATGAAAATCTGATGAAATTTGAAGAGAATATAAATCTTTAGAAAATCTGATTAAATCTCACTTAAACATAAATCTGAAGAAAATATGATGAAATCAGAAGTAATCATAAGTCTGAAGAAAATATGATGAAATCTGAAGAAAATCAATTGGAATTTTAAGTGAATACAAATTTTCAGAAAATCTGATGAAATAAAAAAACTGATGAAATTTGAAGTGAACATAAATCTGCAAAAAAAATCCTAAGAAAAATGATGAAATCTTAAGTAAATTTGATGAATTTTGATATAAACTTAAATCTGAAGAAAATCTTATGAAGCTTAAAATATGAAGTCTAAAGAAAATATGATGAAATGTGATGAAATATGAAGTGAACATGAATTTAAGTAAAATCTAAAGAAAAATTAATGAAATCTGATGAAATTGAAGGGATCATAAATCTGAATATCTGATATAATCTAAAGAAAGTGTGACGAAATTTGATGTGAACAAAAATCTGAATAAAAACTCATGAAATTTGAAGTATATATAAATTTTAAGAAAATTGGATATAATAAAAAAAACAGATGAAACTTGATGTAAACATGAATCTGTAGGAAATCAGTTGAAATTTGAAGAAAATCTAATGCAATTGGAAGTGAACATAAATCAGAAGAAACTATGATGAATTATCATGAAAATCTGATGAAATTTTAAGAGAATATAAATCTTTAGAAAATCTGATTAAATCTGACTTAAACATAAATCTGAAGAAAATATGATGAAATCAGAAGTAATCATAAGTCTGAAGAAAATCTGATGAAATCTGAAGAAAATCAATTGGAATTTTAAGTGAATATAAATTTTTAGAAAATCTGATGAAATAAAAAATCTTTTTTGAAATTTGAAGTGAACATAAATCTGCAAGAAAATCCTAAGAAAAATGATGAAATCTTAAGTAAATTTGATGAATTTTGATATAAACTTAAATCTGAAGAAAATCTTATGAAGCTTAAAATATGAAGTCTATAGAAAATATGATGAAATGTGATGAAATATGAAGTGAACATGAATTTAAGTAAAATCAAAAGAAAATTTAATGAAATCTGATGAAATTGAAGGGAACATAAATCTGAATATCTAATAAAATCTACAGAAAGTGTGACGAAATTTGATGTGAACAAAAATCTAAAAAAACTCATGAAATTTGAAGTATATATAAATTTTAAGAAAATTGGATGAAATAAAAAAAAAAACAGATGAAACTTGATGTAAACATGAATCTGTAGGAAATCAGTTGAAATTTGAAGAAAATCTAATGCAATTGGAAGTGAACATAAATCAAAAGAAACTATGATGAATTATTATGAAAATCTGATGAAATTTGAAGAGAATATAGATCTTTAGAAAATCTGTTTAAATCTGACTTAAACATAAATCTGAAGAAAATATGATGAAATCAGAAGTAATCATAAGTCTGAAGAAAATATGATGAAATCTGAAGAAAATCAATTGGAATTTTAAGTGAATACAAATTTTCAGAAAATCTGATGAAATAAAAAAACTGATGAAATTTGAAGTGAACATAAATCTGCAAGAAAATCCTAAGAAAAATGATGAAATCTTAAGTAAATTTGATGAATTTTGATATAAACTTAAATCTGAAGAAAATCTTATGAAGCTTAAAATATGAAGTCTAAAGAAAATATGATGAAATGTGATGAAATATGAAGTGAACATGAATTTAAGTAAAATCTAAAGAAAATTTAATGAAATCTGATGAAATTTAAGGGAACATAAATCTGAATATCTGATATAATCTAAAGAAAGTCTGACGAAATTTGATGTGAACAAAAATCTGATTAAAAACTCATGAAATTTGAAGTATATATAAATTTTAAGAAAATTGGATGAAATAAAAAAAACAGATGAAACTTGATGTAAACATGAATCTGTAGGAAATCAGTTGAAATTTGAAGAAAATCTAATGCAATTGGAAGTGAACATAAATCAGAAGAAACTATGATGAATTATGATGAAAATCTGATGAAATTTGAAGAGAATATAAATCTTTAGAAAATCTGATTAAATCTGACTTAAACATAAATCTGAAGAAAATATGATGAAATTAGAAGTAATCATAAGTCTGAAGAAAATCTGATGAAATCTGAAGAAAATCAATTGGAATTTTAAGTGAATATAAATTTTTAGAAAATCTGATCAAATAAAAAATCTGATGAAATTTGAAGTGAACATAAATCTGCAAGAAAATCCTAAGAAAAATGATGAAATCTTAAGTAAATTTGATGAATTTTGATATAGACTTAAATCTGAAGAAAATCTTATGAAGCTTAAAATATGAAGTCTAAAGAAAATATGTTGAAATGTGATGAAATATGAAGTGAACATGAATTTAAGTAAAATCTAAAGAAAATTTAATGAAATCTGATGAAATTGAAGGGAACATAAATCTGAATATCTGATAAAATCTGAAGAAAGTCTGACGAAATTTGATGTGAACAAAAATCTGAATAAAAACTCATGAAATTTGAAGTATATATAAATTTTAAGAAAATTGGATGAAATAAAAAAAAATAGATGAAACTTGATGTAAACATGAATCTGTAGGAAATCAGTTGAAATTTGAAAAAAATCTAATGCAATTGGAAGTGAACATAAATCAGAAGAAAATATGATGAATTATGATGAAAATCTGATGAAATTTGAAGAGAATATAAATCTTTAGAAAATCTGATTAAATCTGACTTAAACATAAATCTGAAGAAAATATGGTGAAATCAGAAGTAATCATAAGTCTGAAGAAAATATGATGAAATCTGAAGAAAATCAATTGGAATTTTAAGTGAATATAAATTTTCAGAAAATCTGATGAAATAAAAAAAACTGATGAAATTTGAAGTGAGCATAAATCTGCAAGAAAATCCTAAGAAAAATGATGAAATCTTAAGTAAATTTGATGAATTTTGATATAAACTTAAATATGAAGAAAATCTTATGAAGCTTAAAATATGAAGTCTAAATAAAATATGATGAAATATGAAGTGAACATGAATTTAAGTAAAATCTAAAGAAAATTTAATGAAATCTGATGAAATTGAAGGGAACATAAATCTGAATATCTAATAAAATCTAAAGAAAGTCTGACGAAATTTGATGTGAACAAAAATCTGAATAAAAACTCATGAAACTTGAAGTATATATATATTTTAAGAAAATTGGATGAAATAAAAAAAACAGATGAAACTTGATGTAAACATGAATCTGTAGGAAATCAGTTGAAATTTGAAGAAAATCTAATGAAATTGGAAGTGAACATAAATCAGACGAAACTCTGATGAATTATAATGAAAATCTGATGAAATTTGAAGAGAATATAAATCTTTAGAAAAACTGATTAAATCTGACTTAAACATAAATATGAAGAAAATATGGTGAAATCAGAAGTAATCATAAGTCTGAAGAAATCTGATGAAATCTGAAGAAAATCAATTGGAATTTTAAGTGAATATAAATTTTCAGAAAATCTGATGAAATAAAAAAACTGATGAAATTTGAAGTGAACATAAATCTGCAAAAAAAATCCTAAGAAAAATGATGAAATCTTAAGTAAATTTGATAAATTTTGATATAAACTTAAATCTGAAGAAAATCTTATGAAGCTTAAAATATGATGTCTAAAGAAAATATGATGAAATGTGATGAAATATGAAGTGAACATGAATTTAAGTAAAATCTAAAGAAAATTTAATGAAATCTGATGAAATTGAAGGGAACATAAATCTGAATATCTGATATAATCTAAAGAAAGTCTGACGAAATTTGATGTGAACAAAAATCTGAATAAAAACTCATGAAATTTGAAGTATATATAAATTTTAAGAAAATTGGATAAAATAAAAAAAACAGATGAAACTTGACGTAAACATGAATCTGTAGGAAATCAGTTGAAATTTGAAGAAAATCTAATGCAATTGGAAGTGAACATAAATCAGAAGAAACTATGATGAATTATCATGAAAATCTGAAGAAATTTGAAGAGAATATAAATCTTTAGAAAATCTGATTAAATCTGACTTAAACATAAATCTGAAGAAAATATGATGAAATCATAAGTAATCATAAGTCTGAAGAAAATCTGATGAAATCTGAAGAAAATCAATTGGAATTTTAAGTGAATATAAATTTTTAGAAAATCTGATGAAATTTGAAGTGAACATAAATCTGCAAGAAAATCCTAAGAAAAATGATGAAATCTTAAGTAAATTTGATGAATTTTGATATAAACTTAAATCTGAAGAAAATCTTATGAAGCTTAAAATATGAAGTCTATAGAAAATATGATGAAATGTGATGAAATATGAAGTGAACATGAATTTAAGTAAAATTTAAAGAAAATTTAATGAAATCTGATGAAATTGAAGGGAACATAAATCTGAATATCTAATAAAATCTAAAGAAAGTTTGACGAAATTTGATGTGAACAAAAATCTAAAAAAACTCATGAAATTTAAAGTATATATAAATTTTAAGAAAATTGGATGAAATAAAAAAAAAACAGATGAAACTTGATGTAAACATGAATCTGTAGGAAATCAGTTGAAATTTGAAGAAAATCTAATGAAATTGGAAGTGAACATAAATCAGACGAAACTCTGATGAATTATAATGAAAATCTGATGAAATTTGAAGAGAATATAAATCTTTAGAAAAACTGATTAAATCTGACTTAAACATAAATATGAAGAAAATATGGTGAAATCAGAAGTAATCATAAGTCTGAAGAAATCTGATGAAATCTGAAGAAAATCAATTGGAATTTTAAGTGAATATAAATTTTCAGAAAATCTGATGAAATAAAAAAACTGATGAAATTTGAAGTGAACATAAATCTGCAAAAAAAATCCTAAGAAAAATGATGAAATCTTAAGTAAATTTGATAAATTTTGATATAAACTTAAATCTGAAGAAAATCTTATGAAGCTTAAAATATGAAGTCTAAAGAAAATATGATGAAATTTGAAGAGAATATAAATCTTTAGAAAATCTGATTAAATCTGACTTAAACATAAATCTGAAGAAAATATGATGAAATCATAAGTAATCATAAGTCTGAAGAAAATCTGATGAAATCTGAAGAAAATCAATTGGAATTTTAAGTGAATATAAATTTTTAGAAAATCTGATGAAATTTGAAGTGAACATAAATCTGCAAGAAAATCCTAAGAAAAATGATGAAAACTTAAGTAAATTTGATGAATTGTGATATAAACTTAAATCTGAAGAAAATCTTATGAAGCTTAAAATATGAAGTCTATAGAAAATATGATGAAATGTGATGAAATATGAAGTGAACATGAATTTAAGTAAAATTTAAAGAAAATTTAATGAAATCTGATGAAATTGAAGGGAACATAAATCTGAATATCTAATAAAATCTAAACAAAGTTTGACGAAATTTGATGTGAACAAAAATCTAAAAAAACTCATGAAATTTGAAGTATATATAAATTTTAAGAAAATTGGATGAAATAAAAAAAAACAGATGAAACTTGATGTAAACATGAATCTGTAGGAAATCAGTTAAAATTTGAAGAAAATCTAATGAAATTGGAAGTGAACATAAATCAGAAGAAACTCTGATGAATTATGATGAAAATCTGATGAAATTTGTAGAGAATATAAATCTTTAGAAAATCTGATTAAATCTGACTTAAACATAAATCTGAAGAAAATATGGTGAAATCAGAAGTAATCATAAGTCTGAAGAAATCTGATGAAATCTGAAGAAAATCAGTTGGAATTTTAAGTGAATATAAATTTTCAGAAAATCTGATGAAATAAAAAAACTGATGAAATTTGAAGTGAGCATAAATCTGCTAGAAAATCCTAAGAAAAATGATGAAATCCTAAGTAAATTTGATGAATTTTGATATAAACTTAAATATGAAGAAAATCTTATGAAGCTTAAAATATGAAGTCTAAATAAAATATGATGAAATATGAAGTGAACATGAATTTAAGTAAAATCTAAAGAAAATTTAATGAAATCTGATGAAATTGAAGGGAACATAAATCTGAATATCTAATAAAATCTACAGAAAGTGTGACGAAATTTGATGTGAACAAAAATCTGAATAAAAACTCATGAAATTTGAAGTATATATAAATTTTAAGAAAATTGGATGAAATAAAAAAAAACAGATGAAACTTGATGTAAACATGAATCTGTAGGAAATCAGTTGAAATTTGAAGAAAATCTAATGAAATTGGAAGTGAACATAAATCAGAAGAAACACTGATGAATCATAATGAAAATCTGATGAAATTTGAAGAGAATATAAATATTTAGAAAATCTGATTAAATCTGACTTAAACATAAATATGAAGAAAATATGGTGAAATCAGAAGTAATCATAAGTCTGAAGAAAATCTGATGAAATCTGAAGAAAATCAATTGGAATTTTAAGTGAATATAAATTTTCAGAAAATCTGATGAAATAAAAAAAACTGATGAAATTTGAAGTGAACATAAATCTGCAAGAAAATCCAAAGAAAAATGATGAAATCTTAAGTAAATTTGATGAATTTTGCTATAAACTTAAATATGAAGAAAATCTTATGAAGCTTAAAATATGAAGTCTAGATAAAATATGATGAAATGTGATGAAATATGAAGTGAACATGAATTTAAGTAAAATCTAAAGAAAATATAATGAAATCTAATGAAATTGAAGGGAACATAAATCTGAATATCTGATAAAATCTAAAGAAAGTATGACGAAGTTTGATGTGAACAAAAACCTGAATAAAAACTCATGAAATTTGAAGTATATATAAATTTTAAGAAAATTGGATGAAATAAAAAAAATAGATGAAACTTGATGTAAACATGAATCTGTAGGAAATCAGTTGAAATTTGAAGAAAATCTAATGCAATTGGAAGTGAACATAAATCAGAAGAAAATATGATGAATTATGATGAAAATCTGATTAAATTTGAAGAGAATATAAATCTTTAGAAAATCTGATTAAATCTGACTTAAAGATAAATCTGAAGAAAATATGATGAATTCATAAGTAATCATAAGTGTGAAGAAAATCTGATGAAATCTGAAGAAAATCAATTGAAATTTTAAGTGAATATAAATTTTCAGAAAATCTGATGAAATAAAAAAACTGATGAAATTTGAAGTGAACATAAATCTGCAAGAAAATCCTAAGAAAAATGATGAAATCTTAAGTAAATTTGATGAATTTTGATATAAACTTAAATATGAAGAAAATCTTATGAAGCTTAAAATATGAAGTCTAAAGAAAATATGATGAAATGTGATGAAATATGAAGTGAACATGAATTTAATTAAATTCTAAAGAAAATTTAATGAAATGTGATAAAATTGAAGGGAACATAAATCTGAATATCTGATAAAATCTAAAGAAAGTCTGACGAAATTTGATGTGAACAAAAATCTGAATAAAAACTCATGAAATTTGAAGTATATATAAATTTTAAGAAAATTGGATGAAATAAAAAAAAAGATGAAACTTGATGTAAACATGAATCTGTAGGAAATCAGTTGAATTTTGAAGAAAATCTAATGCAATTGGAAGTGAACATAAATCAGAAGAAACTCTGATGAATCATGATGAAAATCTGATGAAATTTGAAGAGTATATAAATCTTTAGAAAATCTGATTAAATCTGACTTAAACATAAATCTGAAGAAAATATGATGAAATCAGAAGTAATCATAAGTCTGAAGAAAATCTGATGAAATCTGAAGAAAATCAATTGACATTTTAAGTGAATATAAATTTTCAGAAAATCTGATGAAATAAAAAAACTGATGAAATTTGAGGTGAACATAAATCTGCAAGAAAATCCTATGAAAAATGATGAAATATTAAGTAAATTTGATGAATTTTGATATAAACTTAAATCTGAAGAAATACTTAATAAGCTTAAAATATGAAGTCTAAATAAAATATGATGAAATCTAATGAAATATGAATTGAACACGAATTTAAGTAAAATCTAAAGAAAATTTAATGAAATCTAATGAAATTGAAGGGAACATAAATCTGAATATCTGATAAAATCTGAAGAAAGTATGACGAAGTTTGATGTGAACAAAAACCTAAATAAAAACTCATGAAATTTGAAGTATATATAAATTTTAAGAAAATTGGATGAAATAAAAAAAATAGATGAAACTTGATGTAAACATGAATCTGTAGGAAATCAGTTGAATTTTGAAGAAAATCTAATGCAATTGGAAGTGAACATAAATCAGAAGAAACTCTAATGAATTATGATGAAAATCTGATTAAATTTGAAGAGAATATAAATCTTTAGAAAATCTGATTAAATGTGACTTAAAGATAAATCTGAAGAAAATATGATGAAATCAGAAGTAATCATAAGTCTGAAGAAAATCTGATGAAATCTGAAGAAAATCAATTGAAATTTTAAGTGAATATAAAATTTCAGAAAATCTGATGAAATAAAAAAACTGATGAAATTTGAAGTGAACATAAATCTGCAAGAAAATCCTAAGAAAAATGATGAAATCTTAAGTAAATTTGATGAATTTTGATATAAACTTAAATATGAAGAAAATCTTATGAAGCTTAAAACATGAAGTCTAAAGAAAATATGATGAAATGTGATGAAATATGAAGTGAACATGAATTTAATTAAAATCTAAAGAAAACTTAATGAAATCTGATTAAATTGAAGGGAACATAAATCTGAATATCTGATAAAATCTGAAGAAAGTATGACGAAATTTGATGTGAACAAAAATCTAAACAAAAACTCATGAAATTTGAAGTATATATAAATTTTAAGAAAATTGGATGAAATAAAAAAAAACAGATGAAACTTGATGTAAACATGAATCTGTAGGAAATCAGTTGAAATTTGAAGAAAATCTAATGCAATTGGAAGTGAACATAAATCAGAAGAAAATATGATAAATTATGATGAAAATCTTATGAAATTTGAAGAGAATATAAATCTTTAGAAAATCTGATTAAATCTGACTTAAACATAAATCTGAAGAAAATATGATGAAATCAGAAGTAATCATAAGTCTGAAGAAAATCTAATGAAATCTGAAGAAAATAAATTGGAATTTTAAGTGAATATAAATTTTTAGAAAATCTGATGAAATAAAAAAACTGATGAAATTTGAAGTGAACATAAATCTGCAAGAAAATCCTAAGAAAAATGATGAAATCTGATGAAATTGAAGGGAACATAAATCTGAATATCTAATAAAATCTAAAGGAAGTCTGACGAAATTTGATGTGAACAAAAATCTGAATAAAAACTCATGAAATTTTAACTCTATATAAATCTTAATAAAATTGGATGAAATAAAAAAAATGGATGAAACTTGATGTAAACATGAATCTGTAGGAAATTAGTTGAAATTTTAAGAAAATCTAATGAAATTGGAATTGAACATAAATCAGAAGAAACTCTGATGATATATGATGAAAATCTGATGAAATTTGAAGAGAATATAAATCTTTAGAAAATCTGATTCAATCTGACTTAAACATAAATCTGAAGAAAATATGATGAAATCGGAAGTAATCATAAGTCTGAAGAAAATCTGATGAAATCTGAAGAAAATCAATTGGAATTTTAAGTGAATATAAATTTTCAGAAAATCTGATGAAATAAAAAAACTGATGAAATTCGAAGTGAACATAAATCTGCAAGAAAATCCTAAGAAAAATGATGAAATCTTAAGTAAATTTGATGAATTTTGATATAAACTTAAATATGAAGAAAATTTTATGAAGCTTAAAACATGAAGTCTAAAGAAAATATGATGAAATGTGATGAAATATGAAGTGAACATGAATTTAATTAAAATCTAAAGAAAATTTAATGAAATCTGATTAAATTGAAGGGAACATAAATCTGAATATCTGATAAAATCTGAAGAAAGTCTGACGAAATTTGATGTGAACAAAAATCTGAATAAAAACTCATGAAATTTGAAGTATATATAAATTTTAAGAAAATTGGATGAAATAAAAAAAAAACTGATGAAACTTGATGTAAAAATAAATCCGTAGGAAATCAGTTGAAATTTTAAGAAAATCTAATGAAATTGGAATTGAACATAAATCAGAAGAAACTCTGATGAATTATGATGAAAATCTGATGAAATTTGAAGAGAATATAAATCTTTAGAAAATCTGATTAAATCTGACTTAAACATAAATCTGAAGAAAATATGATGAAATCGGAAGTAATCATAAGTCTGAAGAAAATCTGATGAAATCTGAAGAAAATCAATTGAAATTTTAATTGAATATAAATTTTCAGAAAATCTGATGAAATAAAGAAATTGATAAAATTAGAAGTGAACATAAATCTGCAAGAAAATCCAATGAAAAATGATGAAATATTAAGTAAATTTGATGAATTTTGATATAAACTTAAATCTGAAGAAATACTTAAGAAGCTTAAAATATGAAGTCTAAAGACAATATGATGAATTCTAATGAAATATGAATTGAACACGAATTTAAGTAAAATCTAAAGAAAATTTAATGAAATCTAATGAAATTGAAGGGAATATAAATTTGAATATCTAATAAAATCTAAAGAAAGTCTGACGAAATTTGATGTGAACAAAAAATCTGAATAAAAACTCATGATATTTGAAGTATATATAAATTTCAAAAAAATTGGATGAAATAAAAAAACACAGATGAAACTTGATGTAAACATGAATCTGTAGGAAATCAGTTGAAATTTGAAGAAAATCTAATGAAATTGTAAGTGAACATAAATCAGAAGAAACTCTAATGAATTATGATGAAAATCTGATTAAATTTGAAGAGAATATAAATCTTTAAAAAATCTGATTAAATCTGACTTAAACATAAATCTGAAGAAATTATGATGAAATCAGAAGTAATCATAAGTCTGAAGAAAATCTGATGAAATCTGAAGAAAATCAATTGAAATTTTTAGTGAATATAAATTTTCAAAAAATCTGATGAAATAAAAAAACTGATGAAATTTGAAGTGATCATAAATCTGCAAGAAAATCCTAAGAAAAATGATGAAATCTTAAGTAGATTTGATGAATTTTGATATAAACTTAAATCTGAAGAAAATCTTATAAGCTTAAAATATGAAGTCTAAAGAAAATATGATGAAATGTGATGAAATATGAAGTGAACATGAATTTAAGTAAAATCTATAGAAAATTTAATGAAATCTGATGAAATTGAAGGGAACATAAATTTGAATATCTAATAAAATCTAAAGAAAGTCTGACGAAATTTGATGTGAACAAAAAATCTGAATAAAAACTCATGATATTTGAAGTATATATAAATTTTAAGAAAATTGGATGAAATAAAAAAAAACAGATGAAACTTGATGTAAACATGAATCTGTAGGAAATAAGTTGAAATTTGAAGAAAATCTAATGAAATTGTAAGTGAACATAAATCAGAAAAGACTCTAATGAATTATGATGAAAATCTGATTAAATTTGAAGAGAATATAAATCTTTAAAAAATCTGATTAAATCTGACTTAAACATAAATCTGAAGAAAATATGATGAAATCGGAAGTAATCATAAGTCTGAAGAAAATCTGATGAAATCTGAAGAAAATCAATTGAAATTTTAATTGAATATAAATTTTCAGAAAATCTGATGAAATAAAGAAACTGATAAAATTAGAAGTGAACATAAATCTGCAAGAAAATCCAATGAAAAATGATGAAATATTAAGTAAATTTGATGAATTTTGATATAAACTTAAATCTGAAGAAATACTTAAGAAGCTTAAAATATGAAGTCTAAAGACAATATGATGAATTCTAATGAAATATGAATTGAACACGAATTTAAGTAAAATCTAAAGAAAATTTAATGAAATCTAATGAAATTGAAGGTAATATAAATTTGAATATCTAATAAAATCTAAAGAAAGTCTGACGAAATTTGATGTGAACAAAAAATCTGAATAAAAACTCATGATATTTGAAGTATATATAAATTTCAAAAAACTTGGATGAAATAAAAAAACACAGATGAAACTTGATGTAAACATGAATCTGTAGGAAATCAGTTGAAATTTGAAGTAAATCTAATGAAATTGTAAGTGAACATAAATCAGAAGAAACTCTAATGAATTATGATGAAAATCTGATTAAATTTGAAGAGAATATAAATCTTTAAAAAATCTGATTAAATCTGACTTAAACATAAATCTGAAGAAATTATGATGAAATCAGAAGTAATCATAAGTCTGAAGAAAATCTGATGAAATCTGAAGAAAATCAATTGAAATTTTAAGTGAATATAAATTTTCAAAAAATCTGATGAAATAAAAAAACTGATGAAATTTGAAGTGATCATAAATCTGCAAGAAAATCCTAAGAAAAATGATGAAATCTTAAGTAGATTTGATGAATTTTGATATAAACTTAAATCTGAAGAAAATCTTATAAGCTTAAAATATGAAGTCTAAAGAAAATATGATGAAATGTGATGAAATATGAAGTGAACATGAATTTAAGTAAAATCTATAGAAAATTTAATGAAATCTGATGAAATTGAAGGGTACATAAATTTGAATATCTAATAAAATCTAAAGAAAGTCTGACGAAATTTGATGTGAACAAAAAATCTGAATAAAAACTCATGATATTTGAAGTATATATAAATTTTAAGAAAATTGGATGAAATAAAAAAAAACAGATGAAACTTGATGTAAACATGAATCTGTAGGAAATCAGTTGAAATTTGAAGAAAATATAATGAAATTGTAAGTGAACATAAATCAGAAAAGACTCTAATGAATTATGATGAAAATCTGATTAAATTTGAAGAGAATATAAATCTTTAAAAAATCTGATTAAATCTGACTTAAACATAAATCTGAAGAAAATATGATGAAATCGGAAGTAATCATAAGTCTGAAGAAAATCTGATGAAATCTGAAGAAGATCAATTGGAATTTTAAGTGAATATAAATTTTCAGGAAATATGATGAAATAAAAAAACTCATGAAATTTGAAGTGAACATAAATATGCAAGAAAATCCTATGAAAAATGATGACATCTTAAGTAAATTTGATGAATTTTGATATTAACTTAAATCTGAAGAAAATCTTATGAAGCTTAAATATGAATTCTAAAGAAAATATGATGAAATCTGATGAAATATGAAGTGAACATGAATTTAAGTAAAATCTAAAGAAAATTTAATGAAATCTGATGAAATAGAAAGGAACATAAATCTCAATATCTGATAAAATCTAAAAAAGTCTGACAATATTTGATGTGAACAAAAATCTGAATAAAAACTCATGAAATTTGAAGAATATATAAATTTTAAGAAAATTGGACGAAATAAAAAAAAAATGAAACTTGATGTAAACATGAATCTGTAGGAAATCAATTGAAATCTGAAGAAAATATAATGAAATTGGAAGTAAGCATAAATCACAAGAAACTCTGATGAATTATGATGAAAATATGATTAAATTTGAAGAGAATATAACTCTTTAAAAAATCTGATTAAATCTGACTTAAACATAAATTTGAAGAAAATATGATGAAATCGGAAGTAATCATAAGTCTGAAGAAAATCTGATGAAATCTGAAGAAAATCAATTGAAATTTTAAGTGAATATAAATTTTTAGAAAAGCTGATGAAATAAAAATACGAATGAAATTTGAAGAGAACATAAATCTGCAAGAAAATCCCAAGAAAAATAATGAAATCTTAACTAAATTTGATGAGTTTTGATATAAACTTAAATCTGAAGAAAATCTTATGAAGCTTAAAATATGAAGTCTAAAGAAAATATGATGAAATCTGATGAAATATGAAGTGAACATGAATTTAAGTAAAATCTAAAGAAAATTTAATGAAATCGGATGAAATAGAAAGGAACATAAATCTGAATATCTGATAAAATCTAAAGAAAGTGTGACGAAATTTGAAGTGAACAAAAACCTGAAGAAAAACTCATGAAATTATAATTCTATATAAATCTTAATAAAATTGGATGAAATAAAAAAAAACGGATGAAACTTGATGTAAACATAAATCTGTAGGAAATCAGTTGAAATTTTAAGAAAATCTAATGAAATTGGAAGTGAACATAAATCAGAAGAAAATATGATGAAATCGGAAGTAATCATAAGTCTGAAGAAAATCTGATGAAATCTGAAGAAAATCGATTGAAATTTTAAGTGAAAATAAATTTTCAAAAAATCTGATGAAATAAAAAAACTGATGAAATTTGAAGTGAACATAAATCTGCAAGAAAATCCTAAGAAAAATGATGAAATCTTGACTAAATTTGATGAATTTTGATATAAACTTAAATCTGAAGAAAATCTTATGAAGCTTAAAATCTGAAGTCTAAAGAATATAAGATGAAATCTGATGAAATATGAAGTGAACATGAATTTAAGTAAAATCTAAAGAAAATTTAATGAAATCGGATGAAATTGAAGGGAACATAAATCTGAATATCTGATAAAATCTAAAGAAAGTCTGACGAAATTTGAAGTGAACAAAAACCTGATGAAAAACTCATGAAATTTTAATTCTATATAAATCTTAATAAAATTGGATGAAATAAAAAAAAAACGGATGAAACTTGACGTAAACATAAATCTGTAGGAAATCAGTTGAAATTTTAAGAAAATCAAATGAAATTGGAAGTGAACATAAATCAAAGAAACTCTGATTAATTATGATGATAATCTGATGAAATTTGAAGAGAATATAAATCTTTAGAAAATCTGATTAAATCTGACTTAAACATAAATCTGAAGAAAATATGATGAAATCGGAAGTAATCATAAGTCTGAAGAAAATCTGATGAAATCTGAAGAAAATCGATTGAAATTTTAAGTGAATATAAATTTTCAGAAAATCTGATGAAATAATAAAACTGATGAAATTTGAAGAGAACATAAATCTGCAAGAAAATCCTAAGAAAAACGATGAAATCTTAACTAAATTTGATGAATTTTGATATAAACTTAAATCTGAAGAAAATCTTTTGAAGCTTAAAATCTGAAGTCTAAAGAAAATAAGATGAAATCTGATGAAATATGAAGTGAACATGAATTAAAGTAAAATCCAAAGAAAATGTAATGAAATCTGATGAAATTGAAGGGAACAGAAATCTGAATATCTGATAAAATCTAAAGAAAGTCTGACGAAATTTTAAGTGAACAAAAACCTGAAGAAAAACTCATGAAATTATAATTCTATATAAATCTTAATAAAATTGGATGATATAAAAAAATGGATGAAACATGACGTAAACATAAATCTGTAGGAAATCAGTTGAAATTTTAAGAAAATCTAATGAAATTGGAAGTGAACATAAATCAGAAGAAACTCTAATGAATTATGATGAAAATCTGATGAAATTTGAAGAGAATATAAATCTTTAGAAAATCTGATTAAATCTGACTTAAACATAAATCTGAAGAAAATATGATGAAATCGGAAGTAATCATAAGTCTGAAGAAAATCTGATGAAATCCGAAGAAAATCGATTGAAATTTTAAGTGAATATAAATTTTCAGAAAATCTGATGAAATAAAAAAACTGATGAAATTTGAAGAGAACATAAATCTGCAAAAAGATCCTAAGAAAAATGATGAAATCTTAATTAAATTTGATGAATTTTGATATAAACTTAAATCTGAAGAAAATCTTATGAAGCTTAAAATCTGAAGTCTAAAGAAAATAAGAAGATAACTGATGAAATATGAAGTGAACATGAATTTAAGTAAAATCTAAAGAAAATTTAATGAAATCTGATGAAATTGAAGGGAACATAAATCTGAATATCTGATAAAATCTAAAGAAAGTCTGACGAAATTTGAAGTGAACAAAAACCAGAAGAAAAACTCATGAAATTTTAATTCTATATAACTCTTAATAAAATTGGATGAAATAAAAAAAACGGATGAAACTTGATGTAAACAAAAATCTGTAGGAAATCAGTTGAAATTTTAAGAAAATCTAATGAAATTGGAAGTGAACATAAATCAGAAGAAACTCTGATGAATTATGATGAAAATCTGATGAAATTTGAAGAGAATATAAATCTTTAGAAAATATGATTAAATCTGACTTAAACATAAATCTGACGAAAATATGATGAAATCGGAAGTAATCATAAGTCTGAAGAAAATCTGATGAAATCTGAAGAAAATCGATTGAAATTTTAAGTGAATATAAATTTTCAGAAAATCTGATGAAATAATTAAACTGATGAAATTTGAAGAGAACATAAATCTGCAAGAAAATCCTAAGAAAAATGATGAAATCTTAACTAAATTTGATGAATTTTGATAAAAACTTAAATCTGAAGAAAATCTTTTGAAGCTTAAAATCTGAAGTCTTTGAAAATAAGATGAAATCTGATGAAATATGAAGTGAACATGAATTTAAGTAAAATCCAAAGAAAATGTAATGAAATCTGATGAAATTGAAGGGAACAGAAATCTGAATATCTGATAAAATCTAAAGAAAGTCTGACGAAATTTTAAGTGAACAAAAACTTGAAGAAAAACTCATGAAATTATAATTCTATATAAATCTTAATAAAATTGGATGATATAAAAAAATGGATGAAACATGACGTAAACATAAATCTGTAGGAAATCAGTTGAAATTTTAAGAAAATCTAATGAAATTGGAAGTGAACATAAATCAGAAGAAACTCTAATGAATTATGATGAAAATCTGATGAAATTTGAAGAGAATATAAATCTTTAGAAAATCTGATTAAATCTGACTTAAACATAAATCTGAAGAAAATATGATGAAATCGGAAGTAATCATAAGTCTGAAGAAAATCTGATGAAATCCGAAGAAAATCGATTGAAATTTTAAGTGAATATAAATTTTCAGAAAATCTGATGAAATAAAAAAACTGATGAAATTTGAAGAGAACATAAATCTGCAAAAAAATCCTAAGAAAAATGATGAAATCTTAATTAAATTTGATAAATTTTGATATAAACTTAAATCTGAAGAAAATCTTATGAAGCTTAAAATCTGAAGTCTAAAGAAAATAAGAAGATAACTGATGAAATATGAAGTGAACATGAATTTAAGTAAAATCTAAAGAAAATTTAATGAAATCTGATGAAATTGAAGGGAACATAAATCTGAATATCTGATAAAATCTAAAGAAAGTCTGACGAAATTTGAAGTGAACAAAAACCAGAAGAAAAACTCATGAAATTTTAATTCTATATAACTCTTAATAAAATTGGATGAAATAAAAAAAACGGATGAAACTTGATGTAAACAAAAATCTGTAGGAAATCAGTTGAAATTTTAAGAAAATCTAATGAAATTGGAAGTGAACATAAATCAGAAGAAACTCTGATGAATTATGATGAAAATCTGATGAAATTTGAAGAGAATATAAATCTTTAGAAAATATGATTAAATCTGACTTAAACATAAATCTGACGAAAATATGATGAAATCGGAAGTAATCATAAGTCTGAAGAAAATCTGATGAAATCTGAAGAAAATCGATTGAAATTTTAAGTGAATATAAATTTTCAGAAAATCTGATGAAATAATTAAACTGATGAAATTTGAAGAGAACATAAATCTGCAAGAAAATCCTAAGAAAAATGATGAAATCTTAACTAAATTTGATGAATTTTGATAAAAACTTAAATCTGAAGAAAATCTTTTGAAGCTTAAAATCTGAAGTCTAAAGAAAATAAGATGAAATCTGATGAAATATGAAGTGAACATGAATTTAAGTAAAATCCAAAGAAAATGTAATGAAATCTGATGAAATTGAAGGGAACATAAATCTGAATATCTGATAAAATCTAAAGAAAGTCTGACGAAATTTGAAGTGAACAAAAACCTGACGAAAAACTCATGAAATTTTAATTCTATATAACTCTTAATAAAATTGGATGAAATAAAAAAAAACGGATGAAACTTGATGTAAACAAAAATCTGTAGGAAATCAGTTGAAATTTTAAGAAAATCTAATGAAATTGGAAGTGAACATAAATCAGAAGAAACTCTGATGAATTATGATGAAAATCTGATGAAATTTGAAGAGAATATAAATCTTTAGAAAATATGATTAAATCTGACTTAAACATAAATCTGACGAAAATATGATGAAATCGGAAGTAATCATAAGTCTGAAGAAAATCTGATGAAATCTGAAGAAAATCAATTGAAATTTTAAGTGAATATAAATTTTCAGAAAATCTGATGAAATAAAAAAACTGATGAAATTTGAAGAGAACATAAATCTGCAAGAAAATCCTAAGAAAAATGATGAAATCCTAACTAAATTTGATGAATTTTGATATAAACTTAAATCTGAAGAAAATCTTATGAAGCTTAAAATCTGAAGTCTAAAGAAAATAAGATGAAATCTGATGAAATATGAAGTGAACATGAATTTAAGTAAAATATAAAAAAAATTTAATGAAATCGGATGAAATTTAAGGGAACATAAATCTGAATATCTGATAAAATCTCAAGAAAGTCTGACGAAATTTGAAGTGAACAAAAACCTGAAGAAAAACTCATGAAATTTTAATTCTATATAAATCTTAATAAAATTGGATGAAATAAAAAAAAAACGGTTGAAACTTGATGTAAACATAAATCTGTAGGAAATCAGTTTAAATTTTAAGAAAATCTAATGAAATTGGAAGTGAACATAAATCAGAAGAAACTCTGATGAATTATGATGAAAATCTGATGAAATTTGAAGAGAATATAAATCTTTAGAAAATATGATTAAATCTGACTTAAACATAAATCTGACGAAAATATGATGAAATCGGAAGTAATCATAAGTCTGAAGAAAAACTGATGAAATCTGAAGAAAATCGATTGAAATTTTAAGTGAATATAAATTTCAAAAAATCTGATGAAATAAAAAAACTGATGAAATTTTAAGAGAAAATAAATCTGCAAGAAAATCCTAAGAAAAATGATGAAATCTTAACTAAATTTGATGAATTTTGATATAAACTTAAATCTGAAGAAAATCTTATGAAGCTTAAAATCTGAAGTCTAAAGAATATAAGATGAAATCTGATGAAATATGAAGTGAACATGAATTTAAGTAAAATCTAAAGAAAATTTAATGAAATCTGATGAAATTGAAGGGAACATAAATTTGAATTTCTGATAAAATCTAAAGAAAGTCTGACGAAATTTGAAGTGAACAAAAAGCTGAAGAAAAACTCATGAAATTTTAATTCTATATAAATCTTAATAAAATTGGATGAAATAAAAAAAAAACGGTTGAAACTTGATGTAAACATAAATCTGTAGGAAATCAGTTTAAATTTTAAGAAAATCTAATGAAATTGGAAGTGAACATAAATCAGAAGAAACTCTGATGAATTATGATGAAAATCTGATGAAATTTGAAGAGAATATAAATCTTTAGAAAATATGATTAAATCTGACTTAAACATAAATCTGACGAAAATATGATGAAATCGGAAGTAATCATAAGTCTGAAGAAAAACTGATGAAATCTGAAGAAAATCGATTGAAATTTTAAGTGAATATAAATTTCAAAAAATCTGATGAAATAAAAAAACTGATGAAATTTTAAGAGAAAATAAATCTGCAAGAAAATCCTAAGAAAAATTATTAAATCTTAACTAAATTTGATGAATTTTGATATAAACTTAAATCTGAAGAAAATCTTATGAAGCTTAAAATCTGAAGTCTAAAGAATATAAGATGAAATCTGATGAAATATGAAGTGAACATGAATTTAAGTAAAATCTAAAGAAAATTTAATGAAATCTGATGAAATTGAAGGGAACATAAATTTGAATATCTGATAAAATCTAAAGAAAGTCTGACGAAATTTGAAGTGAACAAAAACCTGAAGAAAAACTCATGAAATTTTAATTCTATATAAATCTTAATAAAATTGGATGAAATAAAAAAAATGGATGAAACTTGATGTAAACAAAAATCTGTAGGAAATCAGTTGAAATTTTAAGTGAACATAAATCAGAAGAAACTCTGATGAATTATGATGAAAATATGATGAAATTTGAAGAGAATATAAATCTTTAGAAAATCTGATTAAATCTTACTTAAACATAAATCTGAAGAAAATATGATGAAATCGGAAGTAATCATAAGTCTGAAGAAAATCTGATGGAATCTGAAGAAAATCAATTGAAATTTTAAGTGAATATAAATTTTCAGAAAATCTGATGAAATAAAAAAAACTGATGAAATTTGAAGAGAACATAAAGCTGCAAGAAAATCCTAAGAAAAATGATGAAATTTTAACTAAATTTGATGAATTTTGATATAAACTTAAATCTGAAGAAAATCTTATGAAGCTTAAAATATGAAGACTAAAGAAAATAAGATGAAATCTGATGAAATATGAAGTGAACATGAATTTAAGTAAAATCTAAAGAAAATTTAATGAAATCTGATGAAATTGAAGGGAACATAAATCTGAATATCTGATAAAATGTAAAGAAAGTCTGACGAAATTTGAAGTGAACAAAAACCTGAAGAAAAACTCATGAAATTTTAATTCTATATAAATCTTAATAAAATTGGATGAAATAAAAAAAACCGGATGAAACTTGATGTAAACATGAATCTGTAGGAAATCAGTTGAAATTTGAAGAAAATCTAATGACATTGGAACTGAACATAAATCAGAAGAAACTCTGATGAATTATGATGAAAATCTGATGAAATTTGAAGAGAATATATATCTTTAGAAAATCTGATTAAATCTGATTTAAACATAAATCTGAAGAAAATATGATGAAATCGGAAGTAATCATAAGTCTTAAGAAAATCTGATGAATCCGAAGAAAATCAATTGAAATTTTAAGTGAATATAAATTTGCAGAAAATCTGATGAAATAAAAAAACTGATGAAATTTGAAGAGAACATAAATCTGCAAGAAAATCCTAAGCAAAATGATGAAAACTTAACTAAATTTTATGAATTTTGATATAAACTTAAATCTGAAGAAAATCTTATGAAGCTTAAAATCTGAAGTCTAAAGAAAATAAGATGAAATCTGTAACACCCCAGTTTTAATTATTGATTTATTTTATTGGGAATTTATTTTATTAGAATTAATAAAATAAAAAGAAATTATTTATTTTGGAATATTTGAAGAAAATAAAAGAAATAAGAAATATTGGGTTTTTAAGTTATTGGGCTTGGATGTTGTTAGTAAAGAGTGGGGTTGCAAAAGGAATAAGGATATGATTTGGAACTCAAGTTATTTTTCTCATTATTCACGATAACACAGAATTGGGAAATTTGGGAAGCAGAGCTCTGAAGGTACGAAGAACGAAGAACATCGATCAAAGAGTTCAAAGCTGCAATTGATAAGGTAAGGGGGGCTACTACTCAATTTACATTTGTTTATGGGTTTAGATGCAATTGGTTGGGCAATCGTAGGATAATCCCATTTCCTCTGACGTTCTTAGTGATCGATAACTTTAGGGTCGAATTCCGTTAGAAAAGGTTAGGTTCCCAATTTTATGAATCGATTAAGGACTTTAGGTTCCCAAATGGTGGATTTGGAGTATATCTATATGATCGTGAATTTACCTTAGGTGTTCTAGGGATGACCTTGATGTGTTAGAATTTCCCTAAAGGACGGGTAATATGTAACTTAAGGTCAATTTAATAAAATTTGTTGTTGATGAAAGAATGTTGATAAAATAGTATGTTTTAAAAATGAAAATTCTGAGTTTTGGTTGATTTTGGAAAATGAGACCTTAAGTGAAATACTGCTGTCCTTAGGATTGGAAATTGATTTAACGTAGAAGGGAATTGAGTCCTAATTGATGTGTTGCTTTGAGTTATGCACAATTGATGTTGTTATGTACCGAAAGGCACGTTTTGGCCGGTATTTTTCGTGTCTGGCTGCTGTTCTGAACTGCTGCAGGTACAGGAAATTTTGGGTTCGCACTCATCAACACGGGCGCGTTGATTAACGCGGGCACCCGTGTTGATTCACTGTAATGCTGATAAAAATGTGTTTTTTGGCCACAATTCAACACGGGCGTGTTGATTAACACGGGCACCCGTGTTGATTCACTGTGTTGGCATAAATATGTGTTTTCTGAGCACAATTCAATACGGGCCGTGTTGATTCACACGGGCGCCCGTGTTGATCCCCTGTATTGTCAAAAAAACGTGTTTTCTGGACACATTTCCACACGGGCAGTGTTGTTTTACACGGGCACCCGTGTTAAACCTCCTGTGTTGGTTTTTAAACTATGTTTTCTGTGCATGCTGTTATGTACGGATTGATCCTGCTTTGATGTGCAGTGTTTGACATGTTTTGAATATGTTGTTTATTGATTTTCCTAGTGTTGATTGATGCTTGTATCGAATAACGGTTGTATGTTACGATACTAACACTAGGTGGATTTTATTGTCATGCTTTTAGATGATGTTACCAAGCATGAAATATGATATAACTTGATATGAGTGATGTTTAATAGTATGCTGAGTGATTACATGCTATTCAGATCATGTTATATTTGATATTGTTGATGTTGCATGATATGTTGATTGATGTTAATAGTATGCTGAGTGTTACATACTTTACATATCATGTTGCATTTGTTAATTCCCATTGTGTGGAATTAACATGGTGGCCAATATACGTGTCCGCGATTTAATGGAACGTTGAGGTGGTAGCCGTGTCCGTGATATAATGGAACGGTGAGTTATCCGTGACCCGAGATTTAATGGGGCGGTAAAATGGTACCACATGCATGGGTGTGTTGCATTACATTGAATATGACATGAATGGATGATTTTTCCAATGTTGTATTTGATCGATTGTATGCATGTATTGATACTAAATTGCTAACGATGTTTGATGTTAATTATAAGCATGAAAAGTCAGATATTATGAATATATGATTTGTAAAGGTTTTTGTAATCTATAAAACATGCTAATTGTTGGGTGATGCTTATGGTTTCCTGAGTTGATTGTTATGAACGTATAATCAAATGTATAGTTGAGATGCTCACCCTTACTGTTGAATATTTCAGATTGAGGAGCTTCGTTCAGGTGCTTAGCGAAGGCTTGTTGTTTCTAGTTATTTCCGTTTAAGTATTGTCCGGGTCATGCTCTGATAGTTGTAACTCCGGGAACGTTTGTTTGTCGAGCTGCTTTAGTCAGACTCGTTTATTTCATTACGTTGTTATGATATGATGTTGATATTTTCCAAGTGTTAATCCCTGATGATTTTGAAAATATTATAACATTGGTTTTGTTAATTAAATTATTCCGCTGTGTAAACATGTATGAGTTGCTTCTATGTTATGCATGACAGGAACTTGTTTTTATTAAAAGAGAATTGTGACATCCTCGTTGATACATGTACTCTGAAATTATAATTTTAATTATTCGCGAAAATTTATTCGGGGTTTTTAGAGGGTGTTACAATAGTGGTATCAGAGCATGGTCGGTCTGTCCGGCCAAGTTGTTATGTCAGTGTCATTACCCTTGGTACGCAATAAGTGTTTGAAAACACTGTTGGTACTTCTTTGTTTTGGATCACTTGATTGCAGGGATAAGATTGCGATAAGTGGGGGAGAAGTTGGTACTTCTCCATGGTGCTTCTGGATGCTAAGTAATGGCTCGACGTGAGGAAAATGGTAAGAGTATGAGCATGGTATAGACTGCATTGTTCATAGTCATGAAGAGGATTCAGAGGTAAGAGCATTACTTAGGTGGAATTTATCTCATGGATTTGTGCATCAGTTGTATGCAGTGCTAATGAAGTCAGTAAAGATGTGATAGACATGTCTTGCTAGTTTCGTTAGTATGCGTATGAACTTGGTAGAGCGAAGCCAATTGCTTTAAGATGGATATGAGAAGTTGATACGGATTCTGATATCTGAAAGAATACCAATTAAAGGTCTCGATGTATTGATCAAATTGATATGGTTCGATAAGAGAACGATCAAGTGAAGTTGGAGAGTACTTCTCTAGAAAGTGAAGGTGTAGCGACAGATAGTGTTGTATTAGTGGTTTATGAATTCCTAGTGACATTCTGAAGCTAGCAGTAGTTCTGTAAGTGTGAACTAAGGTCCAACAAGAGTAAACGATGATATATTGAGAATGTGGAGTACTTGTGGAATTATGAAGTCTACCTTCGTGTTAAACTGGATTGGTTGGTATTAGTTGGACTTGGTTGTTTTGTGAATATCGTGGGCTAAGAGTGTGATGGATATGCTTCCCTGTAGCGGGGATTCGAGAGAGAAGATTGGTTTTCCATGATTGGAAGTGAGAACTTGTATGGATTCTGACGATACAAGAGTTCTGTTAGACAAGTAAATAATTCATAAGAAATGAAGTCTAGACTTGAATGTTGTGGCGTATAAGAATATGTGTGACGTTATTGTAAACCTTCTGGTTTGTTCAATTCAGGATAAGGACTGATGGAGTAATTACAAATCTCGTGTTGGGAATTGATTGGTGTTTTGATGTGGTATTGATCCTATTGTATGCCTTAGATCATTGCTATATGGTAGGAATTCGATTTTGATGGTTTTAGGATGTTTGGGGATGATTAGGAATGAGTTGGGGTGATTTTGGGAAGCATAAAAACGTGAAATATGATGTTGCAGAGTCATCAACACGGGCCGTGTTGATGCACACGGGCACCCGTGTTGATCTTCTGTGTTGATGCTCGGGTAGGTTTTTCCCAAAAATCGTTTCGGCCATAATTTTTGAACCGTAACTCCGATTTAGGCGCCGTTTGATGCGTTGGAAAGCTAGTGAAATTTTCTATATGATTATGAGGAATTAAGTAGCTTTAAGAGCTTATTTTAATAAGTGATTTCATATGTATCCTGGTTAAGTAAAGTTAATTCTCGTGGCCATGTGATTTCTGTGATGGTATTGTGTTGATCCTAAGTAAGAAAGGGTCCAACGTATATTGGTACTCTAAGTGTGAATAAGGATTTCAAGAGGTGAAGAAGAGGTTGACTAGTGCTCCTATTCTGATTTTGCCGAATCCGGCGGAATCTTTTGTGGTTTATTGTGATGTATCTCTGATGGGATTAGGTGGTGTTCTAATGCAGAATCAACAGGTAGTTGCGTATGCTTCGAGACAGTTGAAGGTTCATGAAAGGAACTATCCTACTCATGACTTAGAGTTGGCAGCAGTTGTGTTTGTCTTGAAATTGTGGAGACATTATCTGTATGGTTCGAGATTTGGAGTGTATAGTGATCATAAGAGTTTGAAGTATCTTTTTGATCAGAAAGAGCTCAATATGAGGCAGAGAAGGTGGTTGGAATTTCTCAAAGATTGTGATTTTGGTTTGAATTACCATCCTGGTAAGGCAAATGTGGTTGCAGATGCTTTGAGCAGGAAATCCTTGCACATGTCTATGATGATGGTTCCTGAATTGGATTTAATTGAACAATTCCGAGATTTGAGTTTAATTTGTGAAAGTACTCCGAAGTGTGTTCGTTTGGGTATGTTGAAACTTACTAGTGGTATTCTAGAAGAGATCAGGATCGGGCAGAAATCTGATGTTAATTTAGTTGATAAATTGACATTAATCAACCAAGGTCAAGGTGGTGAGTTTAGAATTGATGAAAATGATGTTATGAGATTTGGCGATAGATTTGTGTTCCTGATGTCGCAGAAATCAAGAAGAGTATATTAGAGGAAGGACATCGCAGTGGGATGAGCATCCATCCGGGTGCCACGAAAATGTATCATGATTTGAAGAAATTGTTTTGGTGGCCGGGAATGAAAAAGGAAATAGCTGAATTTGTGTATGCATGTTTAATCTGTCAGAAATCGAAGATTGGGCATCAGAAGCCGTCTGGATTTATACAGCCGATGTTTATTCCAGAATGGAAGTGGGATAGTATTTCTATGGATTTTGTATCCGGGTTGCCGAGGACTCCTAAGAATTGTGAAGCGATATGGGTTGTTGTGGATAGACTGACTAAGTCTGCTCATTTTATACCGGTGCGAATGGATTACTCAATGGAGAGATTGGCACAGTTATATATTGAGAAAATAGTGAGTTTGCATAGAGTTCCTTCTGGTATTGTGTCAGATAGAGGTCCGAGGTTCACTTCGAAATTTTGGGAAGGATTGCAGAAGGCTTTGGGTACTAAATTGAGGTTGAGTTCAGCTTACCATCCTCAGTCTGATGGACAGACGGAGAGGACGATTCAATCGTTAGAAGATTTATTACGTGCTTGTGTTTTAGAGAAGGGCGGGGCTTGGGATAGCTATTTGCCATTGATTGAATTTACTTATAACAATAGTTACCATTCGAGTATTGGTATGGCTCCGTTTGAGGCATTGAATGGTAGACGTGTGGAGAACGCCTTTGTGTTGGTATGAATCTGGATAGAGTTCAATAATTGGGCCAGAGATTGTTCAGCAGACTACTGAAAAGATCAAATTGATTCAAGAGAAGATGAGAGCTTCTCAGAGTCGTCAGAAAAGTTATCATGATAAGAGGAGGAGGAATTTGGAATTCAGTGCTGGAGATCATGTATTTATGAGAGTTACTCCGATGACGGGTATTGGTCGAGCGTTGAAATCTAAGAAGTTTACTCCGCGTTTTATTGGTCCGTTTCAGATTACGGAAAGAGTTGGAGAAGTTGCTTATCGTATTGCTTTACCTCCGAGACTTGCGAATTTGCACGATGTTTTTCATGTTTCTCAGTTGAGGAGATACATTCCAGACCCATCTCATGTAATCCAAATAGATGATGTACGGGTAAAGAGATAACATTAGTGAAGGTTGCTTGGGGAGGTCCAGCAGATGGAAATATCACTTGGTAGCTGGAGAGCCAGATGAAAGAGGCTTATCCGGAACTGTTCGTCTAAGTCATGTTTTCGAGGACGAAAACTCTTTTAGTGGGGGAGAGTTGTAACACCCCAGTTTTAATTATTGATTTATTTAATTGGGAATTTATTTTATTAGAATTAATAAAATAAAAAGGGATTATTTATTTTGGAATATTTGAAGAAAATAAAAGAAATAAGAAATATTGGGTTTTTAAGTTATTGGGCTTGGATGTTGTTAGTAAAGAGTGGGGGTGCAAAAGGAATAAGGATATGATTTGGAACTCAAGTTATTTTTCTCATTATTCACGATAACACAGAATTGGGAAATTTGGGAAGCAGAGCTCTGAAGGTACGAAGAACGAAGAACATCGCTCAAAGAGTTCAAAGCTGCAATTGATAAGGTAAGGGGGGCTACTACTCAATTTACATTTGTTTATGGGTTTAGATGCAATTGGTTGGGCAATCGTAGGATAATCCCATTTTCTCTGACGTTCTTAGTGATCGATAACTTTAGGGTCGAATTCCGTTAGAAAAGGTTAGGTTCCCAATTTTATGAATCGATTAAGGACTTTAGGTTCCCAAATGGTGGATTTGGAGTATATCTATATGATCGTGAATTTACCTTAGGTGTTCTAGGGATGACCTTGATGTGTTAGAATTTCCCTAAAGGACGGGTAATATGTAACTTAAGGTCAATATAATAAAATTTGTTGTTGATGAAAGAATGTTGATAAAATAGTATGTTTTAAAAATGAAAATTCTGAGTTTTGGTTGATTTTATAAAATGAGACCTTAAGTGAAATACTGCTGTCCTTAGGATTGGAAATTGATTTAACGTAGAAGGGAATTGAGTCCTAATTGATGTGTTGCTTTGAGTTATGCACAATTGATGTTGTTATGTACCGAAAGGCACGTTTTGGCCGGTATTTTTCGTGTCTGGCTGCTGTTCTGAACTGCTGCAGGTACAGGAAATTTTGGGTTCGCACTCATCAAAACGGGCGCGTTGATTAACGCGGGCACCCGTGTTGATTCACTGTAATGCTGATAAAAATGTGTTTTCTGGCCACAATTCAACACGGGCGTGTTGATTTACACGGGCACCCGTGTTGATTCACTGTGTTGGCATAAATATGTGTTTTCTGAGCACAATTCAACACGGGCCGTGTTGATTCACACGGGCGCCCGTGTTGATCCCCTGTATTGTCAAAAAAACGTGTTTTCTGGACACATTTCCACACGGGCAGTGTTGTTTTACACGGGCACCCGTGTTAAACCTCCTGTGTTGGTTTTTAAACTATGTTTTTTATGCATGCTGTTATGTACGGATTGATCCTGCTTTGATGTGCAGTGTTTGACATGTTTTGAATATGTTGTTTATTGATTTTCCTAGTGTTGATTGATGCTTGTATCGAATAACGGTTGTATGTTACGATACTAACACTAGGTGGATTTTATTGTCATGCTTTTAGATGATGTTACCAAGCATGAAATATGATATAACTTGATATGAGTGATGTTTAATAGTATGCTGAGTGATTACATGCTATTCAGATCATGTTATATTTGATATTGTTGATGTTGCATGATATGTCGATTGATGTTAATAGTATGCTGAGTGTTACATACTTTACATATCATGTTGCATTTGTTAATTCCCATTGTGTGGAATTAACATGGTGGCCAATATACGTGTCCGCGATTTAATGGAACGTTGAGGTGGTAGCCGTGTCCGCGATATAATGGAACGGTGAGTTATCCGTGACCCGAGATTTAATGGGGCGGTAAAATGGTACCACATGCATGGGTGTGTTGCATTACATTGAATATGACATGAATGGATGATTTTTCCAATGTTGTATTTGATCGATTGTATGCATGTATTGATACTAAATTGCTAACGATGTTTGATGTTAATTATAAGCATGAAAAGTCAGATATTATGAATATATGATTTGTAAAGGTTTTTGTAATCTATAAAACATGCTAATTGTTGGGTGATGCTTATGGTTTCCTGAGTTGATTGTTATGAACGTATAATCAAATGTATAGTTGAGATGCTCACCCTTACTGTTGAATATTTCAGATTGAGGAGCTTCGTTCAGGTGCTTAGCGAAGGCTTGTTGTTTCTAGTTATTTCCGTTTAAGTATTGCCTAGGTCATGCTCTGATAGTTGTAACTCCGGGAACGTTTGTTTGTCGAGCTGCTTTAGTCAGACTCGTTTATTTCATTACGTTGTTATAATATGATGTTGATATTTTCCAGGTGTTAATCCCTGATGATTTTGAAAATATTATAACATTGGTTTTGTTAATTAAATTATTCCGCTGTGTAAACATGTATGAGTTGCTTCTATGTTATGCATGACAGGAACTTGTTTTTATTAAAAGAGAATTATGACTTCCTCTTTGATACATGTACTCTGAAATTATAATTTTAATTATTCGCGAAAATTTATTCGGGGTTTTTAGAGGGTGTTACAAAATCTGATGAAATATGAAGTGAACATGAATTTAAGTAAAATTTAAAGAAAATTTAATGAAATCGGATGAAATTGAAGGGAACATAAATCTGAATATCTGATAAAATCTAAAGAAAGTCTGACGAAATTTGAAGTGAACAAAAACCTGATGAAAAACTCATGAAATTTTAATTCTATATAAATCTTAATAAAATTGGATGAAATAAAAAAAACGGATGAAACTTGACGTAAACATAAATCTGTAGGAAATCAGTTGAAATTTTAAGAAAATCAAATGAAATTGGAAGTGAACATAAATCAGAAGAAACTCTGATGAATTATGATGAAAATATGATGAAATTTGAAGAGACTATAAATCTTTAGAAAATCTGATTAAATCTGACTTAAACATAAATCTGAAGAAAATATGATGAAATCGGAAGTAATCATAAGTCTGAAGAAAATCTGATGAAATCTGAAGAAAATCGATTGAAATTTTAAGTGAATATAAATTTTCAGAAAATCTGATGAAATAATAAAACTGATGAAATTTGAAGAGAACATAAATCTGCAAGAAAATCCTAAGCAAAATGATGAAATCTTAACTAAATTTGATGAATTTTGATATAAACTTAAATCTGAAGAAAATCTTTTGAAGCTTAAAATCTGAAGTCTAAAGAAAATAAGATGAAATCTGATGAAATATGAAGTGAACATGAATTTAAGTAAAATCCAAAGAAAATGTAATGAAATCTGATGAAATTGAAGGGAACAGAAATCTGAATATCTGATAAAATCTAAAGAAAGTCTGACGAAATTTGAAGTGAACAAAAACCTGAAGAAAAACTCATGAAATTTTAATTCTATATAACTCTTAATAAAATTGGATGAAATAAAAAAAAACGGATGAAACTTGATGTAAACAAAAATCTGTAGGAAATAAGTTGAAATTTTAAGAAAATCTAATGAAATTGGAAGTGAACATAAATCAGAAGAAACTCTGATGAATTATGATGAAAATCTGATGAAATTTGAAGAGAATATAAATCTTTAGAAAATATGATTAAATCTGACTTAAACATAAATCTGACGAAAATATGATGAAATCGGAAGTAATCATAAGTCTGAAGAAAATCTGATGAAATCTGAAGAAAATCAATGGAAATTTTAAGTGAATATAAATTTTCAGAAAATCTGATGAAATAAAAAAACTGATGAAATTTGAAGAGAACATAAATCTGCAAGAAAATCCTAAGAAAAATGATGAAATCCTAACTAAATTTGATGAATTTTGATATAAACTTAAATCTGAAGAAAATCTTATGAAGCTTAAAATCTGAAGTCTAAAGAAAATAAGATGAAATCTGATGAAATATGAAGTGAACATGAATTTAAGTAAAATATAAAGAAAATTTAATGAAATCGGATGAAATTGAAGGGAACATAAATCTGAATATCTGATAAAATCTAAAGAAAGTCTGACGAAATTTGAAGTGAACAAAAACCTGAAGAAAAACTCATGAAATTTTAATTATATATAAATCTTAATAAAATTGGATGAAATAAAAAAAACGGTTGAAACTTGATGTAAACATAAATCTGTAGGAAATCAGTTGAAATTTTAAGAAAATCTAATGAAATTGGAAGTGAACATAAATCAGAAGAAACTCTGATGAATTATGATGAAAATCCGATGAAATTTGAAGAGAATATAAATCTTTAGAAAATATGATTAAATCTGACTTAAACATAAATCTGACGAAAATATGATGAAATCGGAAGTAATCGTAAGTCTGAAGAAAATCTGATGAAATCTGAAGAAAATCGATTGAAATTTTAAGTGAATATAAATTTCAAAAAATCTGATGAAATAAAAAAACTAATGAAATTTTAAGAGAAAATAAATCTGCAAGAAAATCCTAAGAAAAATGATGAAATCTTAACTAAATTTGATGAATTTTGATATAAACTTAAATCTGAAGAAAACCTTATGAAGCTTAAAATCCAAAATCTAAAGAAAATAAGATGAAATCCAATGAAATATGAAGTGAACATGAATTTAAGTAAAATCCAAAGAAAATGTAATGAAATCTGATGAAATTGAAGGGAACAGAAATCTGAATATCTGATAAAATCTAAAGAAAGTCTGACGAAATTTGAAGTGAACAAAAACCTGAAGAAAAACTCATGAAATTTTAATTCTATATAACGCTTAATAAAATTGGATGAAATAAAAAAAAAAACGGATGAAACTTGATGTAAACAAAAATCTGTAGGAAATAAGTTGAAATTTTAAGAAAATCTAATGAAATTGGAAGTGAACATAAATCAGAAGAAACTCTGATGAATTATGAGGAAAATCTGATGAAATTTGAAGAGAATATAAATCTTTAGAAAATATGATTAAATCTGACTTAAACATAAATCTGACGAAAATATGATGAAATCGGAAGTAATCATAAGTCTGAAGAAAATCTGATGAAATCTGAAGAAAATCAATTGAAATTTTAAGTGAATATAAATTTTCATAAAATATGATGAAATAAAAAAACTGATGAAATTTGAAGTGAACATAAATCTGCAAGAAAATCCTAAGAAAAATGATGAAATCTTAAGTAAATTTGATGAATTTTGATATAAACTTAAATCTGAAGAAAATCTTATGAAGCTTAAATTCTGAAGTCTAAAGAAAATAAGATGAAATCTGATGAAATATGAAGTGAACATGAATTTAAGTAAAATATAAAGAAAATTTAATGAAATCGGATGAAATTGAAGGGAACATAAATCTGAATACCTGATAAAATCTAATGAAATTCTGACGAAATTTGAAGTGAACAAAAACCTGAAGAAAAATTCATGAAATTTTAATTCATTATAAATCTTAATAAAATTGGATGAAATAAAAAATAACGGATGAAACTTGATGTAAACATAAATCTGTAGGAAATCAGTTGAAATTTTAAGAAAATCTAATGAAATTGGAAGTGAACATAAATCAGAAGAAACTCTGATGAAAATCTGATGAAATTTGAAGAGAATATAAATCTTTAGAAAATCTGATTAAATCTAACTTAAACATAAATCTGAAGAAAATATGATGAAATCGGAAGTAATCATAAGTCTGAAGAAAATCTGATGAAATCTGAACAAAATCAATTGAAATTTTAAGTGAATATTAATTTTCAGAAAATATGATCAAATAAAAAAATTGATGAAATTTGAAGTGAACATAAATCGGCAAGAAAATCCTATGAAAAATGATGAAATCTTAAGTAAATTTGATGAATTTTGATATAAACTTAAATCTGAAGAAAATATTATGAAGCTTAAAATATAAAGACTAAAGAAAATATGATGAAATGTGATGAAATAGGATGTGAACATGAATTTAAGTAAAATCTAAAGAAAATTTAATGAAATCTGCTGAAATAGAATGGAACAAAAATCTGAATATCTAATAAAATACAAAAATCTGAATAAAAACTCATGAAATTTGAAGTATATATAAATTTTAAGAAAATTGGATGAAATAAAAAAAAATAGATGAAACTTGATGTAAACATGAATCTGTAGGAATTCAGTTGAAATTTGAAGAAAATCTAATTAAATTGGAAGTGACCATAAATCAGAAGAAACTCTGATGAATTATGATGAAAATCTGATGAAATTTGAATAGAATATAAATCTTTAAAAAATCTTATTAAATCTGACTTAAACATAAATCTGAAGAAAATATGATGAAATCGGAAGTGATCATAAGTCTGAAGAAAATCTGATGAAATCTGAAGAAAATCAATTGAAATTTTAAGTAAATATAAATTTTCAGAAAATCTGATGAAATAAAAAAACTGATGAAATTTGAAGTGAACATAAATCTGCAAGAAAATCCTAAGAAAAATGATGAAATTTTAAGTAAATTTGATGAATTTTGAAATAAACTTAAATCTGAAGAAAATCTTATGAAGCTTAAAATATGAAGTCTAAAGAAAATATGATGAAATATGATGAAATATGAAGTGAACATGAATTTAAGTAAAATCTAAAGAAAATTTAATGAAATCTGATGAAATTGAAGGGAACATAAATTTGAATATCTGATAAAATCTAAAAAAGTATGACGAAATTTGATGTGATCAAAAATCTGAATAAAAACTCATGAAATTTGAAGTATATATAAATTTTAAGAAAATTGGGTGAAATAAAAAAAAATAGATGAAACTTGATGTAAACATTAATCTGTAGGAAATCATTCGAAATTTGAAGAAAATCTAATGAAATTGGAAGTGAACATAAATCAGAAGAAACTCTGATGAAAATCTGATGAAATTTTAAGAGAATATAAATCTTTAGAAAATCAGATTAAATCTGACTTAAACATAAATCTAAAGAAAATATGATGAAATCGGAAGTAATCATAAGTCTGAAGAAAATCTGATGAAATCTAAAGAAAATCAATTGAAATATAAATTTTCAGAAAATTTGATGAAATAAAAAAACTGATGAAATTTGAAGTGAACATAAATCTGCAAGAAAATCCTATGAAAAATGATGAAATTTTAATTAAATTTGATGAATTTTGATATAAACTTAAATCTGACGAAAATCTTATGAAGCTTAAAATATGAAGCATAAAGAAAATATGATGAAATCTGATGAAATATGAAGTGAACATGAATTTATGTAAAATCTGAAGAAAATATAATGAAATCTAATGAAATTGAAGGGAACATAAATCTGAATATCTGATAAAATCTAATGAAAGTCTGACGAAATTTGAAGTGAACAAAAACCTGAAGAAAAATTCATGAAATTTTAATTCTATATAAATCTTAATAAATTTGGATGAAATAAAAAAAAAACGGATGAAACTTGATGTAAACATAAATCTGTAGGAAATCAGTTGAAATTTTAAGAAAATCTAATGAAATTGGATGTGAACATAAATCAGAAGAAATTTGAAGAGAATATAAATCTTTAGAAAATCTGATTAAATCTGACTTAAACATAAATCTGAAGAAACTATGATGAAATCGGAAGTAATCATAAGCCTGAAGAAAATCTGATGAAATCTGAAGAAAATCAATTGAAATTTTAAGTGAATATAAATTTTCAGAAAATCTGATGAAATAAAAAAACTGATGAAATTTGAAGTCAACATAAATCTGCAAGAAAATCCTAAGAAAAATGATGAAATCTTAAGTAAATTTGATGAATTTTGATATAAACTTAAATCTGAAGAAAATCTTATGAAGCTTAAAATATGAAGTCTAAAGAAAATATGATGAAATCTGATGAAATATGAAGTGAACATGAATTTATGTAAAATCTGAAGAAAATATAATGAAATCTAATGAAATTGAAGGGAACATAAATCTGAATATCTGATAAAATCTAATGAAAGTCTGACGAAATTTGAAGTGAACAAAAACCTGAAGAAAAATTCATGAAATTTTAATTCTATATAAATCTTAATAAAATTGGATGAAATAAAAAAAAAACGGATGAAACTTGATGTAAACATAAATCTGTAGGAAATCAGTTGAAATTTTAAGAAAATCTAATGAAATTGGATGTGAACATAAATCAGAAGAAACTCTGATAAATTATGATGAAAATCTGATGAAATTTGAAGAGAATATAAATCTTTAGAAAATCTGATTAAATCTGACTTAAACATAAATCTGAAGAAACTATGATGAAATCGGAAGTAATCATAAGCCTGAAGAAAATCTGATGAAATCTGAAGAAAATCAATTGAAATTTTAAGTGAATATAAATTTTCAGAAAATCTGATGAAATAAAAAAACTGATGAAATTTGAAGTCAACATAAATCTGCAAGAAAATCCTAAGAAAAATGATGAAATCTTAAGTAAATTTGATGAATTTTGATATAAACTTAAATCTGAAGAAAATCTTATGAAGCTTAAAATATGACGTCTAAAGAAAATATGATGAAATCTGGTGAAATATGAAGTGAAAATGAATTTAAATAAAATTTAAAGAAAATTTAATGAAATCTGATGAAATTGAAGGGAACATAAATCTGAATACCTGATAAAATCTAATGAAATTCTGACGAAATTTGAAGTGAACAAAAACCTGAAGAAAAATTCATGAAATTTTAATTCATTATAAATTTTAATAAAATTGGATGAAATAAAAAATAACGGATGAAACTTGATGTAAACATAAATCTGTAGGAAATCAGTTGAAATTTTAAGAAAATCTAATGAAATTGGAAGTGAACATAAATCAGAAGAAACTCTGATGAAAATCTGATGAAATTTGAAGAGAATATAAATCTTTAGAAAATCTGATTAAATCTAACTTAAACATAAATCTGAAGAAAATATGATGAAATCGGAAGTAATCATAAGTCTGAAGAAAATCTGATGAAATCTGAACAAAATCAATTGAAATTTTAAGTGAATATAAATTTTCAGAAAATATGATCAAATAAAAAAATTGATGAAATTTGAAGTGAACATAAATCAGCAAGAAAATCCTATGAAAAATGATGAAATCTTAAGTAAATTTGATGAATTTTGATATAAACTTAAATCTGAAGAAAATATTATGAAGCTTAAAATATAAAGTCTAAAGAAAATATGATGAAATCTGATGAAATATGAAGTGAACATGAATTTAAGTAAAATCTAAAGAAAATTTAATGAAATCTGCTGAAATTTAATGGAACAATAATCTGAATATCTAATAAAATACAAAAATCTGAATAAAAACTCATGAAATTTGAAGTATATATAAATTTTAAGAAAATTGGATGAAATAAAAAAAAACAGATGAAACTTGATGTAAACATGAATCTGTAGGAATTCAGTTGAAATTTGAAGAAAATCTAATTAAATTGGAAGTGACCATAAATCAGAAGAAACTCTGATGAATTATGATGAAAATCTGATGAAATTTGAATAGAATATAAATCTTTAGAAAATCTTATTAAATCTGACTTAAACATAAATCTGAAGAAAATATGATGAAATCGGAAGTGATCATAAGTCTGAAGAAAATCTGATGAAATCAATTGAAATTTTAAGTAAATATAAATTTTCAGAAAATCTGATGAAATAAAAAAACTGATGAAATTTGAAGTGATCATAAATCTGCAAGAAAATCCTAAGAAAAATGATGAAATCTTAAGTAAATTTGATGAATTTTGATATAAACTTAAATCTGAAGAAAATCTTATGAAGCTTAAAATATGAAGTCTAAAGAAAATATGATGAAATCTGATGAAATATGAAGTGAACATGAATTTAAGTAAAATCTAAAGAAAATTTAATGAAATCTGAAGAAATTGAAGGGAACATAAATCTGAATATCTGATAAAATCTAAAAAAGTCTGACGAAATTTGATGTGAACAAAAATCTGAATAAAAACTCATGAAATTTGAAGTATATATAAATTTTAAGAAAATTGGATGAAATAAAAAATAAATACATGAAACTTGATGTAAACATTAATCTGTAGGAAATCAGTCGAAATTTGAAGAAAATCTAATGAAATTGGAAGTGAACATAAATCAGAAGAAACTCTGATGAAAATCTGATCAAATTTTAAGAGAATATAAATCTTTAGAGAATCTGATTAAATCTGACATAAACAAAAATCTGAAGAAAATTTGATGAAATCGGAAGTAATCATAAGTCTGAAGAAAATCTGATGAAATATGAAGAAAATCAATTGAAATTTTTAGTGAATATAAATTTTCAGAAAATATGATGAAATAAAAAAACTGATGAAATTTGAAGTGAACATAAATCTGCAAGAAAATCCTAAGAAAAATGATGAAATCTTAAGTAAATTTGATGAATTTTGATATAAACTTAAATCTGAAGAAAATCTTATGAAGCTTAAAATATTAAGTCTAAAGAAAATATGATGAAATCTGATGAAATATGAAGTGAACATGAATTTAAATAAAATCTAAAGAAAATTTAATGAAATCTGATGAAATTGAAGGGAACATAAATCTGAATACCTGATAAAATCTAATGAAAGTCTGACGAAATTTTAAGTGAACAAAAACCTGAAGAAAAATTCATGAAATTTTAATTCATTATAAATCTTAATAAAATTGGATGAAATAAAAAAAAACGGATGAAACTTGATGTAAACATAAATCTGTAGGAAATCAGTTGAAATTTTAAGAAAATCTAATGAAATTGGAAGTGAACATAAATCAGAAGAAACTCTGATGAAAATCTGATGAAATTTGAAGAGAATATAAATCTTTAGAAAATCTGAATAAATCTAACTTAAACATAAATCTGAAGAAAATATGATGAAATCGGAAGTAATCATAAGTCTGAAGAAAATCTGATGAAATATGAACAAAATCAATTGAAATTTTAAGTGAATATAAATTTTCAGAAAATCTGATGAAATAAAAAAATTGATGAAATTTGAAGTGAACATAAATCCGCAAGAAAATCCTATGAAAAATGATGAAATCTTAAGTAAATTTGATGAATTTTGATATAAACTTAAATCTGAAGAAAATATTATGAAGCTTAAAATATAAAGTCTAAAGAAAATATGATGAAATGTGATGAAATAGGAAGTGAACATGAATTTAAGTAAAATCTAAAGAAAATTTAATGAAATCTGCTGAAATAGAATGGAACAAAAATCTGAATATCTAATAAAATACAAAAATCTGAATAAAAACTCATGAAATTTGAAGTATATATAAATTTTAAGAAAATTGGATGAAATAAAAAAAAAAGATGAAACTTGATGTAAACATGAATCTGTAGGAATTCAGTTGAAATTTGAAGAAAATCTAATTAAATTGGAAGTGAACATAAATTAGAAGAAACTCTGATGAATTATGATGAAAATCTGATGAAATTTGAATAGAATATAAATCTTTAGAAAATCTTATTAAATCTGACTTAAACATAAATCTGAAGAAAATATGATGAAATCGGAAGTAATCATAAGTCTGAAGAAATTCTGATGAAATCTGAAGAAAATCAATTGAAATTTTAAGTAAATATAAATTTTCAGAAAATCTGATGAAATAAAAAAACTGATGAAATTTGAAGTGAACATAAATCTGCAAGAAAATCCTAAGAAAAATGATGAAATTTTAAGTAAATTTGATGAATTTTGAAATAAACTTAAATCTGAAGAAAATCTTATGAAGCTTAAAATATGAAGTCTAAAGAAAATATGATGAAATATGATGAAATATGAAGTGAACATGAATTTAAGTAAAATCTAAAGAAAATTTAATGAAATCTGATGAAATTGAAGGGAACATAAATTTGAATATCTGATAAAATCTAAAAAAGTATGACGAAATTTGATGTGAACAAAAATCTGAATAAAAACTCATGAAATTTGAAGTATATATAAATTTTAAGAAAATTGGGTGAAATAAAAAAAAATAGATGAAACTTGATGTAAACATTAATCTGTAGGAAATCAGTCGAAATTTGAAGAAAATCTAATGAAATTGGAAGTGAACATAAATCAGAAGAAACTCTGAGGAAAATCTGATGAAATTTTAAGAGAATATAAATCTTTAGAAAATCTGATTAAATCTGACTTAAACATAAATCTGAAGAAAATATGATGAAATCGGAAGTAATCATAAGTCTGAAGAAAATCTGATGAAATCTAAAGAAAATCAATTGAAATTTTAAGTGAATATAAATTTTCAGAAAATTTGATGAAATAAAAAAACTGATGAAATTTGAAGTGAACATAAATCTGCAAGAAAATCCTATGAAAAATGATGAAATCTTAATTAAATTTGATGAATTTTGATATAAACTTAAATCCGAAGAAAATCTTATGAAGCTTAAAATATGAAGTCTAAAGAAAATATGATGAATTATGATGAAATATGAAGTGAACATGAATTTAAGTAAAATCTAAAGAAAATTTAATGAAATCTGATGAAATTGAAGGGAACATAAATCTGAATATCTGATAACATCTAAAAAAGTCTGACGAAATTTGATGAGAACAAAAATCTGAATAAAAACTCATGAAATTTGAAGTATATATAAATTTTAAGAAAATTGGGTGAAATAAAAAAAAATAGATGAAACTTGATGTAAACATTAATCTGTAGGAAATCAGTCGAAATTTGAAGAAAATCTAATGAAATTGGAAGTGAACATAAATCAGAAGAAACTCTGATGAAAATCTGATGAAATTTTAAGAGAATATAAAACTTTAGAAAATCTGATTAAATCTGACTTAAACTAAAATATGAAGAAAATATGATGAAATCGGAAGTAATCATAAGTCTGAAGAAAATCTGATGAAATATGAAGAAAATCAATTGAAATTTTTAGTGAATATAAATTTTCAGAAAATATGATGAAATAAAAAAACTGATGAAATTTGAAGTGAACATAAATCTGCAAGAAAATCCTAAGAAAAATGATGAAATCTTAAGAAAATTTGATGAATTTTGATATAAACTTAAATCTGAAGAAAATCTTATGAAGCTTAAAATATGAAGTCTAAAGAAAATATGATGAAATCTGATGAAATATGAAGTGAACATGAATTTAAATAAAATCTAAAGAAAATTTAATGAAATCTGATGAAATTGAAGGGAACATAAATCTGAATATCTGATAAAATCTAAAAAAGTCTGACGAAATTTGATGTGAACAAAAATCTGAATAAAAACTCATGAAATTTGAAGTATATATAAATTTTAAGAAAATTGGGTGAAATAAAAAAAAATAGATGAAACTTGACGTAAACATTAATCTGTAGGAAATCAGTCGAAATTTGAAGAAAATCTAATGAAATTGGAAGTGAACATAAATCAGAAGAAACTCTGATGAAAATCTGATGAAATTTTAAGAGAATATAAATCTTTAGAAAATCTGATTAAATCTGACTTAAACTAAAATATGAAGAAAATATGATGAAATCGGAAGTAATCATAAGTCTGAAGAAAATCTGATGAAATATGAAGAAAATCAATTGAAATTTTTAGTGAATATAAATTTTCAGAAAATATGATGAAATAAAAAAAACTGATGAAATTTGAAGTGAACATAAATCTGCAAGAAAATCCTAAGAAAAATGATGAAATCTTAAGAAAATTTGATATAAAATTAAATCTGAAGAAAATCTTATGAAGCTTAAAATATGAAGTCTAAAGTAAACATGATGAAATCTGATGAAATATGAAGTGAACATGAATTTAAATAAAATCTAAAGAAAATTTAATGAAATCTGATGAAATTGAAGGGAACATAAATCTGAATACCTGATAAAATCTAATGAAAGTCTGGCGAAATATTAAGTGAACAAAAACCTGAAGAAAAATTCATGAAATTTTAATTCATTATAAATCTTAATAAAATTGGATGAAATAAAAAAAAACGGATGAAACTTGATGTAAACATAAATCTGTAGGAAATCAGTTGAAATTTTAAGAAAATCTAATGAAATTGGAAGTAAACATAAATCAGAAGAAACTCTGATGAATTATGATGAAAATCTGATGAAATTTAAAGAGAATATAAATCTTTAGAAAATCTGATTAAATCTGACTTAAACATAAATCTGAAGAAAATATGATGAAATCGGAAGTAATCATAAGTCTGAAGAAAATCTGATGAAATCTAAAGAAAATCAATTGAAATTTTAAGTGAATATAAATTTTCAGAAAATTTGATGAAATAAAAAAACTGATGAAATTTGAAGTGAACATAAATCTGCAAGAAAATCCTATGAAAAATGATGAAATCTTAATTAAATTTGATGAATTTTGATATAAACTTAAATCTGAAGAAAATCTTATGAAGCTTAAAATATGAAGTCTAAAGAAAATATGATGAAATCTGATGAAATATGAAGTGAATTTGAATTTAAGTAAAATCTAAAGAAAATTTAATGAAATCTGATGAAATTGAAGGGAAAATAAATCTGAATATCTGATAAAATCTAAAAAAGTTTGACGAAATTTGATGTGAACAAAAATCTGAATAAAAACTCATGAAATTTGAAGTATATATAAATTTTAAGAAAATGGGATGAAATAAAAAAAAATAGAAGAAACTTGATGTAAACATGAATCTGTTGGAAATCAGTTGAAATTTGAAGAAAATTTAATGAAATTGGAAGTGAACATAAATCAGAAGAAACTCTGATGAATTATGATGAAAATCTGATGAAATTTGAAGAGAATATAAATCTTTAGAAAATCTGATTAAATCTGACTTAAACATAAATCTGAAGAAAAAATGATGAAATCAGAAGTAATCAAAAGTCTGAAGAAGATCAATTGAAATTTTATGTGAATATAAATTTTCAGAATATCTGATGAAATAAAAAAACTGATGAAATTTGAAGTGAACATAAATCTGCAAGATAATCCTAAGAAAAATGATGAAATCTTAAGTAAATTTGATGGATTTTGATATAAACTTAAATCTGAAGAAAATCCTATGAAGCTTAAAATATGAAGTCTAAAGAAAATATGATGAAATCTGATGAAATATGAAGTGAACATGAATTTAAGTAAAATCTAAAGAAAATTTAATGAAATCTGATGAAATTGAAGGGAACATAAATCTGAATATCTGATAAAATCTAAAAAAGTCTGACGAAATTTGATGTGAACAAAAATCTGAATAAAAACTCATGAAATTTGAAGTATATATAAATTTTAAGAAAATTGGATGAAATAAAAAAAATAGATGAAACTTGATGTAAACATTAATCTGTAGGAAATCAGTCGAAATTTGAAGAAAATCTAATGAAATTGGAAGTGAACATAAATCAGAAGAAACTCTGATGAAAATCTGATGAAATTTTAAGAGAATATAAATCTTTAGAAAATCTGATTAAATCTAACTTAAACAAAAATCTGAAGAAAATATGATGAAATCGGAAGTAATCATAAGTCTGAAGAAAATCTGATGAAATATGAAGAAAATCAATTGAAATTTTTAGTGAATATAAATTTTCAGAAAATCTGATGAAATAAAAAAACTGATGAAATTTGAAGTGAACATAAATCTGCAAGAAAATCCTAACAAAAATGATGAAATCTGAAGTAAATTTGATGAATTTTGATATAAACTTAAATCTGAAGAAAATCTTATGAAGCTTAAAATATGAAGTCTAAAGAAAACATGATGAAATCTGATGAAATATGAAGTGAACATGAATTTAAATAAAATCTAAAGAAAATTTAATGAAATCTGATGAAATAGAAGGGAACATAAATGAATACTTGATAAAATCTAATGAAAGTATGACGAAATTTTAAGTGAACAAAAACCTGAAGAAAAATTCATGAAATTTTAATTCATTATAAATCTTAATAAAATTGGATGAAATAAAAAAAACTGATGAAACTTGATGTAAACATAAATCTGTAGGAAATCAGTAGAAAGTTTAAGAAAATCTAATGAAATTGGAAGTGAACATAAATCAGAAGAAACTCTGATGAATTATGATGAAAATTTGATGAAATTTGAAGAGAATATAAATCTTTATAAAATCTGATTAAATCTGACTTAAACATAAATCTGAAGAAAATATGATGAAATCGGAAGTAATCATAAGTCTGAAGAAAATCTGATGAAATCTAAAGAAAATCAATTGAAATTTTAAGTGAATATAAATTTTCAGAAAATCTGATGAAACAAAAATCCTATGAAAAATGATGAAATCTTAATTAAATTTGATGAATTTTGATATAAACTTAAATCTGAATAAAATCTTATGAAGCTTAAAATATGAAGTCTAAAGAAAATATGATGAAATCTGATGAAATATGAAGTGAATATGAATTTAAGTAAAATCTAAAGTAAATTTAATGAAATCTGATGAAATTGAAGGGAAAATAAATCTGAATATCTGATAAAATCTAAAAAAGTATGACGAAATTTGATGTGAACAAAAATCTGAATAAAAACTCATGAAATTTGAAGTATATATAAATTTTAAGAAAATGGGATGAAATAAAAAAAATAAAAGAAACTTGATTTAAACATGAATCTGTAGGAAATCAGTTGAAATTTGAAGAAAATTTAATGAAATTGGAAGTGAACATAAATCAGAAGAAACACTAATGAATTATGATGAAAATCCGATGAAATTTGAAGAGAATATAAATCTTTAGAAAATTTGATTAAATCTGACTTAAACCTAAATCTGAAGAAAAAATGATGAAATCGGAAGTAATCAAAAGTCTGAAGAAAATCAATTGAAATTTTAAGTGAATATAAATTTACAGAAAATCAGATGAAATAAAAAAACTGATGAAATTTGAAGTGAACATAAATCTGCAAGATAATCCTAAGAAAAACGATGAAATCTTAAGTAAATTTGACGAATTTTGATATAAACTTAAATCTGAAGAAAATCTTATGAAGCTTAAAATATGAAGTCTAAAGAAAATATGATGAAATCTGATGAAATATGAAGTGAACATGAATTTAAGTAAAATCTAAAGAAAATTTAATGAAATCTAATGAAATTGAAGGGAACATAAATCTGAATATCTGATAAAATCTAAAGAAAGTCTGACGAAATTTGATCTGAACAAAAATCTAAATAAAAACTCATGAAATTTGAAGTACATATAAATTTTAAGAAAATATGATGAAATAAAAAAAACAGATGAAACCTGATGTAAACATGAATCTGTAGGAAATCAGTTGAAATTTGAAGAAAATCTAATGAAATTGGAAGCGAATATAAATTAGAAGAAACTCTTATGAATTAAAATGAAAATATGATGAAATTTGAAGAGAATATAAATCTTTAGAATATCTGATTAAATCTGACTTAAACATAAATCAGAAGAAAATATGATGAAATCGGAAGTAATCATAAGTCTGAAGAAAATCTGATGAATTCTGAAGAAAATCAGTTGAAATTTTAAGTGAATATAAATTTTCAGAAAATCTGATGAAATAAAAAAACTGATGAAATTTGAGGTGAACATAAATATGCAAGAAAATCCTATGAAAAATGATGAAAACTTAAGTAAATTTGATAAATTTTGATATAAACTTAAATCTGAAGAAAATCTTATGAAGCTTAAAATATGAAGTCTAAAGAAAATATGATGAAATCTGATGAAATATGAAGTGAACATGAATTTAAGTAAAATCTAAAGAAAATATAATGAAATCTGATGAAAATGAAGGGAACATATATTTGAATATCTTATAAAATCTAAAGAAAGTCTGACGAAATTTGATGTGAACAAAAATCTGAAGAAAAACTCATGAAATTTGAAGTACATATAAATTTTAAGAAAATTGGATGAAATAAAACAAAACATATGTAACTTGATGTAAACATGAATCTGTAGGAAATCAGTTGAAATTTGAAGAAAATCTAATGAAATTGGAAGTGAATATAAATTAGAAGAAACTCTGATGAATTAAAATGTAAATCTGATGAAATTTGAAGAGAATATAAATCTTTAGAAAATCTCATTAAATCTGACTTAAACATAAATCAGAAGAAAATATGATGAAATCGGAAGTAATCATAAGTCTAAAGAAAATCTGATGAATTCTGAAGAAAATCAGTTGAAATTTTAAGTGAATATAAATTTTCAGAAAATCTGATGAAATAAAAAATCTGATGAAATTTGAGGTGAACATAAATCTGCAAGAAAATCCTATGAAAAATGATGAAATCTTAAGTAAATTTGATAAATTTTGATATAAACTTAAATCTGAAGAAAATCTTATGAAGCTTAAAATATGAAGTCTAAAGAAAATATGACGAAATCTGATGAAATATGAAGTGAACATGAATTTAAGTAAAATCTAAAGAAAATTTAATGAAATCTGATGAAATTGAAGGGAACATATATCTGAATATCTGATAAAATCTAAAGAAAGTCTGACGAAATTTGATGTGAACAAAAATCTGAAGAAGAACTCATGAAATTTGAAGTATATATAAATTTTAAGAAAATTGGATGAAATAAAAAAAACATATGTAACTTGATGTAAACTTGAATCTGTACGAAATCAGTTGAAATTTGAAGAAAATCTAATGAAATTGGAAGTGAACATAAATCAGAAGAAACTCAGATGAATTATGATGAAAATATGATGAAATTTGAAGAGAATATAAATCTTTAGAAAATCTGATTAAATCTGACTTCAACATAAATCTAAATAAAATATGATGAAATCGGAAGTAATCATAAGTCTGAAGAAAATCTGATGAATTCTGAAGAAAATCAGTTGAAATTTTAAGTGAATATAAATTTTCAGAAAATCTGATGAAATAAAAAAACTGATGAAATTTGAAGTGAACATATATCTGCAAGAAAATCCTATGAAAAATGATGAAATCTTAAGTAAATTTGATAAATATTGATATAAACTTAAATCTGAAGAAAATCTTATGAAGCTTAAAATATGAAGTCTAAAGAAAATATGATGAAATCTGATGAAATATGAAGTGAGCATGAATTTAAGTAAAATCTAAAGAAAATTTAATGAAATCTGATGAAATTGAAGGGAACATATATCTGAATATCTGATAAAATCTAAAGAAAGTCTGACGAAATTTGATGTGAACCAAAATCTGAATAAAAACACATGAAATTTGAAGTATATATAAATTTTAAGAAAATTGGATGAAATAAAAAATCACATATGAAACATGATGTAAACATGAATCTGTAGGAAATCAATTGAAATTTGAAGAAAATCTAATGAAATTGGAAGTGAACATAAATCAGAAGAAACTCTGATGAATTATGATGAAAATCTGATGAAATTTGAAGAGAATATAAATCTTTAGAAAATCTGATTAAATCTGACTTAAACATAAATATAAAGAAAATATGATGAAATCGGAAGTATCATAAGTCTGAAGAAAATCTGATTAATTCTGAAGAAAATCAATTGAAATTTTATTTGAATATAAATTTTCAGAAAATCTGATGAAATAAAATAACTGGTGAAATTTGAAGTGAACATAAATCTGCAAGAAAATCCTATGAAAAATGATGAAATCTTAAGTAAATTTGATAAATTTTGATATAAACTTAAATCTGAAGAAAATCTTATGAAGCTTAAAATATGAAGTCTAAAGATAATATGATGAAATCTGATGAAATATGAAGTGAGCATCTATTTAAGTAAAATCTAAAGAAAATTTAATGAAATCTGATAAAATTGAAGGGAACATAAATCTGAATATCTGATAAAATCTAAAGAAAGTCTGACGAAATTTGATGTAAACAAAAATCTGAAAAAAATCATGAAATTTGAAGTATATATAAATTTTAAGAAAATTGGATGAAATAAAAAAAACAGATGAAACATGATGTAAACATGAATCTGTAGGAAATCATTTGAAATTTGAAGAAAATCTAATGAAATTGGAAGTGAACATAAATCAGAAAAAACTCTGATGAATTATGATGAAAATCAGATGAAATTTGAATAGAATATAAATCTTTAGAAAATTTGATTAAATCTGACTTAAATATAAATCAGAAGAAAATATGATGAAATCGGAAGTAATCATAAGTCTAAAGAAAATCTAATGAATACTGAAGAAAATCAATTGAAATTTTATTTGAATATAAATTTTCAGAAAATCTGATGAAATAAAATAACTGATGAAATTTGAAGTGAACATAAATCTGCAAGAAAATCCTATGAAAAATGATGAAATCTTAAGTAAATTTGATAAATTTTGATATAAACTTAAATCTGAAGAAAATCTTATGAAGCTTAAAATATGAAGTCTAAAGAAAATATGACGAAATCTGATGAAATATGAAGTGAACATGAATTTAAGTAAAATCTAAAGAAAATTTAATGAAATCTGATGAAATTGAAGGGAACATATATCTGAATATCTGATAAAATCTAAAGAAAGTCTGACGAAATTTGATGTGAACAAAAATCTGAAGAAGAACTCATGAAATTTGAAGTATATATAAATTTTAAGAAAATTGGATGAAATAAAAAAAACATATGTAACTTGATGTAAACTTGAATCTGTACGAAATCAGTTGAAATTTGAAGAAAATCTAATGAAATTGGAAGTGAACATAAATCAGAAGAAACTCAGATGAATTATGATGAAAATATGATGAAATTTGAAGAGAATATAAATCTTTAGAAAATCTGATTAAATCTGACTTCAACATAAATCTAAATAAAATATGATGAAATCGGAAGTAATCATAAGTCTGAAGAAAATCTGATGAATTCTGAAGAAAATCAGTTGAAATTTTAAGTGAATATAAATTTTCAGAAAATCTGATGAAATAAAAAAACTGATGAAATTTGAAGTGAACATATATCTGCAAGAAAATCCTATGAAAAATGATGAAATCTTAAGTAAATTTGATAAATATTGATATAAACTTAAATCTGAAGAAAATCTTATGAAGCTTAAAATATGAAGTCTAAAGAAAATATGATGAAATCTGATGAAATATGAAGTGAGCATGAATTTAAGTAAAATCTAAAGAAAATTTAATGAAATCTGATGAAATTGAAGGGAACATATATCTGAATATCTGATAAAATCTAAAGAAAGTCTGACGAAATTTGATGTGAACCAAAATCTGAATAAAAACACATGAAATTTGAAGTATATATAAATTTTAAGAAAATTGGATGAAATAAAAAATCACATATGAAACATGATGTAAACATGAATCTGTAGGAAATCAATTGAAATTTGAAGAAAATCTAATGAAATTGGAAGTGAACATAAATCAGAAGAAACTCTGATGAATTATGATGAAAATCTGATGAAATTTGAAGAGAATATAAATCTTTAGAAAATCTGATTAAATCTGACTTAAACATAAATATAAAGAAAATATGATGAAATCGGAAGTATCATAAGTCTGAAGAAATCTGATTAATTCTGAAGAAAATCAATTGAAATTTTATTTGAATATAAATTTTCAGAAAATCTGATGAAATAAAATAACTGGTGAAATTTGAAGTGAACATAAATCTGCAAGAAAATCCTATGAAAAATGATGAAATCTTAAGTAAATTTGATAAATTTTGATATAAACTTAAATCTGAAGAAAATCTTATGAAGCTTAAAATATGAAGTCTAAAGATAATATGATGAAATCTGATGAAATATGAAGTGAGCATCTATTTAAGTAAAATCTAAAGAAAATTTAATGAAATCTGATAAAATTGAAGGGAACATAAATCTGAATATCTGATAAAATCTAAAGAAAGTCTGACGAAATTTGATGTAAACAAAAATCTGAAAAAAATCATGAAATTTGAAGTATATATAAATTTTAAGAAAATTGGATGAAATAAAAAAAACAGATGAAACATGATGTAAACATGAATCTGTAGGAAATCATTTGAAATTTGAAGAAAATCTAATGAAATTGGAAGTGAACATAAATCAGAAAAAACTCTGATGAATTATGATGAAAAATCAGATGAAATTTGAATAGAATATAAATCTTTAGAAAATTTGATTAAATCTGACTTAAATATAAATCAGAAGAAAATATGATGAAATCGGAAGTAATCATAAGTCTAAAGAAAATCTAATGAATACTGAAGAAAATCAATTGAAATTTTATTTGAATATAAATTTTCAGAAAATCTGATGAAATAAAATAACTGATGAAATTTGAAGTGAACATAAATCTGCAAGAAAATCCTATGAAAAATGATGAAATCTTAAGTAAATTTGATAAATTTTGATATAAACTTAAATCTGAAGAAAATCTTATGAAGCTTAAAATATGAAGTCTAAAGAAAATATGACGAAATCTGATGAAATATGAAGTGAACATGAATTTAAGTAAAATCTAAAGAAAATTTAATGAAATCTGATGAAATTGAAGGGAACATATATCTGAATATCTGATAAAATCTAAAGAAAGTCTGACGAAATTTGATGTGAACAAAAATCTGAAGAAGAACTCATGAAATTTGAAGTATATATAAATTTTAAGAAAATTGGATGAAATAAAAAAAACATATGTAACTTGATGTAACTTGAATCTGTACGAAATCAGTTGAAATTTGAAGAAAATCTAATGAAATTGGAAGTGAACATAAATCAGAAGAAACTCAGATGAATTATGATGAAAATATGATGAAATTTGAAGAGAATATAAATCTTTAGAAAATCTGATTAAATCTGACTTCAACATAAATCTAAATAAAATATGATGAAATCGGAAGTAATCATAAGTCTGAAGAAAATCTGATGAATTCTGAAGAAAATCAGTTGAAATTTTAAGTGAATATAAATTTTCAGAAAATCTGATGAAATAAAAAAACTGATGAAATTTGAAGTGAACATATATCTGCAAGAAAATCCTATGAAAAATGATGAAATCTTAAGTAAATTTGATAAATATTGATATAAACTTAAATCTGAAGAAAATCTTATGAAGCTTAAAATATGAAGTCTAAAGAAAATATGATGAAATCTGATGAAATATGAAGTGAGCATGAATTTAAGTAAAATCTAAAGAAAATTTAATGAAATCTGATGAAATTGAAGGGAACATATATCTGAATATCTGATAAAATCTAAAGAAAATCTGACGAAATTTGATGTGAACCAAAATCTGAATAAAAACACATGAAATTTGAAGTATATATAAATTTTAAGAAAATTGGATGAAATAAAAAATCACATATGAAACATGATGTAAACATGAATCTGTAGGAAATCAGTTGAAATTTGAAGAAAATCTAATGAAATTGGAAGTGAACATAAATCAGAAGAAACTCTGATGAATTATGATGAAAATCTGATGAAATTTGAAGAGAATATAAATCTTTAGAAAATCTGATTAAATCTGACTTAAACATAAATATAAAGAAAATATGATGAAATCGGAAGTATCATAAGTCTGAAGAAAATCTGATTAATTCTGAAGAAAATCAATTGAAATTTTATTTGAATATAAATTTTCAGAAAATCTGATGAAATAAAATAACTGATGAAATTTGAAGTGAACATAAATCTGCAAGAAAATCCTATGAAAAATGATGAAATCTTAAGTAAATTTGATAAATTTTGATATAAACTTAAATCTGAAGAAAATCTTATGAAGCTTAAAATATGAAGTCTAAAGATAATATGATGAAATCTGATGAAATATGAAGTGAGCATCTATTTAAGTAAAATCTAAAGAAAATTTAATGAAATCTGATAAAATTGAAGGGAACATAAATCTGAATATCTGATAAAATCTAAAGAAAGTCTGACGAAATTTGATGTAAACAAAAATCTGAAAAAAATCATGAAATTTGAAGTATATATAAATTTAAGAAAATTGGATGAAATAAAAAAAACAGATGAAACATGATGTAAACATGAATCTGTAGGAAATCAGTTGAAATTTGAAGAAAATCTAATGAAATTGGAAGTGAACATAAATCAGAAAAAACTCTAATGAATTATGATGAAAATCAGATGAAATTTGAATAGAATATAAATCTTTAGAAAATTTGATTAAATCTGACTTAAATATAAATCATAAGAAAATATGATGAAATCGGAAGTAATCATAAGTCTAAAGAAAATCTAATGAATACTGAAGAAAATCAATTGAAATTTTATTTGAATATAAATTTTCAGAAAATCTGATGAAATAAAATAACTGATGAAATTTGAAGTGAACATAAATCTGCAAGAAAATCCTATGAAAAATGATGAAATCTTAAGTAAATTTGATAAATTTTGATATAAACTTAAATCTGAAGAAAATCTTATGAAGCTTAAAATATGAAGTCTAAAGAAAATATGACGAAATCTGATGAAATATGAAGTGAACATGAATTTAAGTAAAATCTAAAGAAAATTTAATGAAATCTGATGAAATTGAAGGGAACATATATCTGAATATCTGATAAAATCTAAAGAAAGTCTGACGAAATTTGATGTGAACAAAAATCTGAAGAAGAACTCATGAAATTTGAAGTATATATAAATTTTAAGAAAATTGGATGAAATAAAAAAACATATGTAACTTGATGTAAACTTGAATCTGTACGAAATCAGTTGAAATTTGAAGAAAATCTAATGAAATTGGAAGTGAACATAAATCAGAAGAAACTCAGATGAATTATGATGAAAATATGATGAAATTTGAAGAGAATATAAATCTTTAGAAATCTGATTAAATCTGAGTTCAACATAAATCTAAATAAAATATGATGAAATCGGAAGTAATCATAAGTCTGAAGAAAATCTGATGAATTCTGAAGAAAATCAGTTGAAATTTTAAGTGAATATAAATTTTCAGAAAATCTGATGAAATAAAAATACTGATGAAATTTGAAGTGAACATATATCTGCAAGAAAATCCTATGAAAAATGATGAAATCTTAAGTAAATTTGATAAATATTGATATAAACTTAAATCTGAAGAAAATCTTATGAAGCTTAAAATATGAAGTCTAAAGAAAATATGATGAAATCTGATGAAATATGAAGTGAGCATGAATTTAAGTAAAATCTAAAGAAAATTTAATGAAATCTGATGAAATTGAAGGGAACATATATCTGAATATCTGATAAAATCTAAAGAAAGTCTGACGAAATTTGATGTGAACCAAAATCTGAATAAAAACACATGAAATTTGAAATATATATAAATTTTAAGAAAATTGGATGAAATAAAAAATCACATATGAAACATGATGTAAACATGAATCTGTAGGAAATCAGTTGAAATTTGAAGAAAATCTAATGAAATTGGAAGTGAACATAAATCAGAAGAAACTCTGATGAATTATGATGAAAATCTGATGAAATTCGAAGAGAATATAAATCTTTAGAAAATCTGATTAAATCTGACTTAAACATAAATATAAAGAAAATATGATGAAATCGGAAGTATCATAAGTCTGAAGAAAATCTGATTAATTCTGAAGAAAATCAATTGAAATTTTATTTGAATATAAATTTTCAGAAAATCTGATGAAATAAAATAACTGATGAAATTTGAAGTGAACATAAATCTGCAAGAAAATCCCATGAAAAATGATGAAATCTTAAGTAAATTTGATAAATTTTGATATAAACTTAAATCTGAAGAAAATCTTATGAAGCTTAAAATATGAAGTCTAAAGATAATATGATGAAATCTGATGAAATATGAAGTGAGCATCTATTGAAGTAAAATCTAAAGAAAATTTAATGAAATCTGATAAAATTGAAGGGAACATAAATCTGAATATCTGATAAAATCTAAAGAAAGTCTGACGAAATTTGATGTAAACAAAAATCTGAAAAAAAATCATGAAATTTGAAGTATATATAAATTTTAAGAAAATTGGATGAAATAAAAAAAACAGATGAAACATTATGTAAACATGAATCTGTAGGAAATCAGTTGAAATTTGAAGAAAATCTAATGAAATTGGAAGTGAACATAAATCAGAAAAAACTCTGATGAATTATGACGAAAATCAGATGAAATTTGAATAGAATATAAATCTTTAGAAAATTTGATTAAATCTGACTTAAATATAAATCAAAAGAAAATATGATGAAATCGGAAGTAATCATAAGTCTAAAGAAAATCTAATGAATACTGAAGAAAATCAATTGAAATTTTATTTGAATATAAATTTTCAGAAAATCTGATGAAATAAAATAACTGATGAAATTTGAAGTGAACATAAATCTGCAAGAAAATCCTATGAAAAATAATGACATCTTCAATAAATTTGATAAATTTTGATATAAACTTAAATCTGAAGAAAATCTTATGAAGCTTAAAATATGAAGTCTAAAGAAAATATGATGAAATCTGATGAAATATGAAGTGAACATGAATTTAAGTAAAATCTAAAGAAAATTTAATGAAATCTGATGAAATTGAAGGAACATATATCTGAATATCTGATAAAATCTAAAGAAAGTCTGACGAAATTTGATGTGAACAAAAATCTGAAGAAAAACTCATGAAATTTGAAGTACATATAAATTTTAAGAAAATTGGATGAAATTAAAAAAATTGATGAAAATTGATGTAAACATGAATCTGTACGAAATCAGTTGAAATTTGAAGAAAATCTAATGAAATTGGAAGTGAACATAAATCAGAAGAAACTCAGATGAATTATGATGAAAATCTGATGAAATTTGAAGAGAATATAAATCTTTAGAAAATCTGATTAAATCTGACTTAAACATAAATCTGGAAAAAATATGATGAAATCGGAAGTAATCATAAGTCTGAAGAAAATCTGATGAAATCTGAAGAAAATCAAATGAAATTTTAAGTGAATATAAATTTTCAGAAAATCTGATGAAATAAAAAAAACTGATGAAATTTGAAGTGAACATAAATCTGCAAGAAAATCCTATGAAAAATGATGAAATCTTAAGTAAATTTGATAAATATTGATATAAACTTAATCTGAAGAAAATCTTATGAAGCTTAAAATATGAAGTCTAAAGAAAATATGATGAAATCTGATGAAATATGAAGTGAGCATGAATTTAAGTAAAATCTAAAGAAAATTTAATGAAATCTGATTAAATTGAAGGGAACATATATCTGAATATCTGATAAAATCTATAGAAAGTCTGACGAAATTTGATGTGAACCAAAATCTGAATAAAAACACATGAAATTTGAAGTATATATAAATTTTTAATAAAATTGGATTAAATAAAAAAATCACATATGAAACATGATGTAAACATGAATCTGTAGGAAATCAGTTGAAATTTGAAGAAAATATAATGAAATTGGAAGTGAACATAAATCAGAAGAAACTCTGATGAATTATGATGAAAATCTGATGAAATTTGAAGAGAATATAAATCTTTAGAAAATCTGATTAAATCTGACTTAAACATAAATCTAAAGAAAATATGATGAAATCGGAAGTATCATAAGTCTGAAGAAAATCTGATTAATTCTGAAGAAAATCAATTGAAATTTTATTTGAATATAAATTTTCAGAAAATCTGATGAAATAAAATAACTGATGAAATTTGAAGTGAACATAAATCTGCAAGAAAATCCTATGAAAAATGATGAAATCTTAAGTAAATTTGATAAATTTTGATATAAACTTAAATCTGAAGAAAATCTTATGAAGCTTAAAATATGAAGTCTAAAGATAATATGATGAAATCTGATGAAATATGAAGTGAGCATCTATTTAAGTAAAATCTAAAGAAAATTTAATGAAATCTGATAAAATTGAAGGGAACATAAATCTGAATATCTGATAAAATCTAAAGAAAGTCTGACGAAATTTGATGTAAACAAAAATCTGAAAAAAATCATGAAATTTGAAGTATATATAAATTTTAAGAAAATTGGATGAAATAAAAAAAACAGATGAAACATTATGTAAACATGAATCTGTAGGAAATCAGTTGAAATTTGAAGAAAATCTAATGAAATTGGAAGTGAACATAAATCAGAAAAAACTCTGATGAATTATGATGAAATTTGAATAGAATATAAATCTTTAGAAAATTTGATTAAATCTGACTTAAATATAAATTTGGAAAAAATATGATGAAATCGGAAGTAATCATAAGTCTGAAGAAAATCTGATGAAATCTGAAGAAAATCAAATGAAATTTTAAGTGAATATAAATTTTCAGAAAATCTGATGAAATAAAAAAACTGATGAAATTTGAAGTGAACATAAATCTGCAAGAAAATCCTATGAAAAATGATGAAATCTTAAGTAAATTTGATAAATATTGATATAAACTTAAATCTGAAGAAAATCTTATGAAGCTTAAAATATGAAGTCTAAAGAAAATATGATGAAATCTGATGAAATATGAAGTGAGCATGAATTTAAGTAAAATCTAAAGAAAATTTAATGAAATCTGATGAAATTGAAGGGAACATATATCTGAATATCTGATAAAATCTATAGAAAGTCTGACGAAATTTGATGTGAACCAAAATCTGAATAAAAACACATGAAATTTGAAGTATATATAAATTTTAATAAAATTGGATGAAATAAAAAATCACATATGAAACATGATGTAAACATGAATCTGTAGGAAATCAGTTGAAATTTGAAGAAAATCTAATGAAATTGGAAGTGAACATAAATCAGAAGAAACTCTGATGAATTATGATGAAAATCTGATGAAATTTGAAGAGAATATAAATCTTTAGAAAATCTGATTAAATCTGACTTAAACATAAATCTAATGAAAATATGATGAAATCGAAAGTATCATAAGTCTGAAGAAAATCTGATTAATTCTGAAGAAAATCAATTGAAATTTTATTTGAATATAAATTTTCAGAAAATCTGATGAAATAAAATAACTGATGAAATTTGAAGTGAACATAAATCTGCAAGAAAATCCTATGAAAAATGATGAAATCTTAAGTAAATTTGATAAATTTTGATATAAACTTAAATCTGAAGAAAATCTTATGAAGCTTAAAATATGAAGTCTAAAGATAATATGATGAAATCTGATGAAATATGAAGTGAGCATCTATTTAAGTAAAATCTAAAGAAAATTTAATGAAATCTGATAAAATTGAAGGGAACATAAATCTGAATATCTGATAAAATCTAAAGAAAGTCTGACGAAATTTGATGTAAACAAAAATCTGAAAAAAATCATGAAATTTGAAGTATATATAAATTTTAAGAAAATTGGATGAAATAAAAAAAACAGATGAAACATGATGTAAACATGAATCTATAGGAAATCAGTTGAAATTTGAAGAAAATCTAATGAAATTGGAAGTGAACATAAATCAGAAAAAACTCTGATGAATTATGATGAAAATCAGATGAAATTTGAATAGAATATAAATCTTTAGAAATTTGATTAAATCTGACTTAAATATAAATTTGGAAAAAATATGATGAAATCGGAAGTAATCATAAGTCTGAAGAAAATCTGATGAAATCTGAAGAAAATCAAATGAAATTTTAAGTGAATATAAATTTTCAGAAAATCTGATGAATAAAAAAACTGATGAAATTTGAAGTGAACATAAATCTGCAAGAAAATCCTATGAAAAATGATGAAATCTTAAGTAAATTTGATAAATATTGATATAAACTTAAATCTGAAGAAAATCTTATGAAGCTTAAAATATGAAGTCTAAAGAAAATATGATGAAATCTGATGAAATATGAAGTGAGCATGAATTTAAGTAAAATCTAAAGAAAATTTAATGAAATCTGATGAAATTGAAGGGAACATATATCTGAATATCTGATAAAATCTATAGAAAGTCTGACGAAATTTGATGTGAACCAAAATCTGAATAAAAACACATGAAATTTGAAGTATATATAAATTTTAATAAAATTGGATGAAATAAAAATCACATATGAAACATGATGTAAACATGAATCTGTAGGAAATCAGTTGAAATTTGAAGAAAATCTAATGAAATTGGAAGTGAACATAAATCAGAAGAAACTCTGATGAATTATGATGAAAATCTGATGAAATTTGAAGAGAATATAAATCTTTAGAAAATCTGATTAAATCTGACTTAAACATAAATCTAATGAAAATATGATGAAATCGAAAGTATCATAAGTCTGAAGAAAATCTGATTAATTCTGAAGAAAATCAATTGAAATTTTATTTGAATATAAATTTTCAGAAAATCTGATGAAATAAAATAACTGATGAAATTTGAAGTGAACATAAATCTGCAAGAAAATCCAATGAAAAATGATGAAATCTTAAGTAAATTTGATAAATTTTGATATAAACTTAAATCTGAAGAAAATCTTATGAAGCTTAAAATATGAAGTCTAAAGATAATATGATGAAATCTGATGAAATATGAAGTGAGAATCTATTTAAGTAAAATCTAAAGAAAATTTAATGAAATCTGATAAAATTGAAGGGAACATAAATCTGAATATCTGATAAAATCTAAAGAAAGTCTGACGAAATTTGATGTAAACAAAAATCTGAAAAAAATCATGAAATTTGAAGTATATATAAATTTTAAGAAAATTGGATGAAATAAAAAAAACAGATGAAACATTATGTAAACATGAATCTGTAGGAAATCAGTTGAAATTTGAAGAAAATCTAATGAAATTGGAAGTGAACATAAATCAGAAAAAACTCTGATGAATTATGATGAAAATAAGATGAAATTTGAATAGAATATAAATCTTTAGAAAATTTGATTAAATATGACTTAAATATAAATCTGGAAAAAATATGATGAAATCGGAAGTAATCATAAGTCTGAAGAAAATCTGATGAAATCTGAAGAAAATCAAATGAAATTTTAAGTGAATATAAATTTTCAGAAAATCTGATGAAATAAAAAAACTGATGAAATTTGAAGTGAACATAAATCTGCAAGAAAATCCTATGAAAAATGATGAAATCTTAAGTAAATTTGATAAATATTGATATAAACTTAAATCTGAAGAAAATCTTATGAAGCTTAAAATATGAAGTCTAAAGAAAATATGATGAAATCTGATGAAATATGAAGTGAGCATGAATTTAAGTAAAATCTAAAGAAAATTTAATGAAATCTGATGAAATTGAAGGGAACATATATCTGAATATCTGATAAAATCTATAGAAAGTCTGACGAAATTTGATGTGAACCAAAATCTGAATAAAAACACATGAAATTTGAAGTATATATAAATTTTAATAAAATTGGATGAAATAAAAAATCACATATGAAACATGATGTAAACATGAATCTGTAGGAAATCAGTTGAAATTTGAAGAAAATCTAATGAAATTGGAAGTGAACATAAATCAGAAGAAACTCTGATGAATTATGATGAAAATCTGATGAAATTTGAAGAGAATATAAATCTTTAGAAAATCTGATTAAATCTGACTTAAACATAAATCTAATGAAAATATGATGAAATCGGAAGTATCATAAGTCTGAAGAAAATCTGATTAATTCTGAAGAAAATCAATTGAAATTTTATTTGAATATAAATTTTCAGAAAATCTGATGAAATAAAATAACTGATGAAATTTGAAGTGAACATAAATCTGCAAGAAAATCCTATGAAAAATGATGAAATCTTAAGTAAATTTGATAAATTTTGATATAAACTTAAATCTGAAGAAAATCTTATGAAGCTTAAAATATGAAGTCTAAAGATAATATGATGAAATCTGATGAAATATGAAGTGAGAATCTATTTAAGTAAAATCTAAAGAAAATTTAATGAAATCTGATAAAATTGAAGGGAACATAAATCTGAATATCTGATAAAATCTAAAGAAAGTCTGACGAAATTTGATGTAAACAAAAATCTGAAAAAAATCATGAAATTTGAAGTATATATAAATTTTAAGAAAATTGGATGAAATAAAAAAAACAGATGAAACATTATGTAAACATGAATCTGTAGGAAATCAGTTGAAATTTGAAGAAAATCTAATGAAATTGGAAGTGAACATAAATCAGAAAAAACTATGATGAATTATGATGAAAATAAGATGAAATTTGAATAGAATATAAATCTTTAGAAAATTTGATTAAATCTGACTTAAATATAAATCTAAAGAAAATATGATGAAATAGGAAGTAATCATAAGTCTAAAGAAAATCTGAATACTGAAGAAAATCAATTGAAATTTTATTTGAATATAAATTTTCAGAAATCTGATGAAATAAAATAACTGATGAAATTTGAAGTGAACATAAATCTGCAAGAAAATCCTATGAAAAATAATGACATCTTCAGTAAATTTGATAAATTTTGATATAAACTTAAATCTGAAGAAAATCTTATGAATCTTAAAATATGAAGTCTAAAGAAAATATGATGAAATCTGATGAAATATGAAGTGAACATGAATTTAAGTAAAATCTAAAGAAAATTTAATGAAATCTGATGAAATTGAAGGGAACATATATATGAATATCTGATAAAATCTAAAGAAAGTCTGACGAAATTTGATGTGAACAAAAATCCGAAGAAAAACTCATGAAATTTGAAGTACATATAAATTTTAAGAAAATTGGACGAAATAAAAAAAATAGATGAAACTTGATGTAAACATGAATCTGTAGGAAATGAGTTGAAATTTGAAGAAAATCTAATGAAATTGGAAGTGAACATAAATCAGAAGAAACTCTGATGAATTATGATGAAAATCTGATGAAATTTGAAGAGAATATAAATTTTTAGAAAATCTGATTAAATCTGACTTAAACATAAATCTGGAAAAAATATGATGAATCGGAAGTAATCATAAGTCTGAAGAAAATCTGATGAAATCTGAAGAAAATCAAATGAAATTTTAAGTGAATATAAATTTTCAAAAAATCTGATGAAATAAAAAAAACTGATGAAATTTATGGTGAACATAAATCTGCAAGAAAATCCTATGAAAAATGATGAAATCTTAAGTAAATTTGATAAATTTTGATATAAACTTAAATCAGAAGAAAATCTTATGAAGCTTAAAATGTGAAGTCTAAAGAAAATATGATGAAATCTGATGAAATATGAAGTGAGCATGAATTTAAGTAAAATCTAAAGAAAATTTAATGAAATCTGATGAAATTGAAGGGAACATATATCTGAATATCTGATAAAATCTATAGAAAGTCTGACGAAATTTGATGTGAACCAAAATCTGAATAAAAACACATGAAATTTGAAGTATATATAAATTTTAATAAAATTGGATGAAATAAAAAATCACATATGAAACATGATGTAAGCATG
>CATIWC010001779.1:0-62500 GCA_948472305.1 Vicia faba
TTCATTTTAGTTCTTTTTATCTAATTAGTGATGAAAATTTTTTAAAATTGGTTGCTAATTCCATCGCTAATTAGACAAAAATGACTAAAATGAAACATTTTGAAAATTAAGAGACTAAAGTGACAAAAAAATAAGGAATCAATCTTAACGCAAGATATAATTAAGAGACCAAAATGAATATTTTGTCAAAATAAATTATTCTGGACTGGGCCGACACTTGTCCCACTATTGAGGAGGTCCAATCCAACATCTTTACCAAAAACCCAAAAACATACGGCCCAAACTGAGGACCGTTGGGCATTTCTCCACGTGTCCACCAGGAGGACGTAGCTCACGTGTCCATGTCATCATCATCCTGCTCTTCGGGAACAACGAGTCTAACTCCTACTTTCTTAGGACAGTTGACCAGGGAGGAGACCACGTGTTTGACTCCATACTCCCATAAATCTTGACAGTCTTTACTGTTGGACTTCATCGTAGTCTAATACTGAAGACCTTTGTTCAATGTTGGGGACTATAAATACACTCTCACTTGAGAGGATCAGGTATTCAATCACTCAACATTCTTCTCTGTATTTGCTTTGAATCTCACTTTAACATTGGAGTGTGTTGCAGATACCTTCACTTTAAATTTAACTGTTATTTGACTCGAAACTTGTAGGCTTTGATAATTCTTTCTGATTAATTACAATCACAAGCCAATGACTACGAAATGAATTTCTTTAGAAAAGATGGACAATTTATCAATGATATTCTCAATTAAAGATAATGGAGTTGCTAATGTTTGAATTGAATTACAAGAATGTCGAACAAATTAGAGTTGTTGATTAAAGACCACATAGTAGTGATAAGGTGTGAAAGACACGGTTGATGAAAAAAAGTTGTTATTAATAAGTAAAGTCAAAATAGAAATGGATATTTTATATATTACTTATTTAATATTTTAGTAAAGGATAATACAGTATTTAATTATGATTAATTTTCATGCCTTGCCATCCGCCATCATTGGGTTTCATAGTTACGCATCCATCCATATTGTAGATTTGTATCCGAAAAAGTTTTTTAGAAATCTTGCGGATTAGATAATTGAATATTTAGGATTAGATAATTGAATATTTAATATGAATCGAAAATTATTTCAACGGACAAGTTATGATGGTTGTGAAGGATCAAATAATGCACTCAATTTGGTAAAAGAAAACTATCCCCCCCTTTTAAAATAAAAGTTGTTTAAAATTATCACACACATATTAAAAAGAATAATAATGGATTCAATAAAGATAATATATTTATAAAATTATTCTTAATTATTCTTAATTGTTATATATTATTATAATTTGAAAAAAATGCAGATAATATTTATTAAAAATAAAATTGATAAAAATTAATTAATATTATATTGGAAAATTGAATAAATTATTATTATAAAACAATTTTTTGAGCTAAAATAACATTTATTTTGAAACTGAGAGTATTAATGATGGGGTTGGATTCTCTCCCATGACTTTAGAGTCCAATCAGTCCAAGTCCTTAGAGCATCTCCTATGGTGCTACTTGTCATACCCTAAATTTTGACCTAAGATACCACCTCCCATCTGTATTATTACATAGCAAGCGTTCACAAGTGGTTCGTCCTATTTTTGCCAATTCTCGAGTCAGATTTCAAAAATTCATAACTTCTTCAAATTTCGATAATTTTTTTAGTGGTTCTTTTACATATGATTCTCCTTTGCAACAACTACAACTTTTCTTTACAAGTCAAGAGATGATTATGCTTTGAAAATCCACGAAAAAAATAGAAATATTAAAAATTATTGTGAATTTGGTGAAATTTAACTGGTTTTGCCTGACTTTATTAAATCATGTTTTTTTTTTCATTTTTTATCATCTTTCTTTTATTCTTATTTTCATAAAAAGAAAATCCTAAAAAATATTTAGTTTATGCTATCTTCATTTTATTTACGTTTTTATTCAAAATATAAAAAAATCAGTTTCCTTAAGTTTCATTTAGTTTTTTTGTTCTTGTATCATTTAAGTTAAAATTATAGTCTTTTATATTTAATTTAGTAAAAAATCTCAAAAAATAGTAATTTCACATTCTTTTATTTTATTTTGCAAGTTCTTTATGTTAATTTAAAATTATCAAAAAAATCTTAGTTACATATAATTTATATTTTTGCATCAATTTATTAGAAAAAAACTCAAAAATTATAAATCTGTCTATATGCTGCACATCAGTCCAAATCCTGCTGTGCTACTGCTGCCCAATTTCCACGACCAAAAACCTGTGAACACCAGTCCAAAAACCTGGTGAACACCAGTCCAAAATCTGCACTCTGTCAAGACAAACATTACACCAAAATAGGAGGGCAAGAAACTGCATCAAAAAGTGTCGAAAATAGGGTATCACATTTGCTCAAACTCACCAAACTTTCCCTCTCAAAACCTCATTCTTATTCACTATAAAACAGGCAGATATAACAATCGAAGAATAGGGGCGAGAAAAAGAAGGCAATTCACAAAAGAAAAAAACACAAACTTGCAGAAGCACGAGCCTGCATAACTCAAAGCCTGTACAAACAACAAGCCTAGTCAAAAATACCAACAAACCATTCCACTCAAAACATAAACAATAGATCCAAGCCTACTTTCAAAAAACCACAAACTGTAAACAGAAGCAAGTCTCAAACCTGCCTAAAGCAAACTGCAAGTTATCAAAGAAAAGCTCAAGCCTGCCTATACCAAGGCAAGCAAAACTCAAGCCTGTCCTCCTTACCAGAACCAGAGAGCAAAAGAAAGTGAAATTCACAGCCTTACCCGTTAAAGCCTCCGTAGGAATCGTATGCTCGTCGGACTAGCTCCGACCTTGTGAGTTCATCTTTTTTCTCCCTTTGCATTTTGTATACCATCGTGATTCATCATGATTTGTTGTTGAATGTTGAAATTTCTTGTTTTGATTATTTAGCTTTTATAGCCATGCCTGAATTGATTTGTTTTGAGTTGAGTTGTTATCATTGTTTATCGCATAAGAAAGATTGAGACAGTTGGAAATAAAGTATAGAATGAATTACCGTTGTTGTTGTTTTGTTTTAGAGTTAACGAGAGCCATGAAAAAAACAGAAGCAGTGTTGTTGTTCGATTTTGATTTAGGGGGAGAAAGAGTTCGAAACCAGAAGCAGTGTTGTTGCTCGATTTCGATTTAGGGGGAGAAGGAGTTCGAAACCAGAAGCAGTGTTGTTGTTCGATTTCGATTTAGGGGGAGAAAGAGTTCGAAAGAGGGAGCAGGGTATTCGATTTCAATTTAGAGGGAGAAAGAGTTCGAAAGAGGGAGCAGGGTGTTCGATTTCGATTTAGAAGAGAGAGTTTGAAGAGAGAGTTCGAAAGAGAGATCGAAGAGAGAGTTCGAAAGAGAGATTGAAGAGAGAGTTCGAGAGAGAGATCGAAGAGAGAAAAAAAGAGTTCGAAAGAGAGTTCGAAAGAGAGAAAAAAGAGAGAGTTCGAAAGAGAGATCGAAGAGAGAGTTCGAAAGAGAGATCGAAGAGAGAGATTGAAGAGAGAGTTCGAAAGAGAGATCAAAGAGAGAGTTCGAAAGAGAGATTGAAGAGAGAGTTCGAGAGAGAGATCGAAGAGAGAAAAAAAGAGTTCGAAAGAGAGTTCGAAAGAGAGGGAAAAAAAGAGTTCGAAAGAGAGTTTGAAAGAAGCGTTGTTCGATTTCGATTTTAATCCCATGCTGGACCTTTATTTCGTTTTCAGTTTATAACCCAATTAATTAGCTTAGTTTTATAATTTATTTAAATCTTGATATTTCATTTTTAGTTTGGTCAACATTTTAGTTAATTTTGTTAGTTTTTTTAACTAGTCTTTTATTGATAAGTTTGTAAGTTATCTCTTTGAATTTATTGCCCCTGATGATGTTCCTCCCATGATACATGTTGGTTGAGTTTGTGATAATTTCGATTTAATTCCATGGCTTCTCTCTTGGTTTTATTTTAAAATTTTGGAATGTTTATACTTTTAGTTTTAATCTTCATGCTGCTTGCAAAATCCAAGGGAATTGTTTAATTTTTGTCGACTTCATGTCATCAAAAAACATCGTGCGAATACCCTCATTCATCCTCCGTTTATTATTTCGTTAAAAACTTAAGATAATTTTCCCAAATATTCAATTTTTCAAAACTCACACCTTTTAAGTCAAAACTTCGACGTTAGGTCGTCGTATCTTCAAACTCTCGCCCACATCTATTTTTTAGCCAAATGAACCATTTTAATCAAACAAACAATTTTAACCAAAAACAGATATTTCAAAAGGTTCCTATAGAATACTATAGATACATTGGGTGCTAATACCTTCCCATTGTATAACCAACCCCCGAACTCTAGACCTCTTTTCAAAAATGCCTTGTATTTTCATTACTTTTAAAGTATTATTTTACATTGCATATTTTAGGGTTTTATTTCGCTCTTTTCCCTTTTCCCTTGGAAATAATAAAGCGCGGTGGCGACTCTTGCTTTTGTGAGACGAATTAATTAATAGTTCGATCTCCGATTTACCCCGCTACATTTTTTATCGCTACAGAATTGGCGACTCTGCTGTGGAAAGATTGACCTCTTGCTGGTCCATCCCTAAGTGGGTTAAGCCTAGTTTGTTTTATCTGTTTCATTATTATTTGATTTGTTTGATTATGTGTTTATATTGGGGTTGTTTGGGTTTTTTTGCAAAGGACGAATCCTATACCCGGATTAAGTTACACTTAAGAATAGGACGGGTGGTGTAGTCATGTTAACTTTGAGGGAGTAATCCCGAAGAAGGAGGCATGAAATCCCCCACTCAGTGGAAGGCCCTTTTGAACGTAATATTTGTTTACCGAGTAATCGGGAAGACATTATTATTTTCGACCTGGGAGCCAGAGAAGCTGAGAACCGTAGAACCCTAACCCATCTTGGCCTTTTAGGTGTAGCGCGGAGATTATAACGGAGTAATCCGGAAGTAGTTGTTATGCGATGCTACGCTCGGACGAGGTTCTCTTGAGAATATTGCTAATTATTGAGTAACCAAGACGTTGGTAATATCCGAAGGAGGAATGTAGACTCTGGGAACTCTTAGAACCTTGTCTTGCAGGTGTGATTAAATCGTTAGTACATACCTTGGGGTGGGCTTTACCCTTGACTCCATGCACGAAACGTTGAACCTTTGAACCCCATATTTGTGAACTTGTGTGTAACTGTTGCATTATCATTCATCCATGCATCCATCAACATTTTTTGAAAAAAAAAACAAAAAAAAAACAAACAAACAAAATGAATGATCATTTGCATCGCATATCATGCATCATCCAACATTCCAGTTCACATGTTTTCTCGGGTCTTATCTTTGTTTCTCTTTCCACTCCGGTAGATTGTCAAGTTGTCTCATCGATACGATACCCGAGCCAACCGTCAGAGGAAGATGGAAACAGTTATCCGTCCGATACAAGAGGTTTTTCGAAGCGCAGGTTTTATCCATCCGATACCTCCTGAAGTTGATGCTATAATAGGAGACGATTTTGAAGAGGATTTACCCGATTTTGTAACGCATGGAGTGGTTTGCCAGAACTGGATTGATGTTGATGTTCCTATTGTGATGCACATTTCTGAGTAATGTTTTGTTTTATTTTTGAAAAAAAAATTTGCTCTGCCCAAGGCGAAGAGTATTTGTGTCGGGCTATGTTGAAAATAAATCATTTTGCTCTGCCCAAGGCAAAAGAGAAAATGTCTGGGCTCTTTGTTTCAAGTATTGCCAATCATGAATAAAAATGTTATTTTGTCCACTACTGTTTTATTTTTCACTTTTTCTGGGAAATATTAATGAAAATTAATTGGTAGTAATAGGAAAATATAATAATCTTTTGTTTCATTTGTACAACATTCATATTAATCAATTTCTAAAGTAAAGCATAATCATATGTGCAGATTAATCCATGACTTAACCATTGAAAACAATGATCCTATGCCCCCTCCCAACTTTGAATTCCCTGTGTTCAGAGCCGAGGAAGAAGATAATGAAGAAGATCCCTGATGAAATTTCCCGTTTGCTTGAGCACGATGAAAAGACTATTTAGTCGTTTGAAGAACCTATAGAGATGATCAATTTGGGTGATGAAGAAGATAAAAAGGAAGTTAAGGTCGGAGCATTGCTTATCTCAAAGGTCAAAGAGAAAATGTTGGAACTTCTCAGAGAGTATGTTGACCTGTTTGCTTGGTCCTACCAAGACATGCCAGGTTTGGATAACAATATTGTGGAGCATCGTTTGCCGTTGAGACCTGAATGTCCTCCGATTAAGCAGAAGTTGAGAAGGACTCGTCCCGATATGGCTGACAAGATCAAAGAAGAAGTTCAGAAGCAAATTAATGCAGGTTTCCTTGTTACACCGGTCTATCCTCAATGGTTAGCCAATATAGTGCCTGTTGCTAAGAAGGATGGCAAAGTTCGGATGTGTGTAGATTATAGATATCTGAATAGAGCTAGCCCAAAGGATGACTTCCCATTACCACACATTGATGTATTGGTCGACAGCACCGCAAAGTTCAAAGTCTTTTCTTTCATGGATGGTTTCTCTGGTTACAATCAAATCAAGATGGCGCCAGAAGATATGGAGAAGACAACTTTCATTACACCTTGGGGAACATTTTGTTATCGGGTAATGTCGTTTGGTTTGAAGAATGCTGGTGCAACATACCAAAGGGCCATGACTGCTTTGTTCCATGATATGATGCATAAAGAGATAGAAGTGTATGTAGATGACATGATTGCCAAATCGAAAACTGAAGAAGATCATTTGGAACATTTATTGAAGTTATTCCAGCGTTTGAGAAAGTATAAACTCCGTCTGAATCCTAACAAGTGCACTTTTGGTGTTCGTTCTGGAAGACTTCTGGGTTTCATTGTCAGTCAGAAAGGTATTGAGGTAGATCCTAATAAAGTCAAATCTATTCGGAAAATGCCCGCACCCAAGACGGAAAAACAAGTAAGAGGATTCCTTGGGAGACTGAACTATATTTCTAGATTTATATCTCATATGACTGCTACCTGTGGGCCGATTTTCAAGCTTCTCCGAAAGAACCAAGGATGTGTGTGGACAAAAGATTGTCAGAGAGATTTCGATAGAATTAAAGAATATTTACTTGAACCTCCCATTTTGATTCCTCCGGTGGAAGGAAGACCTTTGATTATGTACCTGACTATATTGGAAGATTCCATGGGATGTGTGCTTGGTCAACAATATGAGACTGGAAGAAAGGAGCATGCCATATATTACCTGAGTAAGAAATTCACAGACTGTGAGTCTCAATACTCAATGCTAGAGAAAACCTATTGTGCTTTAGCTTGGGCTGCTCTCCGTCTGCGCCAGTATATGATTAACCACACCACTTGGTTGATTTCCAAAATGGATCCGATCAAGTATATCTTTGAGAAGCCCGCCTTATCTGGAAGAATAGCCCATTGGCAGATGTTGTTATCTGAATATGACATTGAGTATCACACTCAGAAAGAAATCAAAGGGAGTATTTTAGCCGATCATTTGGCTCACCAACCAATTGAAGATTATCAATCCATCAAGTTTGACTTCCCAGATGAAGATGTTATGTACTTGAAAGCTAAATATTGTGAAGAGTCGTTACCTGAAGAAGGACTTGATCTCGAATCCCGTTGGGGTTTGATATTTGACAGAGCTGTGAACTCTTATGGAAATGGAATTGGGGCAATCATCGTCACTCCCCGAGGGTACTCATATCCCGTTCACGGCGAGATTGAAGTTCGACTGTACGAACAACATGGCTGAATATGAGGCATGTATTATGGGTCTCGAAGAAGCAGTGGATCTAAGGATTAAGATTCTTGATATTTATGGAGACTCGACATTGGTAATTAATCAAATCAAAGGAGAATGGGAGACTCGTCATCCTGGTTTGATCCCTTACAGAGATTATGCTAGAAGATTGTTAACCTTCTTCAACAAAGTGGAGTTACATCATATCCCTAGAGATGAAAACCAAATGGCTGATGCTTTGGCTACTTTGTCTTCAATGTTTCAAGTGAATGGTTGGAACGATGTGCCTACAATCAGAGTTATGCGCCTCGATAGACCTGCTCATGTGTTCTCGGTAGAAGAGGTCACCGGCGACAAACCATGGTTCTATGACATTAAACGTGTTCTTCAAACTCAAGAGTACCCGCCTGGGGCATCCAATAAAGATAGGAAGATGTTGAGGAGATTGGCAAGCAGTTTCTTCCTCAATGAATAAGTGTTATATAAGAGGAATTATGACATGGTCTTGCTCGGATGTGTAGACAGACATGAAGCAGACATGCTGATGCAAGAAGTACATGAAGGATCCTTTGGCACTCATGCCAACGGACATGCAATGGCTAAGAAGATGTTGAGAGCTGGTTACTATTGGATGACGATGGAATCAGATTGTTGCAAATATGTGAAGAAATGTCATAAATGCCAGATTTATGCGGACAAGATACATGTACCACCGACCCTCCTCAATGTTATCTCTTCACCTTGGCCTTTCTCTATGTGGGGCATTGATATGATTGGAATGATTGAACCCAAAGCTTCAAATGGTCATCGTTTCATCTTGGTAGCGATCGATTATTTTACTAAATGGGTGGAAGCAGCATCTTATGCTAATGTAACCAGACAGGTGGTAGTCAGATTTATCAAGAATCAAATCATTTGTCGATACGGCATCCCGAGCAAGATCATCACTGATAATGGTTCGAATTTGAATAACAAGATGATGAGAGAGCTTTGTGAAGAGTTCAAGATCGAACATCATAATTCTTCTCCTTACAGGCCAAAGATGAATGGGGAAGTTGAAGCTGCTAACAAGAACATCAAAAAGATTGTCCAGAAGATGGTGGTAACTTATAGAGATTGGCATGAAATGCTTCCGTTTGCTTTACATGGATACCGTACTTCAGTTCGAACTTCAACAGGTGCAACCCCATTTTCCCTAGTTTATGGTATGGAAGCAGTACTCCCCGTGGAGGTTGAGATTCCGTCTATGAGAGTGTTGATGGAAGCTAAACTTTCTGAGGCTGAATGGTGTCAAAGTAGATATGATCAGTTGAATTTGAATGAGGAAAAGAGATTGACAGCGTTGTGTCACGGTCAATTATATCAGTAGAGAATGAAGAAGGCTTTTGATAAGAAGGTTCGACCATGCGAGTTCAGAGAAGGTGACCTTGTGCTCAAAAAGATATTATCTTTCCAACCTGATTCTAGGGGCAAGTGGGCTCCGAATTATGAAGGATCGTATGTCGTTAAGAAAGTTTTCTCTGGAGGTGCCATGATTCTCACAAATATTGACGGTGAAGAGCTCCCGCGCTCCGTGAACGCCGACGCAGTCAAGAAGTATTTCACCTAGGTTTGAGTTGACAGTTTGATAAGTTGAAAACCCGAAGGGGCGGCTTAGGCAGGCTTTTGGTCAGACCGGCTGTGGCATTTGAGCACATTTCGGAATTCGAAGTTGTTAGGGAGAATAGTGATTGAAAATTCTGGCTGCAGATACTCAATGTCACGTTCAATGTTATGACACCGTATCTGACTTACTATATGACAGTAAAAACAAAAACAGTAAAGAACACAGTCAATTGTTTACCCAGTTCAGTGTGCAACAACACCTACTCTGGGGGCTACCAAGCCAGGGAGGAAATCCACTATAAGAGATGTTAATTCAGGAATAAACCAACCAGTTTATCTCCTTCACTTAAGACCTACCCAATGCAATTTCAATCTAAGTACAACTTAAACCTGAGTTCCTACTCACTCCCCCTCAATCACAGCAGTGATACATAAAACAATTTGACTAATGAATTGATGAAGACACTCTTCAAAAACATACACTTGATTAAGCTTCACAGCTTTTTAATCAAGCAACACAACCACTCTTGCTTCACAGCTTTGAGTGATGCACACAACTATCTTGACTCTGCTTCACAGCTTTAGTCAAGAAACATTCAAACACTCTTGCTTCAAAGATTTGAGTGCTACACAACCCTTACAATTAAAAACCTATTCCAAGTCACTTATCACAATGATAATTGCTTGGAGTACAATAATTAAACCTATACAGTTTACAAATGATCTTCTGACCAAAAAAGGGATTACTTGCAAAACAGCAGCTCTGTTGAATATATAGCAGCTGCAACTTCAGTTAGGGTTTCCACAAAAACCTAGGGTTAATTCCGTTTGACCTTAAGACTAGGTCACAGGACTTTATTAACCAGGTTAGGGTTGAGCTAGGTTAACCCAAAGAAATCGCAGGATTCTGTTCTGGAAAGACTGAGTTATTTTCCTGAAAAAACTCAGAATTAACCAAACTGAAAACCTGTTAGTTCAGAACAGGATGTCTTAACATCTGTTATGACATCTGAGAAACCTGTCTACTGATTTAGGAAAATGTGATCATTTTGCAAAATGCTCAGATACACACTTATAAACATCAGTACCTGAATGACAATATTTTTCTGCAAAGGTACCTAATGAATCAGTACAAACTAAACTAGAATGTTATGACATCAGTCATGACATTCACACATACACTTGGGTTTTACCAAAAATGCAAGCCAATACCTAAACAACTACAAACTCCCCCTTTGGCAGATTTTTGGCTAAAGACCCTAAGCAATCAGAGATAGATAGCAGCAGAAATAAGTGACTGCAGAAAAATAGAATGTCTAATTGAGCAAGTACTAATTAAGTAAGTACCAAAATATTCTCCCCCTCTTTAGCCACAAATGGGCCAAAGATACATGTTCATAAAGATTATACATTTATCCAAAAAGATAATAAGAGCAGCAGCAGAAAAAAGTCTGAACACACTTCCAAACTCCACCAGATATCAGCACCACCACCAAACAGCAGCCAACCTTTAAGCACTGTCATAAGACTCAGAGGAGCTAGTTTCTTCAATGTTGAGATGACCTTCAGCTTCTACACCTTCTTCCCTTCTGTTTTCTTCAGCTTCCTCCTTTTCTAACCTGGCAATTAGGATTTCTAGGGTCTTTTTCCTAGCTTCCAGCTCTTTGCAGGTCTCTTTTAAAACAGCTATGACATCAGATGTCTTGGACTGGGTCTTCACAGACGATGTCTCAGCTGATGTTATGACAATATCTGGAGCATGAGATCCCTGAAACAGTTTGTAGTGCAACCCAAGGGCAGGAGCTCTTTTGCAGGCTGTATCTCTTGCCACCAGGATATCAGGGTATTGTGCAAGGATAATTCCACAAAGGAGGGAGGGAAAGGCGATTGGTCCTTTGACAGCATAACTACCAACATGCTTTAAAGTTTGTTCAAAGATGTACCTGCCATAGTCAAAAGCAGTCTTGGTTCCCACAACATAAATAAATCTCCCCAATCCTGTGGAGATAGTTGATTTATGATTTGTAGGCACCCAGTTGGCTGCACCTATCTTGTGCAGGATGGCAAATTTCATGCTGAGTTTGCTGGCATTCAGCTTGCCTTTCAGGGGCCAGCACTTCACTTGCCTGGCTGTGATGGTTTGACAAACTTCATTGTCAGTGGCCTCCAGATCAGGACAATCCTCATTTGTTCTTCCAAGAAACTTGTTAATTTCTGATGGAGAGAACTTGACCCTTCTTCCTCTAACAAAAACACTTTCAAAGTCAGCTGACCTTCCATCAGCACAATCATTAGACAAGTTCACTACAAACTCCTTGACCAGATTTTCATAACATTTGTTAAATTTTATCACTGTCTTCATTAGTCCAGCATTCTTGATCAGGTCCATGATGTCTTTGCACTCCAAGGCATCATTGTTGAGTTCTCTTTCTAAAGCTATTCTCTTTAAGCAAACATACTTCCATCTGTTTGCATTGTCAGGATGATGAAAAGAGATGTTGTCTGTTGGGACTTCAGGCACTCTAGCAATTTTGCTGGAGGGGAGCTTCCTTCTGATAGGAATTTCTTCAGCATCAATCTCAAATTCTGATTCCTCATCAGAATCAGAAGATTCAGGTTCTTTTCTCTTCTTTGAAATTGGTTGTCTAGCAGTCTGCACCTGGGCCTTCTTCCCTTTTGTCTGAATACTTTTCTCAGCCATGCCTTCAGCCTTGGATTTCTTAACAGCAGGTTTATATTTGGACACACATTTTGCATCATTCTGATTACCCTTTCTTTTCATCAATCTCCTAGCTATGCTAGGGTTTACATTAGCAATCAGATCATTATCTGAGTAATCCTCATCCACATCAATGATAGGTGGATCAACAGCCTTTTCTGAAGGGTTCTGAATGTTGTCTTTTTGTGTCACAACATTCTCAGAGACATCGACATTCTCATAGACGTCCACATTTTGGCTTTCTGATTGATTTAAAGGGACAGAAATCCCCGGTACAGGTTGGTTTCCGCTTAGTATACTAGTAACAAGCCTAGCAATAGCTTGATGAACTTGAACTGATCCTTCTCTATTTGGTACAGAAGAAGAAGGATGAGAAGGATTACCAGAGGCTGCAGCTTGAGCTCTTCCTGCATGTCTAGTTCTTAGCTTTTTGACTTTGGCTGGGTCAGTTGCCATCTCTCTGAGAGGAGTGACCTCAAGAACTTCAGATTCTATGCATGTGGTGATTGCTCTAGAGTCTTGGTCAGATGATGAAGATGATGAGGATGATGAAGTCGCCTTGGTTGAAGATGATGTCTGAGACATTTTGATTGACTTTGAGTACCGGTAACAATTTGAGAAAAATCTTTGATTGAGAGGAGGGAACAGGTTGCAAAGACGAGAGAGGTAGGAGGCAAAAGAGAGTCTTTTCAACTTCTTAAGGATTTTGAAAGAATTGGGAAAGCATATGATTAACCCACTAAAAATAGACTTAATAAAATTAACTCCTTCAACCCTTGTTTTAAGCAAAATTAATTGCTATAATTTCTCATGTTGGTAAATACCCAACCTGCCCCTTAAGTTTTCAAGTTTATTTCCAACAAGAGCCTTGGTAGAAGAATCAGTCAGCTGAAGCTTAAAGATACCATGTTCCAGTTTAAATGACTTCTTCTCTACAAAGTCAATGTGCTTGGTCCTGTTATGCTGAATAGGGTTCATGGAAATATTGATTGTATTCAGATTGTCACAACACAATGTCACAACATCTTGTGAGACATTAAACTCAGTGAACATCTGTTTTGACCAGATATTTTGAGAACAGTTTTTCCTGGAAACAACTATTTCCGCACAGAGTTGGGAAGGCATTCTTTTGATATGAGTCATAGTTCTGGTTGATTCTTGAATGATTTTCTTTTTGTCCAGTCCATTTTGATGGAGAGTTATAGGAGAGGAGATTTCAAGCCTCATTTTTTCAGTGAAACAAAATTTATTAGACTTGTTATTTCCAACATCCTTGTCATGATAACTTATGGTTCTGACAACACATCCTTCTTCAAGTTTATTTGCCACATCATAGACATTATCAACCTGTAGTTTTGGAGTCCTTCTGACTGCTTCCATAGAGATAGCTCTTTTCATTCTTCTTAGATGAAGATGACCAAGCTTATGCTGCCACAGTTTCATCTCTTTTTCTTCTTTGGTAATTGGACACATAGTGGAGTTATCAGTGTTCTCAGGCTGCCACAAGTAGCAGTTATCTTTGGATCTGATTCCTCTCATTACAACTTCTAGTTTTTCATTAATTACTAGACATTCAGATTTTGAGAAGTTGACCTTGAATCCTAGATCACATAATTGACTAATACTAATGAGATTAGCAGTCAGCCCTTTTACCAGCAGTACTTTATTCAAACGTGGAACTCCAGGGCAGTCCAAATTACCAACTCCTTTGATTTCACCTTTAGCACCATCTCCAAAGGTCACAAAACTGGTGGTGTGAGGCTTAACATTATTGAGGAGATTTTTGATTCCAGTCATGTGTCTGGAACATCCACTGTCAAAGTACCAGCCTTCCTTTGCAGACACTCTCAGGGAAGTATGGGCTATCAGGGCAGTAGCCTTTTTCTTCCAATGAGGAGTATGTGGTACCCTTTTTGGCTTAGGTTTAGCACCTGAGTTTTGATTAGGGTATCCATGCAACTTGAAGCAGAAGGGTTTTATGTGTCATACCTCCCACAATGATGACACCTCCATCTTTGGTATTTTTTCTTCATGTATTTCTGATGTTGAGAGTTGTGTTGAGACATCTGCTTTGACAATTGTTTAACATGCCTGATCTTCTTGTCTGCACCAGATTTCTTAGCTTCCACAAATCATAGACCAGATTTGTTTCCCACATTTTGTCCAACTTGAAGAATCTCTTCCAATTTATCTGATCCATTGGTCAACATCTTGACAGATTTTGTCATTTGGTTCAGTTGTGAGTTCAGTAATTGAACTTCCCCTTCTAGGTGACTTATAGTTTCAAGATCTGCCCTTTTTTCAGCCTCCAGCTTTATAATGAGTTTTGATTGTTTCTCATTCTGCACACAGACTTCAGCACTTCTGATACACAATTTCTTGTAGGTATCAGCCAGTTCTTCAAATGTCACTTCTTCATCACTAGTGTCACTTTCAGAGGTACAAACACTAGTTAGAGCAGTAACTAGTTTGGCAGATTCTTCTTCAGAATTACTTTCTGAATCATAGTCAGACCAAGTAACAGTCATTCCTTTCTTTTGTTTCTTAAGAAAGGTAGGACATTCAGCTCGAATATGTCCATATCCTTCACAGCCATGGCATTGAATACCTCTGCCTTGGTTTCCCTTTTCTTCTGACCTTGGTCTTCTGCTGGAACTGTCAATGTCAGAGGGAATGTTATGAACATTAGACCTTGACTTTGGATCCATTCTTTTGATGAGCTTGTTGAACTGTCTTCCAAGCATGGCAATAGCTTCTGAAATATTTTCTTCTTCATTCTCCTTGTTTTCAACATCAGTGTTGGATACAAGTGCTATGCTTTTGTTCTTCTTGTCACCATTATCAGTGAACCCCATCTCAAAAGTCTGAAGAGACCCAACAAGTTCATCCACTTTCAACTTGCTGATGTCCTGGGCTTCCTCTATGGCAGTTACCTTCATTGCAAATCTTTTAGGCAAGGATCTGAGAATCTTCCTCACCAGTTTTTCTTCTGACATCTTTTCTCCCAGTGCTCCTGAGGTGTTGGCAATCTCCAAGATGTTCATGTGAAACTCATGAATGGTTTCATCTTCCATCATTTTTAGATTCTCAAACTTGGTAGTCAACATCTGAAGCCTTGACATTTTTACTTTGGAAGTGCCCTCATGAGTAGTTTTGAGAGTGTCCCAAACTTCCTTGGCCAGTTCATATTGATGTACTAGTCTGAAAATGTTTCTATAAATTCCATTGAACAAGGCTGTTGTACCCCAAAATTTTCCCTCCCATTTCCTCAACATTTTCTCATCACAAGACCTTTGAAGATCAAGATACAGTTATGGTTTCCTCTGCTCAAGACTTCTCCTTGCACTGTGGACTCAAATTAGGGTTTGTGTTTGCCTAAAGATGTTTTGACCTAAAATGCCTAAGATGACTTTCATGCTTCATATTGGACTCCCAAGTTTACCTATACCAAGTTTCAAGTCTTGATTCCAAGTTTTGCCCAGTCAATTGGACAGTTGACCTAGAAATCAGCTGTATTGGGAAAAAAGTCAACTGTGGCCAATTGACAGTCAAACCTCATGAAATTTGATCCACATCAACATTATGAACTCACATGGACCATTTGATCAAGTTTGGATCACAATTCCACAAGAAATTTGATCAGATCATCAAAAGGGCAAAATGGTCATTTCTAGGGTTTTGACTGCACAAAGGCAATTTTTGACTGTTTGACCTAGCCAATGGCAAACCAAGCTCACATATGGACTCAAGGACCCCATGGAATTATCTTGACATGTTCATCAAGCTCAAAAGATCCCAAGTACACAAGATTGACAGTTGAATTTCCCAGTCAATTGATCAATTTTGACTGTATACTGAAAAGTCAAACTTTGACTTTTTGGTCAAAATCAAGAGTCAAGATTCATTTTTCATCAAAACATGCCAAATCATGAAACTTGTTCACCAAGAAATCTCAAAATGCAAATTAGGGTTTGAAAATGGAATTTTTCATAACTTAGAATTTTTCTAAGTTATGGAAAACCCTAATTTTTTCCCAACTTTGCCCCATCTTTTCACCATGATCCATTTTGATTCAAACCAAAGTCAAAACATGAAAGTTGTAGCTTGTTGCATAATCTACAACTTTGATTCACAAAGTTTTCTCATTTGAAGCTTGTATCTCAAGTTATGATTTTTTGAATAAGGGCACTAAACCATCTTTTAACTTAGTGAAATTTGACCTATTTTGACAAGGTTTTCTACCCTACTTCAAGGCCACTTTTCATACCCTTCCACTTGGAATTTTGATTTGCATTTCAAAGATGGATTGTAGTACACATTCCAAGCTTTCCAAAATGTCCAAGAACTCATCAAACAACCTCATAAATTGAGAGATTCGAATTTCACAAGTTGGCAAAAATTCACTTTTGTTCTTCATCAAGACATGTTCATAAACTTGGCAAATTTGAACTCAGAATAGTTTGTGCTACTTTGCAGGTCCTTAAACCACATTACACTCCTTAATTTAATGCTTGTTCATTGTGTCTAAGTGTTGTTCCATGAATTCAAGCATTATACACAAGATTGATCCATTTTTGGATAAAGTGAACTTTCCATTTTTACAAAAGTTTGCTTTATGTCAATTGGTAAATCAAACAAGTACATAGAAGATCTGCTTAGCACAAGATTATGTGCATAACACACTGATCAAGAGATGTTGATGCAGCACATTAGGGGGTCCTATACTGACCTAGAACACCAATTTGCTTTTGTTGCTTAGAAAAGAAGAAAAGTCCATAACTTGTGCCAACTTGAATCTCAGCTTACAAACACAACACAAAAGATATCAAACACATTCAAGATCACCCAACCAAGCTTTTGCACGAGCCTTTTGCCTTTCAAACACTCTCCATCTCAGAAACACCACAAAACTGCTCAAACAGAGCAGGCCCTGCAGATTGAGTGCTATCTCTCAATCCCTTCGAGCATTTTGATCAAAACCTGTTCCTATACCTTCCTCATAACATATGCAAACTATCCAGAAGCTAAGGCACGATCTGTAGTTGCTCTAACCACTTCCACCATTTTCATATCTTTGACTTGCAGGTGAAGTTCTACAGCTTGATACAAGAAGGTTCAAGACAAAGTAAGCATTGAAAAAGCATCCCTGGACCTCAAGGAAGCTTTTCCAATCATTACATTGCACTGAAAGTCTCTCATTCTCCACATAGAAGTTCAACTGCACAGGTAAAAGTTTGAGTTCGTATCTCTCTTATTAGGCATCTTTAGTCTTAAGTTTGTGAAGAAACAAGGTCCTACTCATAGCCCTGAACATGTACATAGCTTTACTTTTCATTTCTTTTATCTGAGTAGAGAGAATTTGAGCTCTGAAAATGGTAGAAAAACTAGGTCAGAAAAGAGGGGGAGAGAAATTCTCCCTCATCTTAGAGAGATAGGTCATGTTCTTTATATGGTTGAAACCGTCTCTTAATGCTCTACACTTTTCATGTTATGAGTTTTGCTTGAAAGTCCAGGAATCCAGAGATAAAAAACGCGTGTTTTAGCTTGAAGAAGGCTGTACAGAGGTTGAAGAAGGAGTGGTCTGGGCTGGGCCTGGATTTGTTTTCTTTTCACACCCCATTTTCATGTTTACACCCCCCTGAGCCCATTTGCTCATTTTTTAACATTTTTGACTTTTTCTTTTTTGGCTGACTTTGTTTATTTTTTCTCATGACTTTTAAAAATTAAAAATATTTTTTTCATCATTTTTTGCATTTATTGCATATTTATTTGTTTATTTTCTTTGTTTGTATATAATATATATATGTATTGTTATTAGAATAAATTAAAAATAATGTAAACACAATTTTTATTTTTATTTACTTTCTGAAAATATTTCACACAAAAATACTCTTTTATTTATTTTATTAAAATATTAAATAAATATTTATTTTTTGTATAATGCATATTTAGGGTTTAATATAAATATATATATATATATATGTGATTATTAATATATTTAAGACAAAATACAACAATACTTGATTTTTTTCATTTTATTAATATTTGATATAAAAATACCTTTTTTCACAATACACTTCATTTTATTTTATTTTTGTACATAATAAATAAATAGTTGAATTAAATTAGAAAATAATACCTTTTCTTTAAAATTAGGGTTTTTGCCCTAAATTCAAAATATTCAAAAAAAATAATAATATATTTTTATTTTCTTTTTTTCTTTTTACATAAATAATAATTTCTCATACACATAAAGAAAAAAAAAACTTTCTTTTTGCATTTCACATATTTATTTAATTTCCATTTAATTATGTATTAGTTAAATTGCAAATATTCAATTGATGTAATAATTTAGATTTAAATTCTTGTCAATATCCCCCATTTGAACATTTGTACCCCCTTTCCCATATTTGGTTTTGTAATAGCTTAGTAATTTTAATTTCGCACTTTATCGCTTTCTAATGATAACATGTTAGAATTAGGGTTTGTATGCAAAAAACGATAAAAAATAGTTTGACCTAATACAAGATAAACAAGCATGAAAATGGACACACAAATCACACTTGCACCCCCTAGGGTATTCCACTTGTTGCCTTCAATAATGGGCCATATTGCATGTTAGGTGTCTTTGGCAAAACAAAACAATGTCAAATGATCATAGTCCCTCGATGACGCTTTCGAAAGTTGCCTAAAAAATGATCAAGTCCCTTAAAGAAAAAGAATGCCCAAAGACACTTGGCACCATTGCAATCATGGTCTAAACGATGACCCGCGCCCGTCCCTTTCACATCCTAACACAAGGTTGCCCACCAAATACAATGGTGGAGCAAACTTGTTAAAAGGGTTAAAAGTATAGCAATGATCTTTTGAGAAATTTAGGAGTAGATAACCTCTTAGTTACTTGAATCAACTTGCAAAAACAAAACACTTGCCTAATTTCAAAATCACACCTCACAACACTTTCAAAACAAAACTTTCAAAACAAAATGAAAACTTTTTTCAAAAGACATACATCTTTGTATACATCCCCACATGGATCATTACAAAGGTTGCCACCACATTGGCCTCTTTTCAAAAACATTTTCAAAACCCACACACTCAAGCACCATTTAAAACAATTGAAAACAAAAGGCAAGTGATCTAAGCAAGTAACTAAGAGCCCATGGATAACCATGGATAGAAAGGGTGCTAATACCTTCCCTTTCTATAATCTACTCCCCGAACCCAAGAAAACATCTCAAAAGGTTTTTGCTGTGCTTTTTAAACCTTTCCTTAGGATAAAATAAAAAGTCGGTGGCGACTCTTGCTAACCGCAACATTTGCGAATACAAACGCAAAACTCAAGTCAGTTCTCCCACCGTATCACAGAACTGGCGACTCTGCTGGGGAAAACTTTTAAAGTGGAGTAACCTTAGGGTTTAGATCACCTTTGTTTTCAATTGCTTGCTTTGTTTGCTTTTACATATTGTGGGCTTTGTATCGGAGTTTTATAGATCCTAACCCGGATCTGGGGAAACCCTTTTAGGTAGCAACAAGGCTGTGAGGGAACTGTGCGGGGTATACCGACATGGTTGAAGCAGTCTGCTACGTTGATGTGGCACTTTGGTGTGTACCGGTAACCCTTGAGTTCAGTCAAGGAGAGTACGGGGCCGCCGCGTGGTGTCATGAAGCATCAACTGACCTTAGGAACCTTAATTGAACCATCTTGGCCTTTTAGGGGTAGTGAGATAACTGACTTTGGTGCAGTCCGAGGTTGGTTGATACTCGATACTACACTCAATTGAGGTTTGCTTTCCTGGAATATTTCGGTCGCCAGTTCAGTGGCTAAATCGAAACGATGAACAATGAAAGCAATCCAGTGATATTGGGACCTTTAGAACCCAGTTACTTTTGATAGGACAGGTTGAACCCACCAAGCTTCAAGAGGGTAATACCCAGACCCCATGCAAGCCTAAACTCTAAGGGTTGGTGTGACTTGTGTGCCTTACCATGTTTTGCCTCTGTGAATGTTTATAGTGCATTTACTCATCACATCATTACATCATACAAACATCATGAGCATTGACTAACCATTTCAAGGGTTTCGAATCTTCATCTTTGTTCTTGTTTTATAGGACATGGAAACTGCTCGCAGAAAGACAATTCAGATTAGCCTTGTAAAGATCCCGCCTCAGCTTAAGGAGCTTCTGTCCAGGATTCCCGAGGGTTCTTCATTCAGTGAGAGACATGGGAGACTCATCAACTTGGTTAACACCAACATTGAGGAGGACTTGATAAAGGTCCTGTTCCAATTCTTTGACCCTCTGCATCACTGCTTCACCTTCCCGGATTATCAGTTGGTGCCTACATTGGAAGAGTTCTCCCGACTTCTGAAGGTCCCTATCCTTGATCAACTACCCTACAACGGTATGGAAGAGGAACCCAAGCTTGAAGAGATTGCTAAAGCCTTGCACCTACAGACATCTGACCTCAAGGGACATTGGGAAGTTAGAAGTGGTATCAAAGGATTCTTAGCTAGATTTCTGTTTGAAAAGGCTCAAGAATGTTGGAACTCTCTTGACCTACGAGCTTTTGAAGAAGTCATGGCCCTCCTTGTCTATGGTTTGGTGTTGTTCCCTAACCCAGATCAGCTTATTGATATCAGTGCTGTCCAGATCTTTATGACCAGGAATCCTATACCTACACTGTTGGGGGACATCCTTCACTCATGTTACACTCGAACCATGAGGAGAAGGGGTGTCCTTATATGTTGCACTCCTCTCTTGGGAAGGTGGTTTATTTCGCATCTTCCACAATCAGTTTTGAAGAACGAGCGGGGTTTGAGATGGTCACAACGGTTAATGACTCTCACGCATGCAGATATACATTGGTGCCCTAGGTCTAGGGAAGACATCACTATCATTGATCGTTGTGGGGAATACCCTAATGTTCCTTTATTTGGAATCAAAGGAGGTATCACCTACAACCCATGCCTAGCTTGGAGACAGTTTGGTTATGCTCGGAAGGATGGCCCTCATGACATGTTAATTCCTGACATAGTTTTCGATTTCGACAACGATACTCAGGGACTTCGTCACAGATTTATCAGAGCTTGGAGGATGCCAAGTAGGATAGACAGCAAGACATTGGGGCACCGGAACTCCATCCCGTTGGAACCTTACCTCAAGTAGGTACGAGCCCGCTCCCAGAAGTTAGTAATGCCTTACCCTCACATGCTACCTGTAATCAAAGAGCCAGTCTTGGAAGGAGAAGCATCCTACACCATTCAACATCCCGACATGCCCACCTCCTGGGAAGAGATGCAGAAGAGCTGGATCCAACTTAAGGAAGAACGGAATTCTCTTGAGACCAGTCTACATGCTAGTGAAAAGAAGGTCCTGGAACTCACCCGCCTGCTGCACGAGGAAAGGAATCTCAACACCTACATCGCGCCAAAGAGGATGCGCAATGTCTTTTTACCTTAAGGAGTTATTTTGTAATATTTGGCCCATGAGGCATTTATGTACTAACGAATTCCTCCTTATTAATATGATGTGCGTTCCTTTTTGTCTACAACAAATTTTGAATGTTCTAAATCCTTGAATGCATTGCATACATACGCATTCCATTGCACCATATGCATAGCAGGTACCCTATTTCACAGGTTGCTTAATTTTTCGCTGTTTGTGTGCACAGTCATCATGAATCCAGAGTCCTCCAGTGAGCAAGCAATCAAGGCCCTTCAGGCCCAAAGTGCACAGTTTCAAGAGATGGTCCTAAGCCTAGCCCAAGGTCAGCAAGAGTTGAAGACTCTACTCATGAAGAAGAAGAAGAAAAAGAGGACTGCATTGTTCAACACCGGACGCAGATTTGGGAACACACTCCACAATGAAGCTGATCCAACCACTTCTTCTGCTGAGAAAAATAGTCCCCAAGGGGGAGGAGCTCCTAGCCCCGCAGTCTCCGACAACGAGACGGACTATAACGACGAACAATACCCACCTGCTGCTGACAGATACAAACAATTGGAGGACCGCCTGAGCGCCATGGAGATTCAGAATGTGCCGGGACTGGATTTCGGAGATTTGGGGTTATCTTCTGGGGTAGTCATTCCACACAAGTTTAAGGCGCCTGCCTTCGCCAAGTATGATGGGGTCTCCTGCCCAAAGCTGCATCTGAGGTCGTATGTAAGGAAAATCCAACCTTACACGGCGGATAAGAACCCCTGGATTCACTTCTTCCAAGACAGCCTCTCGGGGTCTCAGCTTGAATGGTTCTACCAATTAGATGGAACTAGCATCCGACACTGGGAAGATTTGGCAACCGCATTCTACAGACAATACCAATACAATTCTGATCTCGCTCCTACGCGTACCCAACTTCAGGGTATGTCTCTAGGAACGGGTGAAGGGTTCAAAGAGTACGCTCAAAAATGGAGAGATTTGGCTGGCAGGGTGCAACCTCCATTAACTGATCGAGAGCTGGTTGATATGTTTCTGGGAACGTTGTCTGGTCCGTTTTTCAATCATTTGGTTGGTAACTCCTCCGCTGGGTTCACAGATTTGATATTAACGGGAGAAAGAATTGAAGCTGGCATCAGGTCAGGCAAGATACAAAAGGCTGCCTCTACAAGTGCTGAGAAGAGGCCGTTTAAGAAAGAAGCAAGTGCCGTCTATGGTCCTAGAAGACAAGTCAAGCCCGAAAGTCGCCAAGCCGTCAATGCTTTGGTCATCTCTAAACCTGTTGCTGCTCCTCAGCAGTACAATCAACAAAGAAGTGAAAGGCCCAAGAGGCAGTATACCCGATTGAGTATGACATTATCTCAAATTTTACCCCAACTGTTATCCACCAACCTGGTGACCCTCAAAGAAGCTCCTAAAGTCGTCAACACTGCGTCTCCTAAATACAACCCAAATGCCCGGTGTGCTTATCATTCTGATAGTCCCGGGCACACTACTGATGATTGCTGGGCCTTGAGAAACAAAGTGCAAGATCTAATTGACGCAAAAGAAATTCAGTTTGAAGCGCCGGAAAGACCGAATGTTGTAACGGCTCCTATGCCCCAGCATAGGGTAAATGCCATTGAAGAAGAAGTGTACGCTGTTTCGGTAGATGAAGTTGTTACCCCTTTGAAGACTGTTAAGAAGAACCTATTGCGGGCCGGTTTATTTCCGGGTTGCGGCGAAGGTTGCCCATTCTGTGCTATTTCCCTATCTGATTGTCCCTTGCTAAGGTTAGGCATCCAAGGCCTAATGGATAGCAAGGAGATTCTATTCAAAAAGACTGCTGTTCAATTGGTACCGATGAAAGAAGTTTCCGTGATTACCATCTTCAAAAATCCAATCAAGGCTCCCCCAAAGAAGCCTATTCAAATCTTGACAGTTGCGCCTGTGATCATTACTGTTCCAGGACCCCTCTCCTACGTGTCTGATAAAGCTGTCCCCTGGCATTATGGGGCAGACGTGTATGTAAATGGAATCAAGCAAGAATTTGATGCTAGTGCCAGTATCTGCGATATCACCGGTCCAGCTAAACTCACCCGCAGTGGCAGGCTCTTCTCGCCTGACATTGCGCCGCCCGCTATTCGAAAACCCCTCCTCATAAAACCTGCCAGTTTACCTAGTCCTGTTGCTGATCAAATTATGTCCCCTGCTGCCGAGTCATCAAATGCTCGGGGCAAAGGGATTGAAGAAGAGCCTGCCCGGATGGAGGCACCAATACCCGTAAATGCTGAGGCCTCCCGACAAGAAATGGAGGAGATTCTGAAAATAATAAAGAAAAGTGATTTTAATGTTGTCGAGCAGTTGGGGCATACACCCTCCAAGATCTCCCTGCTCTCCCTATTGCTATGCTCTGAGGCTCATGCTAAGGCCTTAATCTCATTTCTCAAGACGGCCCACGTGCTGCAGGAGACGTCTGCAGTTCAGTTCACTGACTGCATAGCAAATCTGACGGCGGACAACGGCTTGGGCTTTTCAGATGCTGACCTGACCGCAAAAGGGAGAGACCACAATGATGCCCTGCATGTCTCTATTGAATGCAGGGGCACTACTCTGGCACATGTATTGGTGGACACTGGTTCTTCCTTGAATGTTCTTCCGAAAAAGGCTTTAGATCGTCTGGATTATGAGGGCCTGGAGTTGAAACCCAGCAATATCATCGTCAGGGCCTTTGACGGTTCCAAAAGGATGGTTCATGGAGAGGTTAACATCCCTATTCGTGTGGGCTCTCAAGTGTTTGACTCTACCTTTTACGTGATGGATATACGTCCATCATACTCTTGTCTGTTGGGTCGACCTTGGATCCATAAAGCTGGGGCAGTGACCTCCACCTTGCACCAAAAGCTGAAGTATCCCGTCAGGGGGAAGATCGTCACTGTACAAGGAGAAGAGGAGTATATGGTGAGCCATTTGAATTCCTTCAGGTACATCGAGATGGACGGAGAGTTCATTGAAACCCCCTTCCAGCATTTCGAGGAGGTGCATCCAATTTCAGCAGCTGCAGAGACAACGGCCGAAGAGAATGATTCCTTGAAGATGGCTTCCCTAAGGGATGCCCGGGCTGTAGTTCAGAAAGGCAATTGTGCACACTGGGGTCAGCTTCCTGACTTCACTCAGAAGAACGACAAGTTTGGGCTAGGCTTTACTGCAGAGGCTCAGAAGGCGGTGCGCAAAGAGAAGATCGGAAAGGCTCCGGTGTTTATTTCCAGCTCAAGGGTGAATGCTATCGAGGAGGATGTGGAGGAAGCTGAGTTTGACAGTTGGATCTACCCGACTGCCAGCGACGGACCGAGCAACTGGACAGCAAGGGATTTTACCCCTATCACATTTGTCACGCAGTAATTGATTTCTTTTGATTTCCAAATTTGTAACAAACAATATGTTAAAACTTTGTTGGCTCGGTGTCCTGCCCGGGACATCGTAGCTCCATTTGTGAGGGCTTTTTGTATGACATTTTCATATATCATCAATCAAAACATTGGACGTTTGTTGCATTTCAAATCTTGTGCTCTTTTTCTTTCTGTGTTATATATTGCAAAACAGCTATATTTACACACACTCACTTATACAGGTTTCAATCCACTCTGGATCTCACTGGTAACAGCTCTGCTACCGCCAGTTATGACTTCGAAAATCCGATCAACTTGGCCGAAGAGGAAGGTGAAGATGATTGCGAAGTGCCTGGTGAACTCGCAAGACTGCTACTCCAGGAAGAGAGGGCTATTCAACCACATGAAGAGCCTGTGGAGACAATTAACTTGGGTACTGAGACAGATAGGAAAGAAGTCAAGATTGGTGCCAATCTAGAGCTCAGCGTGAAGCAACGATTGATCCAGATGCTGCAAGATTACATGGAGATTTTTGCTTGGTCCTATGAAGATATGCCTGGTTTGGATGCCGACATTGTAGTTCACCACCTGCCAACCAAGGAAGACTGCCCTCCGGTAAAGCAGAAAGTCCGACGGATGCGTCCAGAGATGTCTGAAAAGATCAAGGCCGAGGTTATGAAACAGTTTGATGCGGGTTTCCTTGCAGTAACTTCTTACCCTCAGTGGGTTGCCAATGTTGTGCCAGTGCCGAAGAAGGACGGTAAAGTCAGAATGTGTGTCGACTACAGGGATTTGAACAGGGCCAGCCCCAAGGATGACTTCCCCCTACCTCACATTGATGTCCTTGTTGACAATACAGCTCAACACAAGGTGTTCTCCTTCATGGATGGTTTTTCAGGGTATAATCAGATCAAGATGGCTCCAGAGGATATGGAGAAGACTACCTTCGTGACTCAGTGGGGTACCTTCTGTTATAAGGTCATGCCATTCGGATTAAAAAATGCTGGGGCAACCTATCAACGTGCCATGGTTGCTTTGTTCCATGATATGATCCATCATGAAATTGAGGTATACGTTGATGACATGATTGCAAGGTCTCAAACTGAGGAGGAGCACCTTGACCATCTGAGGAAGTTGTTTGACCGACTCAAGTTATACAAGCTGAGGTTGAATCCTAACAAATGCACCTTTGGGGTAAGATCCGGAAAGTTGTTAGGTTTCATTGTAAGTGATAAGGGTATTCAGGTAGATCCTGCCAAGGTAAAAGCCATACAAGAGATGCCGACTCCAAAAACAGAGAAAGAAGTCAGAGGTTTCCTAGGACGGCTGAATTACATTGCCCGATTCATCTCACATCTGACTGCTACTTGTGAGCCAATCTTCAAATTACTGAAGAAAGATCAAGTGGTACGCTGGAATGATGAATGTCAGACCGCCTTTGAAAGAATAAAGGAATATCTCCAAGAGCCACCCATTCTTATGCCACCGGTGGAAGGAAGACCTCTGATACTTTACTTGACAGTGCTTGATAATTCAATGGGGTGTGTGCTGGGGCAGCATGACGAGTCTGGCCGAAAAGAGCACGCTATTTATTACTTGAGCAAAAAGTTTACCGACTGTGAGTCTCGTTACTCACTGCTTGAGAAAACTTGCTGCGCTCTTGTATGGGCTGCTCGCCGGCTGAGACAGTATATGCTGACTCACACTACCTTATTGATTTCAAAGATGGATCCCATTAAGTACATATTTGAAAAGCCCGCTCTGTCTGGGAGAATAGCGAGATGGCAAATGATCTTAACAGAATATGACATCCAGTATACAACTCAGAAAGCAATAAAGGGAAGTGTACTGGCTGATCATTTGGCACACCAACCTGTGGACGATTATCAATCATTGAACTTTGATTTTCCGGACGAAGACATCATGGTGGTAACTGACTGTGAAGTGCCTGGACCGGATGAAGGACCTGAGGAAGGATCCCGATGGTCTATGCATTTTGATGGAGCCTCCAATGCTTTGGGTAACGGCGTCGGCGCTGTAATCATATCTCCCAAGGGAACTCATACTCCCCTCACCGCCCGATTATGTTTCAGTTGTACCAACAATATGGCAGAATATGAGGCATGTATCATGGGTTTACAAGCTGCAATCGATTTGAGGATCAAGTTTCTAAGTGTCTTCGGAGATTCCGTTCTCGTGATCAATCAGATCAAAGGCGAGTGGGATACGAAACACCCGAATCTCATTCCTTACAAGGAATATGTGTCGACCTTGCTCCCTCACTTTGAAGAGATAACTTTTGAGCATTTCCCCAGAGAGGAGAATCAGCTAGCAGACGCACTAGCCACGATGTCTTCAATGTTCAAAGTTAAATGGGACAATGAGGCTCCCCGAATCATAATCTGGAAGTTGGATGAACCGGCATACTGCTGCGAGCTCGAGGCTGAGAAGGTGACTGAAAAACCCTGGTATCACGAGGTGAAGAGGTACTTGGAAGCCCAGGAATACCCTGAAGGTGCATCTGTCAATGATAAGAAGTTCATGAGGAGGTTTGCTGCAAAATTCTTCCTCAGCAACGGCATTCTCTACAAACGGAATCATGATTCAACTCTGTTACGTTGTGTGGATAAGGCTGAAGCAGAGAAAATTATGATGGAACTGCATGAAGGTACATTTGGGACCCATTCCAGTGGACACACCATGGCTAAGAAAATCCTTCGGGCAGGATATTTCTGGTCCACGATGGAAGCCGATTGTTACCAACACTCCCGAACTTGTCATAAGTGCCAGATCTATGCTGACAAGGTGCATATCCCTCCAGTTCCTTTGAATGTCCTAACGGCACCTTGGCCTTTCGCAATGTGGGGCATCGATATGATCGGTGAGATCCGACCAACGGCATCCAATGGGCATCGCTTCATCTTGGTGGCGATCGATTACTTCACGAAATGGGTTGAGGCAGCTTCCTATGCCACAGTAACCAAGAGCGTCGTGGCGCGTTTCATCCGGCATAATTTGATCTGTCGGTACGGCGTCCCAGAAAGAATCATTACGGATAATGGTACCAATCTCAATAACAAAATGATCACTGAACTCTGTGAAAAATTCAAGATACGGCACCATAATTCTTCCCCATACCGGCCAAAGATGAATGGGGCTGTAGAGGCAGCCAATAAAAATATCAAGAAAATTGTGCAGAAGATGACAGTGACCTATAAAGATTGGCACGAGATGTTACCGTTCGCTCTTCATGGGTACCGCACCTCAGCAAGGACATCGACCGGGGCAACTCCTTTCTCCTTGGTCTATGGCATGGAGGCAGTCTTGCCAATCGAGATCCAGATACCCTCTCTCCGAATAATGAAGGATGCAGACTTGAATGAAGATGATTGGATCCAAACTCGACTTGATCAACTAAATCTGATTGACGAAAAGAGGCTCACTGCTATCTGTCATGGTCAAACGTATCAGAAACGGATGATCAGGGCATTTAACAAGAAAGTCAGACTGCAAGAGTATCAAGTTGGGGACCTGGTAATCAAACGCATCATCCTTCCTCAAAGTGATCCCAGGGGCAAATGGACCCCTACTTACAAAGGGCCATTTGTGGTTAAACGTGTGTTCTCAGGAGGAGCCATGATCCTAACCACCATGGATGGTGACGACCTTCCTCACCCCGCCAATGCAGACATAGTGAAAAAATACTACGCATAATTAAAAGACCCGCTAGGTTGACATACCTAGGCAAAAATAAGGGCTTCCCGGCGAACCAAAAGGGTTCGGGAAAAAATAAGGGATGAAATGAAAAAAATCTGTACACCCGGCAAGTCGAAAACCTGAAAGGGCGGCTTGGGCAAAAATGGGTATCCCGGTGGACTGAAAACCCGAAAGGGCGGTCCAGGCAAAAGTTAGGGATAAAAGCGTAACACTATGTCTCATTGGATCACTTCACATCCGGAATTCGGCATCAACTATCTGGCTCCAGATTTCGACATTGACCAATCAGCTTCATCTTCAAATTAGGCAGCAAAGCGATGAGACGTTCGAAGACATAAAGGCAATAGCAGAGTTGGAACCCAGTGGGATTGTTCACATAGCTGTTTTGTTTTCTTTTTCAAATTATAAACTCTATACTTTTTGGCGATGTCCTCTTACTAGGATGTCAGCCTCTTGTACAAAAAACGCCTATTCACAGGCAAAATTTAAATCAATACAAATTCACTTGTCCATACAAATTGCCATTGTTTTCCTCTTTTTGTTTTGTCTTGCGAAGAACGTCCAATGTTCATTTTTTGATATATGCATTTGACATTAAAATTGCTGATTCATAAATATTCGCATATGAAACAAGAGATTGATTACAGGTGACATCAAAGACAGGGGCAATGTGGGTTTGTCTATTGCCGTCTGGTTGTTTTGTTCGCCAAGGCACCAAGGTAGGTTCAACTGAAGAATGTGGCCAAATCATCTTAACTCCCCGCAGAGTAAAAACAAGGTTCAGCAATACTTTCCCCAAGAGAAGTTGATCCCCCGTCAATCCTGAAGAAGCCCAACATTCCCCGGTAGGTCTTAAAGCTCATCCCCAGTAGATTCTGGAAGCTTATCCCCTGCGAAGAACGGACGTCTCGCCCAAGTTTTATTTAGAGTTATTTCCTCACAAGGACTTATAACTGGGTTATCCTCCGCTAAAGGCCACGGAAGACCGCTCTCGGCAAAGTTCCTTCAATCCCCAGCGGAGTCTATCTTTGGTATTCCCAAGCAGAGTTTATCTTTGGAGTTCCCCAGCGGAGTTTATCATCATTATCCTCAGCGGAATCCATCATTAAAGTCCTCAGCAGGCCTCTCATCAAAACTTTGGCCAAGTATCTCTTCCGCAGAGCAGCTTCCCGGCCGTTCGTCAAGGATTTATTTTCCTAAGATGAAATTACACTCATAAACATTTCACATTTTCATACATCTTGCTTACATACATGGTGAAACGCATACAACATCTCATGTTGAACATCATGACATCATGCATATCATACATCATGACATTGCATACAACTTACGTCTTCGCCTTTTCAGGAAAAAGACAATCTCAAAAACGACTACCTTCAACTGTCACAATTCCAGATTCGATACCTGTATCTAGCCAGGGCACATCTGAGAGTGATCAGTTTCTAGACTCGATTCCTGTATCTAGCCAGGGCACGTCTGCAGAGTTCAAAGATTCGATTCCTGTATCCAGCCAGGGCACATCTATCAACTTCAACATTTCCAGATTCGATTCCTGTATCCAGCCAGGGCACATCTATCAACTTCAACATTTCCAGATTCGATTCCTGTATCCAGCCAGGGCACATCTATCAACTACAACAGCTCCAGATTCGATTCCTGTATCCAGCCAGGGCACATCTATCAACTTCAACATTTCCAGATTCGATTCCTGTATCCAGCCAGGGCATATCTGTCGACCACGTTTCCAGACTCGACTCCTGTATCTAGCCAGGGCACGTCTGCAGAGTTCAAAGATTCGATTCCTGTATCTAGCCAGGACATATCTGCATAAGGAGACTGAAGATCAAACACCTGTAACAAGCCAGGAAAACATCCTCCTTCCTCAAATATACAAGTTTCTCGCAAAGGAATCTCTTATGCGACCGACACTTCCAAATGGCATCTATAAGCCCATTCCCGACAAGGTTCCGTCACCTCTCCAGATGGCATCTATAAGCCCATCTCCCTATCCACCATCTCTCCAAATGGCATCTATAAGCCCATTCCCGACACCACATTGCTGATACTCCAGCATGCGAGTGCAAATTTCCGGGCACTCTAGTGTCCAATCTCCTTTTACCCTCGAGTCACGAAAGGCAAACTTGCCAATCTAACTCATCAGGTCCAAGAAGATTGAACAGGGGCAACTGTTGTACCCCAAAATTTGCCCTCCCATTTCCTCAACATTTTCTCATCACAAGACCTTTGAAGATCAAGATACAGTTATGGTTTCCTCTGCTCAAGACTTCTCCTTGCACTGTGGACTCAAATTAGGGTTTGTGTTTGCCTAAAGATGTTTTGACCTAAAATGCCTAAGATGACTTTCATGCTTCATATTGGACTCCCAAGTTTACCTATACCAAGTTTCAAGTCTTGATTCCAAGTTTTGCCCAGTCAATTGGACAGTTGACCTAGAAATCAGCTGTATTGGGAAAAAAGTCAACTGTGGCCAATTGACAGTCAAACCTCATGAAATTTGATCCGCATCAACATTATGAACTCACATGGACCATTTGATCAAGTTTGGATCACAATTCCACAAGAAATTTGATCAGATCATCAAAAGGGCAAAATGGTCATTTCTAGGGTTTTGACTGCACAAAGGCAATTTTTGACTGTTTGACCTAGCCAATGGCAAACCAAGCTCACATATGGACTCAAGGACCCCATGGAATTATCTTGACATGTTCATCAAGCTCAAAAGATCCCAAGTACACAAGATTGACAGTTGAATTTCCCAGTCAACTGATCAATTTTGACTGTATACTGAAAAGTCAAACTTTGACTTTTTGGTCAAAATCAAGAGTCAAGATTCATTTTTCATCAAAACATGCCAAATCATGAAACTTGTTCACCAAGAAATCTCAAAATGCAAATTAGGGTTTGAAAATGGAATTTTTCATAACTTAGAATTTTTCTAAGTTATGGAAAACCCTAATTTTTTCCCAACTTTGCCCCATCTTTTCACCATGATCCATTTGGATTCAAAACAAAGTCAAAACATGAAAGTTGTAGCTTGTTGCATAATCTACAACTTTGATTCACAAAGTTTTCTCATTTGAAGCTTGTATCTCAAGTTATGATTTTTTGAATAAGGGCACTAAACCATCTTTTAACTTAGTGAAATTTGACCTATTTTGACAAGGTTTTCTACCCTACTTCAAGGCCACTTTTCATACCCTTCCACTTGGAATTTTGATTTGCATTTCAAAGATGGATTGTAGTACACATTCCAAGCTTTCCAAAATGTCCAAGAACTCATCAAACAACCTCATAAATTGAGAGATTCGAATTTCACAAGTTGGCAAAAATTCACTTTTGTTCTTCATCAAGACATGTTCATAAACTTGGCAAATTTGAACTCAGCATAGTTTGTGCTACTTTGCAGGTCCTTAAACCACATTACACTCCTTAATTTAATGCTTGTTCATTGTGTCTAAGTGTTGTTCCATGAATTCAAGCATTATACACAAGATTGATCCATTTTTGGATAAAGTGAACTTTCCATTTTTACAAAAGTTTGCTTTATGTCAATTGGTAAATCAAACAAGTACATAGAAGATCTGCTTAGCACAAGATTATGTGCATAACACACTGATCAAGAGATGTTGATGCAGCACATTAGGGGGTCCTATACTGACCTAGAACACCAATTTGCTTTTGTTGCTTAGAAAAGAAGAAAAGTCCATAACTTGTGCCAACTTGAATCTCAGCTTACAAACACAACACAAAAGATATCAAATACATTCAAGATCACTAAAACCAAGCTTTTGAACGAGCCTTTTGCCTTTCAAACACTCTCCATCTCAGAAACACCACAAAACTGCTCAAACAGAGCAGGCCCTGCAGATTGAGTGCTATCTCTCAATCCCTTCGAGCATTTTGATCAAAACCTGTTCCTATACCTTCCTCATAACATATGCAAACTATCCAGAAGCTAAGGCACGATCTGTAGTTGCTCTAACCACTTCCACCATTTTCATATCTTTGACTTGCAGGTGAAGTTCTACAGCTTGATACAAGAAGGTTCAAGACAAAGTAAGCATTGAAAAAGCATCCCTGGACCTCAAGGAAGCTTTTCCAATCATTACATTGCACTGAAAGTCTCTCATTCTCCACATAGAAGTTCAACTGCACAGGTAAAAGTTTGAGTTCGTATCTCTCTTATTAGGCATCTTTAGTCTTAAGTTTGTGAAGAAACAAGGTCCTACTCATAGCCCTGAACATGTACATAGCTTTACTTTTCATTTCTTTTATCTGAGTAGAGAGAATTTGAGCTCTGAAAATGGTAGAAAAACTAGGTCAGAAAAGAGGGGGAGAGAAATTCTCCCTCATCTTAGAGAGATAGGTCATGTTCTTTATATGGTTGAAACCGTCTCTTAATGCTCTACACTTTTCATGTTATGAGTTTTGCTTGAAAGTCCAGGAATCCAGAGATAAAAAACGCGTGTTTTAGCTTGAAGAAGGCTGTACAGAGGTTGAAGAAGGAGTGGTCTGGGCTGGGCCTGGATTTGTTTTCTTTTCACACCTCATTTTCATGTTTACACCCCCCTGAGCCCATTTGCTCATTTTTTAACATTTTTGACTTTTTCTTTTTTGGCTGACTTTGTTTATTTTTTCTCATGACTTTTAAAAATTAAAAATATTTTTTTCATCATTTTTTGCATTTATTGCATATTTATTTGTTTATTTTCTTTGTTTGTATATAATATATATATGTATTGTTATTAGAATAAATTAAAAATAATGTAAACACAATTTTTATTTTTATTTACTTTCTGAAAATATTTCACACAAAAATACTCTTTTATTTATTTTATTAAAATATTAAATAAATATTTATTTTTTGTATAATGCATATTTAGGGTTTAATATAAATATATATATATATATATATGTGATTATTAATATATTTAAGACAAAATACAACAATACTTGATTTTTTTCATTTTATTAATATTTGATATAAAAATACCTTTTTTCACAATACACTTCATTTTATTTTATTTTTGTACATAATAAATAAATAGTTGAATTAAATTAGAAAATAATACCTTTTCTTTAAAATTAGGGTTTTTGCCCTAAATTCAAAATATTCAAAAAAAATAATAATATATTTTTATTTTCTTTTTTTCTTTTTACATAAATAATAATTTCTCATACACATAAAGAAAAAAAAAACTTTCTTTTTGCATTTCACATATTTATTTAATTTCCATTTAATTATGTATTAGTTAAATTGCAAATATTCAATTGATGTAATAATTTAGATTTAAATTCTTGTCAATATCCCCCATTTGAACATTTGTACCCCCTTTCCCATATTTGGTTTTGTAATAGCTTAGTAATTTTAATTTCACACTTTATCGCTTTCTAATGATAACATGTTAGAATTAGGGTTTGTATGCAAAAAACGATAAAAAATAGTTTGACCTAATACAAGATAAACAAGCATGAAAATGGACACACAAATCACACTTGCACCCCCTAGGGTATTCCACTTGTTGCCTTCAATAATGGGCCATATTGCATGTTAGGTGTCTTTGGCAAAACAAAACAATGTCAAATGATCATAGTCCCTCGATGACGCTTTCGAAAGTTGCCTAAAAAATGATCAAGTCCCTTAAAGAAAAAGAATGCCCAAAGACACTTGGCACCATTGCAATCATGGTCTAAACGATGACCCGCGCCCGTCCCTTTCACATCCTAACACAAGGTTGCCCACCAAATACAATGGTGGAGCAAACTTGTTAAAAGGGTTAAAAGTATAGCAATGATCTTTTGAGAAATTTAGGAGTAGATAACCTCTTAGTTACTTGAATCAACTTGCAAAAACAAAACACTTGCCTAATTTCAAAATCACACCTCACAACACTTTCAAAACAAAACTTTCAAAACAAAATGAAAACTTTTTTCAAAAGACATACATCTTTGTATACATCCCCACATGGATCATTACAAAGGTTGCCACCACATTGGCCTCTTTTCAAAAACATTTTCAAAACCCACACACTCAAGCACCATTTAAAACAATTGAAAACAAAAGGCAAGTGATCTAAGCAAGTAACTAAGAGCCCATGGATAACCATGGATAGAAAGGGTGCTAATACCTTCCCTTTCTATAATCTACTCCCCGAACCCAAGAAAACATCTCAAAAGGTTTTTGCTGTGCTTTTTAAACCTTTCCTTAGGATAAAATAAAAAGTCGGTGGCGACTCTTGCTAACCGCAACATTTGCGAATACAAACGCAAAACTCAAGTCAGTTCTCCCACCGTATCACAAAGGCATTTAAAGCTTTGGAATTTCCCAGGGCTAACTCATCTTCTTCTTTACTCCAATCTTCCTCAGGCTTCAGACTGATTGTCCCATCTTTCTCAGTTATGGTGGGATGGATCCATCCTTTGTCAGCAGCTCTCCAAGCCTTTTTGTCCAGAGATTTTAAGAAGGCAATCATACGAGGTTTCCAGTAGTCATAATTAGTTCCATCCAAAATGGGTGGTCTATTTCCAAAAACTCCTTCTTTGTCCATAGTGCCAGAAAGTGATATCCCTAGATCTCACCCAGTAATACAGGCAGGGTGCCTGCTCTGATGCCAATTGAAAATTCTGGCTGCAGATACTCAATGTCACGTTCAATGTTATGACACCGTATCTGACTTACTATATGACAGTAAAAACAAAAACAGTAAAGAACACAGTCAATTGTTTACCCAGTTCAGTGTGCAACAACACCTACTCTGGGGGCTACCAAGCCAGGGAGGAAATCCACTATAAGAGATGTTAATTCAGGAATAAACCAACCAGTTTATCTCCTTCACTTAAGACCTACCCAATGCAATTTCAATCTAAGTACAACTTAAACCTGAGTTCCTACTCACTCCCCCTCAATCACAGCAGTGATACATAAAACAATTTGACTAATGAATTGATGAAGACACTCTTCAAAAACATACACTTGATTAAGCTTCACAGCTTTTTAATCAAGCAACACAACCACTCTTGCTTCACAGCTTTGAGTGATGCACACAACTATCTTGACTCTGCTTCACAGCTTTAGTCAAGAAACATTCAAACACTCTTGCTTCAAAGATTTGAGTGCTACACAACCCTTACAATTAAAAACCTATTCCAAGTCACTTATCACAATGATAATTGCTTGGAGTACAATAATTAAACCTATACAGTTTACAAATGATCTTCTGACCAAAAAAGGGATTACTTGCAAAACAGCAGCTCTGTTGAATATATAGCAGCTGCAACTTCAGTTAGGGTTTCCACAAAAACCTAGGGTTAATTCCGTTTGACCTTAAGACTAGTTCACAGGACTTTATTAACCAGGTTAGGGTTGAGCTAGGTTAACCCAAAGAAATCGCAGGATTCTGTTCTGGAAAGACTGAGTTATTTTCCTGAAAAAACTCAGAATTAACCAAACTGAAAACCTGTTAGTTCAGAACAGGATGTCTTAACATCTGTTATGACATCTGAGAAACCTGTCTACTGATTTAGGAAAATGTGATCATTTTGCAAAATGCTCAGATACACACTTATAAACATCAGTACCTGAATGACAATATTTTTCTGCAAAGGTACCTAATGAATCAGTACAAACTAAACTAGAATGTTATGACATCAGTCATGACATTCACACATACACTTGGGTTTTACCAAAAATGCAAGCCAATACCTAAACAACTACAAACTCCCCCTTTGGCAGATTTTTGGCTAAAGACCCTAAGCAATCAGAGATAGATAGCAGCAGAAATAAGTGACTGCAGAAAAATAGAATGTCTAATTGAGCAAGTACTAATTAAGTAAGTACCAAAATATTCTCCCCCTCTTTATCCACAAATGGGCCAAAGATACATGTTCATAAAGATTATACATTTATCCAAAAAGATAATAAGAGCAGCAGCAGAAAAAAGTCTGAACACACTTCCAAACTCCACCAGATATCAGCACCACCACCAAACAACAGCCAACCTTTAAGCACTGTCATAAGACTCAGAGGAGCTAGTTTCTTCAATGTTGAGATGACCTTCAGCTTCTACACCTTCTTCCCTTCTGTTTTCTTCAGCTTCCTCCTTTTCTAACCTGGCAATTAGGATTTCTAGGGTCTTTTTCCTAGCTTCCAACTCTTTGCAGGTCTCTTTTAAAACAGCTATGACATCAGATGTCTTGGACTGGGTCTTCACAGACGATGTCTCAGCTGATGTTATGACAATATCTGGAGCATGAGATCCCTGAAACAGTTTGTAGTGCAACCCAAGGGCAGGAGCTCTTTTGCAGGCTGTATCTCTTGCCACCAGGATATCAGGGTATTGTGCAAGGATAATTCCACAAAGGAGGGAGGGAAAGGCGATTGGTCCTTTGACAGCATAACTACCAACATGCTTTAAAGTTTGTTCAAAGATGTACCTGCCATAGTCAAAAGCAGTCTTGGTTCCCACAGCATAAATAAATCTCCCCAATCCTGTGGAGATAGTTGATTTATGATTTGTAGGCACCCAGTTGGCTGCACCTATCTTGTGCAGGATGGCAAATTTCATGCTGAGTTTGCTGGCATTCAGCTTGCCTTTCAGGGGCCAGCACTTCACTTGCCTGGCTGTGATGGTTTGACAAACTTCATTGTCAGTGGCCTCCAGATCAGGACAATCCTCATTTGTTCTTCCAAGAAACTTGTTAATTTCTGATGGAGAGAACTTGACCCTTCTTCCTCTAACAAAAACACTTTCAAAGTCAGCTGACCTTCCATCAGCACAATCATTAGACAAGTTCACTACAAACTCCTTGACCAGATTTTCATAACATTTGTTAAATTTTATCACTGTCTTCATTAGTCCAGCATTCTTGATCAGGTCCATGATGTCTTTGCACTCCAAGGCATCATTGTTGAGTTCTCTTTCTAAAGCTATTCTCTTTAAGCAAACATACTTCCATCTGTTTGCATTGTCAGGATGATGAAAAGAGATGTTGTCTGTTGGGACTTCAGGCACTCTAGCAATTTTGCTGGAGGGGAGCTTCCTTCTGATAGGAATTTCTTCAGCATCAATCTCAAATTCTGATTCCTCATCAGAATCAGAAGATTCAGGTTCTTTTCTCTTCTTTGAAATTGGTTGTCTAGCAGTCTGCACCTGGGCCTTCTTCCCTTTTGTCTGAATACTTTTCTCAGCCATGCCTTCAGCCTTGGATTTCTTAACAGCAGGTTTATATTTGGACACACATTTTGCATCATTCTGATTACCCTTTCTTTTCATCAATCTCCTAGCTATGCTAGGGTTTACATTAGCAATCAGATCATTATCTGAGTAATCCTCATCCACATCAATGATAGGTGGATCAGCAGCCTTTTCTGAAGGGTTCTGAATGTTGTCTTTTTGTGTCACAACATTCTCAGAGACATCGACATTCTCATAGACGTCCACATTTTGGCTTTCTGATTGATTTAAAGGGACAGAAATCCCCGGTACAGGTTGGTTTCCGCTTAGTATACTAGTAACAAGCCTAGCAATAGCTTGATGAACTTGAACTGATCCTTCTCTATTTGGTACAGAAGAAGAAGGATGAGAAGGATTACCAGAGGCTGCAGCTTGAGCTCTTCCTGCATGTCTAGTTCTTAGCTTTTTGACTTTGGCTGGGTCAGTTGCCATCTCTCTGAGAGGAGTGACCTCAAGAACTTCAGATTCTATGCATGTGGTGATTGCTCTAGAGTCTTGGTCAGATGATGAAGATGATGAGGATGATGAAGTCGCCTTGGTTGAAGATGATGTCTGAGACATTTTGATTGACTTTGAGTACCGGTAACAATTTGAGAAAAATCTTTGATTGAGAGGAGGGAACAGGTTGCAAAGACGAGAGAGGTAGGAGGCAAAAGAGAGTCTTTTCAACTTCTTAAGGATTTTGAAAGAATTGGGAAAGCATATGATTAACCCACTAAAAATAGACTTAATAAAATTAACTCCTTCAACCCTTGTTTTAAGCAAAATTAATTGCTATAATTTCTCATGTTGGTAAATACCCAACCTGCCCCTTAAGTTTTCAAGTTTATTTCCAACAAGAGCCTTGGTAGAAGAATCAGTCAGCTGAAGCTTAAAGATACCATGTTCCAGTTTAAATGACTTCTTCTCTACAAAGTCAATGTGCTTGGTCCTGTTATGCTGAATAGGGTTCATGGAAATATTGATTGTATTCAGATTGTCACAACACAATGTCACAACATCTTGTGAGACATTAAACTCAGTGAACATCTGTTTTGACCAGATATTTTGAGAACAGTTTTTCCTGGAAACAACTATTTCCGCACAGAGTTGGGAAGGCATTCTTTTGATATGAGTCATAGTTCTGGTTGATTCTTGAATGATTTTCTTTTTGTCCAGTCCATTTTGATGGAGAGTTATAGGAGAGGAGATTTCAAGCCTCATTTTTTCAGTGAAACAAAATTTATTAGACTTGTTATTTCCAACATCCTTGTCATGATAACTTATGGTTCTGACAACACATCCTTCTTCAAGTTTATTTGCCACATCATAGACATTATCAACCTGTAGTTTTGGAGTCCTTCTGACTGCTTCCATAGAGATAGCTCTTTTCATTCTTCTTAGATGAAGATGACCAAGCTTATGCTGCCACAGTTTCATCTCTTTTTCTTCTTTGGTAATTGGACACATAGTGGAGTTATCAGTGTTCTCAGGCTGCCACAAGTAGCAGTTATCTTTGGATCTGATTCCTCTCATTACAACTTCTAGTTTTTCATTAATTACTAGACATTCAGATTTTGAGAAGTTGACCTTGAATCCTAGATCACATAATTGACTAATACTAATGAGATTAGCAGTCAGCCCTTTTACCAGCATTACTTTATTCAAACTTGGAACTCCAGGGCAGTCCAAATTACCAACTCCTTTGATTTCACCTTTAGCACCATCTCCAAAGGTCACAAAACTGGTGGTGTGAGGCTTAACATTATTGAGGAGATTTTTGATTCCAGTCATGTGTCTGGAACATCCACTGTCAAAGTACCAGCCTTCCTTTGTAGACACTCTCAGGGAAGTATGGGCTATCAGGGCAGTAGCCTTTTTCTTCCAATGAGGAGTATGTGGTACCCTTTTTGGCTTAGGTTTAGCACCTGAGTTTTGATTAGGGTATCCATGCAACTTGAAGCAGAAGGGTTTTATGTGTCATACCTCCCACAATGATGACACCTCCATCTTTGGTATTTTTTCTTCATGTATTTCTGATGTTGAGAGTTGTGTTGAGACATCTGCTTTGACAATTGTTTAACATGCCTGATCTTCTTGTCTGCACCAGATTTCTTAGCTTCCACAAATCATAGACCAGATTTGTTTCCCACATTTTGTCCAACTTGAAGAATCTCTTCCAATTTATCTGATCCATTGGTCAACATCTTGACAGATTTTGTCATTTGGTTCAGTTGTGAGTTCAGTAATTGAACTTCCCCTTCTAGGTGACTTATAGTTTCAAGATCTGCCCTTTTTTCAGCCTCCAGCTTTATAATGAGTTTTGATTGTTTCTCATTCTGCACACAGACTTCAGCACTTCTGATACACAATTTCTTGTAGGTATCAGCCAGTTCTTCAAATGTCACTTCTTCATCACTAGTGTCACTTTCAGAGGTACAAACACTAGTTAGAGCAGTAACTAGTTTGGCAGATTCTTCTTCAGAATTACTTTCTGAATCATAGTCAGACCAAGTAACAGTCATTCCTTTCTTTTGTTTCTTAAGAAAGGTAGGACATTCAGCTCGAATATGTCCATATCCTTCACAGCCATGGCATTGAATACCTCTGCCTTGGTTTCCCTTTTCTTCTGACCTTGGTCTTCTGCTGGAACTGTCAATGTCAGAGGGAATGTTATGAACATTAGACCTTGACTTTGGATCCATTCTTTTGATGAGCTTGTTGAACTGTCTTCCAAGCATGGCAATAGCTTCTGAAATATTTTCTTCTTCATTCTCCTTGTTTTCAACATCAGTGTTGGATACAAGTGCTATGCTTTTGTTCTTCTTGTCACCATTATCAGTGAACCCCATCTCAAAAGTCTGAAGAGACCCAACAAGTTCATCCACTTTCAACTTGCTGATGTCCTGGGCTTCCTCTATGGCAGTTACCTTCATTGCAAATCTTTTAGGCAAGGATCTGAGAATCTTCCTCACCAGTTTTTCTTCTGACATCTTTTCTCCCAGTGCTCCTGAGGTGTTGGCAATCTCCAAGATGTTCATGTGAAACTCATGAATGGTTTCATCTTCCATCATTTTTAGATTCTCAAACTTGGTAGTCAACATCTGAAGCCTTGACATTTTTACTTTGGAAGTGCCCTCATGAGTAGTTTTGAGAGTGTCCCAAACTTCCTTGGCCAGTTCATATTGATGTACTAGTCTGAAAATGTTTCTATAAATTCCATTGAACAAGGCATTTAAAGCTTTGGAATTTCCCAGGGCTAACTCATCTTCTTCTTTACTCCAATCTTCCTCAGGCTTCAGACTGATTGTCCCATCTTTCTCAGTTATGGTGGGATGGATCCATCCTTTGTCAGCAGCTCTCCAAGCCTTTTTGTCCAGAGATTTTAAGAAGGCAATCATACGAGGTTTCCAGTAGTCATAATTAGTTCCATCCAAAATGGGTGGTCTATTTCCAAAAACTCCTTCTTTGTCCATAGTGCCAGAAAGTGATATCCCTAGATCTCACCCAGTAATACAGGCAGGGTGCCTGCTCTGATGCCAATTGAAAATTCTGGCTGCAGATACTCAATGTCACGTTCAATGTTATGACACCGTATCTGACTTACTATATGACAGTAAAAACAAAAACAGTAAAGAACACAGTCAATTGTTTACCCAGTTCAGTGTGCAACAACACCTACTCTGGGGGCTACCAAGCCAGGGAGGAAATCCACTATAAGAGATGTTAATTCAGGAATAAACCAACCAGTTTATCTCCTTCACTTAAGACCTACCCAATGCAATTTCAATCTAAGTACAACTTAAACCTGAGTTCCTACTCACTCCCCCTCAATCACAGCAGTGATACATAAAACAATTTGACTAATGAATTGATGAAGACACTCTTCAAAAACATACACTTGATTAAGCTTCACATATTTTTAATCAAGCAACACAACCACTCTTGCTTCACAGCTTTGAGTGATGCACACAACTATCTTGACTCTGCTTCACAGCTTTAGTCAAGAAACATTCAAACACTCTTGCTTCAAAGATTTGAGTGCTACACAACCCTTACAATTAAAAACCTATTCCAAGTCACTTATCACAATGATAATTGCTTGGAGTACAATAATTAAACCTATACAGTTTAGAAATGATCTTCTGACCATAAAAGGGATTACTTGCAAAACAGCAGCTCTGTTGAATATATAGCAGCTGCAACTTCAGTTAGGGTTTCCACAAAAACCTAGGGTTAATTCCGTTTGACCTTAAGACTAGGTCACAGGACTTTATTAACCAGGTTAGGGTTGAGCTAGGTTAACCCAAAGAAATCGCAGGATTCTGTTCTGGAAAGACTGAGTTATTTTCCTGAAAAAACTCAGAATTAACCAAACTGAAAACCTGTTAGTTCAGAACAGGATGTCTTAACATCTGTTATGACATCTGAGAAACCTGTCTACTGATTTAGGAAAATGTGATCATTTTGCAAAATGCTCAGATACACACTTATAAACATCAGTACCTGAATGACAATATTTTTCTGCAAAGGTACCTAATGAATCAGTACAAACTAAACTAGAATGTTATGACATCAGTCATGACATTCACACATACACTTGGGTTTTACCAAAAATGCAAGCCAATACCTAAACAACTACAAACTCCCCCTTTGGCAGATTTTTGGCTAAAGACCCTAAGCAATCAGAGATAGATAGCAGCAGAAATAAGTGACTGCAGAAAAATAGAATGTCTAATTGAGCAAGTACTAATTAAGTAAGTACCAAAATATTCTCCCCCTCTTTAGCCACAAATGGGCCAAAGATACATGTTCATAAAGATTATACATTTATCCAAAAAGATAATAAGAGCAGCAGCAGAAAAAAGTCTGAACACACTTCCAAACTCCACCAGATATCAGCACCACCACCAAACAACAGCCAACCTTTAAGCACTGTCATAAGACTCAGAGGATCTAGTTTCTTCAATGTTGAGATGACCTTCAGCTTCTACACCTTCTTCCCTTCTGTTTTCTTCAGCTTCCTCCTTTTCTAACCTGGCAATTAGGATTTCTAGGGTCTTTTTCCTAGCTTCCAGCTCTTTGCAGGTCTCTTTTAAAACAGCTATGACATCAGATGTCTTAGACTGGGTCTTCACAGACGATGTCTCAGCTGATGTTATGACAATATCTGGAGTATGAGATCCCTGAAACAGTTTGTAGTGCAACCCAAGGGCAGGAGCTCTTTTGCAGGCTGTATCTCTTGCCACCAGGATATCAGGGTATTGTGCAAGGATAATTCCACAAAGGAGGGAGGGAAAGGCGATTGGTCCTTTGACAGCATAACTACCAACATGCTTTAAAGTTTGTTCAAAGATGTACCTGCCATAGTCAAAAGCAGTCTTGGTTCCCACAGCATAAATAAATCTCCCCAATCCTGTGGAGATAGTTGATTTATGATTTGTAGGCACCCAGTTGGCTGCACCTATCTTGTGCAGGGTGGCAAATTTCATGATGAGTTTGCTGGCATTCAGCTTGCCTTTCAGGGGCCAGCACTTCACTTGCCTGGCTGTGATGGTTTGACAAACTTCATTGTCAGTGGCCTCCAGATCAGGACAATCCTCATTTGTTCTTCCAAGAAACTTGTTAATTTCTGATGGAGAGAACTTGACCCTTCTTCCTCTAACAAAAACACTTTCAAAGTCAGCTGACCTTCCATCAGCACAATCATTAGACAAGTTCACTACAAACTCCTTGACCAGATTTTCATAACATTTGTTAAATTTTATCACTGTCTTCATTAGTCCAGCATTCTTGATCAGGTCCATGATGTCTTTGCACTCCAAGGCATCATTGTTGAGTTCTCTTTCTAAAGCTATTCTCTTTAAGCAAACATACTTCCATCTGTTTGCATTGTCAGGATGATGAAAAGAGATGTTGTCTGTTGGGACTTCAGGCACTCTAGCAATTTTGCTGGAGGGGAGCTTCCTTCTGATAGGAATTTCTTCAGCATCAATCTCAAATTCTGATTCCTCATCAGAATCAGAAGATTCAGGTTCTTTTCTCTTCTTTGAAATTGGTTGTCTAGCAGTCTGCACCTGGGCCTTCTTCCCTTTTGTCTGAATACTTTTCTCAGCCATGCCTTCAGCCTTGGATTTCTTAACAGCAGGTTTATATTTGGACACACATTTTGCATCATTCTGATTACCCTTTCTTTTCATCAATCTCCTAGCTATGCTAGGGTTTACATTAGCAATCAGATCATTATCTGAGTAATCCTCATCCACATCAATGATAGGTGGATCAGCAGCCTTTTCTGAAGGGTTCTGAATGTTGTCTTTTTGTGTCACAACATTCTCAGAGACATCGACATTCTCATAGACGTCCACATTTTGGCTTTCTGATTGATTTAAAGGGACAGAAATCCCCGGTACAGGTTGGTTTCCGCTTAGTATACTAGTAACAAGCCTAGCAATAGCTTGATGAACTTGAACTGATCCTTCTCTATTTGGTACAGAAGAAGAAGGATGAGAAGGATTACCAGAGGCTGCAGCTTGAGCTCTTCCTGCATGTCTAGTTCTTAGCTTTTTGACTTTGGCTGGGTCAGTTGCCATCTCTCTGAGAGGAGTGACCTCAAGAACTTCAGATTCTATGCATGTGGTGATTGCTCTAGAGTCTTGGTCAGATGATGAAGATGATGAGGATGATGAAGTCGCCTTGGTTGAAGATGATGTCTGAGACATTTTGATTGACTTTGAGTACCGGTAACAATTTGAGAAAAATCTTTGATTGAGAGGAGGGAACAGGTTGCAAAGACGAGAGAGGTAGGAGGCAAAAGAGAGTCTTTTCAACTTCTTAAGGATTTTGAAAGAATTGGGAAAGCATATGATTAACCCACTAAAAATAGACTTAATAAAATTAACTCCTTCAACCCTTGTTTTAAGCAAAATTAATTGCTATAATTTCTCATGTTGGTAAATACCCAACCTGCCCCTTAAGTTTTCAAGTTTATTTCCAACAAGAGCCTTGGTAGAAGAATCAGTCAGCTGAAGCTTAAAGATACCATGTTCCAGTTTAAATGACTTCTTCTCTACAAAGTCAATGTGCTTGGTCCTGTTATGCTGAATAGGGTTCATGGAAATATTGATTGTATTCAGATTGTCACAACACAATGTCACAACATCTTGTGAGACATTAAACTCAGTGAACATCTGTTTTGACCAGATATTTTGAGAACAGTTTTTCCTGGAAACAACTATTTCCGCACAGAGTTGGGAAGGCATTCTTTTGATATGAGTCATAGTTCTGGTTGATTCTTGAATGATTTTCTTTTTGTCCAGTCCATTTTGATGGAGAGTTATAGGAGAGGAGATTTCAAGCCTCATTTTTTCAGTGAAACAAAATTTATTAGACTTGTTATTTCCAACATCCTTGTCATGATAACTTATGGTTCTGACAACACATCCTTCTTCAAGTTTATTTGCCACATCATAGACATTATCAACCTGTAGTTTTGGAGTCCTTCTGACTGCTTCCATAGAGATAGCTCTTTTCATTCTTCTTAGATGAAGATGACCAAGCTTATGCTGCCACAGTTTCATCTCTTTTTCTTCTTTGGTAATTGGACACATAGTGGAGTTATCAGTGTTCTCAGGCTGCCACAAGTAGCAGTTATCTTTGGATCTGATTCCTCTCATTACAACTTCTAGTTTTTCATTAATTACTAGACATTCAGATTTTGAGAAGTTGACCTTGAATCCTAGATCACATAATTGACTAATACTAATGAGATTAGCAGTCAGCCCTTTTACCAGCAGTACTTTATTCAAACGTGGAACTCCAGGGCAGTCCAAATTACCAACTCCTTTGATTTCACCTTTAGCACCATCTCCAAAGGTCACAAAACTGGTGGTGTGAGGCTTAACATTATTGAGGAGATTTTTGATTCCAGTCATGTGTCTGGAACATCCACTGTCAAAGTACCAGCCTTCCTTTGCAGACACTCTCAGGGAAGTATGGGCTATCAGGGCAGTAGCCTTTTTCTTCCAATGAGGAGTATGTGGTACCCTTTTTGGCTTAGGTTTAGCACCTGAGTTTTGATTAGGGTATCCATGCAACTTGAAGCAGAAGGGTTTTATGTGTCATACCTCCCACAATGATGACACCTCCATCTTTGGTATTTTTTCTTCATGTATTTCTGATGTTGAGAGTTGTGTTGAGACATCTGCTTTGACAATTGTTTAACATGCCTGATCTTCTTGTCTGCACCAGATTTCTTAGCTTCCACAAATCATAGACCAGATTTGTTTCCCACATTTTGTCCAACTTGAAGAATCTCTTCCAATTTATCTGATCCATTGGTCAACATCTTGACAGATTTTGTCATTTGGTTCAGTTGTGAGTTCAGTAATTGAACTTCCCCTTCTAGGTGACTTATAGTTTCAAGATCTGCCCTTTTTTCAGCCTCCAGCTTTATAATGAGTTTTGATTGTTTCTCATTCTGCACACAGACTTCAGCACTTCTGATACACAATTTCTTGTAGGTATCAGCCAGTTCTTCAAATGTCACTTCTTCATCACTAGTGTCACTTTCAGAGGTACAAACACTAGTTAGAGCAGTAACTAGTTTGGCAGATTCTTCTTCAGAATTACTTTCTGAATCATAGTCAGACCAAGTAACAGTCATTCCTTTCTTTTGTTTCTTAAGAAAGGTAGGACATTCAGCTCGAATATGTCCATATCCTTCACAGCCATGGCATTGAATACCTCTGCCTTGGTTTCCCTTTTCTTCTGACCTTGGTCTTCTGCTGGAACTGTCAATGTCAGAGGGAATGTTATGAACATTAGACCTTGACTTTGGATCCATTCTTTTGATGAGCTTGTTGAACTGTCTTCCAAGCATGGCAATAGCTTCTGAAATATTTTCTTCTTCATTCTCCTTGTTTTCAACATCAGTGTTGGATACAAGTGCTATGCTTTTGTTCTTCTTGTCACCATTATCAGTGAACCCCATCTTAAAAGTCTGAAGAGACCCAACAAGTTCATCCACTTTCAACTTGCTGATGTCCTGGGATTCCTCTATGGCAGTTACCTTCATTGCAAATCTTTTAGGCAAGGATCTGAGAATCTTCCTCACCAGTTTTTCTTCTGACATCTTTTCTCCCAGTGCTCCTGAGGTGTTGGCAATCTCCAAGATGTTCATGTGAAACTCATGAATGGTTTCACCTTCCATCATTTTTAGATTCTCAAACTTGGTAGTCAACATCTGAAGCCTTGACATTTTTACTTTGGAAGTGCCCTCATGAGTAGTTTTGAGAGTGTCCCAAACTTCCTTGGCCAGTTCATATTGATGTACTAGTCTGAAAATGTTTCTATAAATTCCATTGAACAAGGCATTTAAAGCTTTGGAATTTCCCAGGGCTAACTCATCTTCTTCTTTACTCCAATCTTCCTCAGGCTTCAGACTGATTGTCCCATCTTTCTCAGTTATGGTGGGATGGATCCATCCTTTGTCAGCAGCTCTCCAAGCCTTTTTGTCCAGAGATTTTAAGAAGGCAATCATACGAGGTTTCCAGTAGTCATAATTAGTTCCATCCAAAATGGGTGGTCTATTTCCAAAAACTCCTTCTTTGTCCATAGTGCCAGAAAGTGATATCCCTAGATCTCACCCAGTAATACAGGCAGGGTGCCTGCTCTGATGCCAATTGAAAATTCTGGCTGCAGATACTCAATGTCACGTTCAATGTTATGACACCGTATCTGACTTACTATATGACAGTAAAAACAAAAAGAGTAAAGAACACAGTCAATTGTTTACCCAGTTCAGTGTGCAACAACACCTACTCTGGGGGCTACCAAGCCAGGGAGGAAATCCACTATAAGAGATGTTAATTCAGGAATAAACCAACCAGTTTATCTCCTTCACTTAAGACCTACCCAATGCAATTTCAATCTAAGTACAACTTAAACCTGAGTTCCTACTCACTCCCCCTCAATCACAGCAGTGATACATAAAACAATTTGACTAATGAATTGATGAAGACACTCTTCAAAAACATACACTTGATTAAGCTTCACAGCTTTTTAATCAAGCAACACAACCACTCTTGCTTCACAGCTTTGAGTGATGCACACAACTATCTTGACTCTGCTTCACAGCTTTAGTCAAGAAACATTCAAACACTCTTGCTTCAAAGCTTTGAGTGCTACACAACCCTTACAATTAAAAACCTATTCCAAGTTACTTATCACAATGATAATTGCTTGGAGTATAATAATTAAACCTATACAGTTTAGAAATGATCTTCTGACCAAAAAAGGGATTACTTGCAAAACAGCAGCTCTGTTGAATATATAGCAGCTGCAACTTCAGTTAGGGTTTCCACAAAAACCTAGGGTTAATTCCGTTTGACCTTAAGACTAGGTCACAGGACTTTATTAACCAGGTTAGGGTTGAGCTAGGTTAACCCAAAGAAATCGCAGGATTCTGTTCTGGAAAGACTGAGTTATTTTCCTGAAAAAACTCAGAATTAACCAAACTGAAAACCTGTTAGTTCAGAACAGGATATCTTAACATCTGTTATGACATCTGAGAAACCTGTCTACTGATTTAGGAAAATGTGATCATTTTGCAAAATGCTCAGATACACACTTATAAACATCAGTACCTGAATGACAATATTTTTCTGCAAAGGTACCTAATGAATCAGTACAAACTAAACTAGAATGTTATGACATCAGTCATGACATTCACACATACACTTGGGTTTTACCAAAAATGCAAGCAATACCTAAACAACTACAGTGATCATTGTTTTGTGTAACCCTTTCTTTCATGTACTATTTCCCAAACTTTTGTAAACTGTTGGAGTCGCGTTGTTAGCGAACTACCATCTTATTAATGAAATTTGAGCATTTACCTTTTGTGGGCAAAATTTTAATTTTTACGGCAATACTTGAAACAAAGTTATTTAAAGTATTCTTATTTTAAAAATGTGTCGTGAATAATGAAAGGAATATTAACAGTTGTTCCGAGGATGGTCAAGCCATGAAATGCAAAACAATACAGTAATTTATCCTTGCATGATGAATATGTTTTCTTTCAAAATCGTCACGAGATGTTGGTTGTTTAAACTTTTGTTTCTGGTGGTACTAAGTTTGGTGACTCCCCAGCATTTCCAATTAAGCGTTGTTTTGGTTATCTTTATTTGAGCAGATTTCTGTAGTGTGGTACGCTTTGTCTCATTCCAGTGGTCTATTGGTGTTAGAATATTGGTTTTGAATACTTTTCTCCCTAGAAGATTTGAGCCTTGTAGCGTGATACACTCTGACGTTGCTTGTTGGTTCCAGTTCCAGTTATTTTTCGTCTCTTTAAGATTGGCTGAGTATCTATTATTTTGTGATATCTTATCATCTTCAAGATATTTCGTCTGCCTGTTTCGTCAGCATAACATTCATTCATTCATTTACACTTATATCACACATGCCTATTCACATTTGTCGTTGATTTTGGGTCGTATACCTTGTTTATGTTTATTAAGACAATGTACATGTTCTTTCCAAGTAGAATGTTAGCTTAGGCAGAAAATGTGCTTCCTTTCTAAATTCCCCAACTGAGCTAATCCTCGTGGATGATTTTTTGATTTAGTCTTCCTTGTCCATTTCTGGATAGGATGAATCCCCAATCAAGTTATTTTCTCATTGGGTGGAGTCTGGTTTGACTGTTTTCTCTCTGGTTTATTCCTAGAGGGAGTTGTTGTCTCTTGCATAGGCTATCTCGTGATTTTCTCCAAGCTAGGCAACCTAGACGAATGGTGCATTTATTTTGCGCATTTAAGTATTTGATCTCCTCGGGAAGGATCTATTCATGGTTCCCTTTGACGAAGATTTTATTCTCTGGCAGTGTTATCGCAATTTTCTTCTGAATTATTCTTCGGAAAACGGCAAGTGGCGGTCTCTTCATGAGCAGCTTGTACGTTATTATTCTTCGGAAAACGGCAAGTGGCGGTCTCTTCATGAGCAGCTTGTACGTTATTATTCTTCGGAAAACGGCAAGTGGAGGTCTCTTCATGAGCAGCTTGTACGTTATTATTCTTCGGAAAACGGCAAGTGGCGGTCTCTTCATGAGCAGCTTGTACGTTATTTTTCTTCGGAAAACGACAAGCGGCGGTCTCTTCATGAGCAACTTGTACGTTATTATTTTTGGAAGACAGCAAGTGGCAACTTCTTTATTTGAGCAGCTTGTATGTCATAGTATTTATTTGGAATACAACAAGTGGCGGCTTCTTTATTTGAGCAGCTTGTATGTTATTGGTTATTTTTGGAAGACAGCAAGTGGCAACTTCTTTATTTGAGCAACTTGTATGTCATAGTATTTTTGGAAGACAACAAGTGGCAGCTTCTTTATTTGAGCAACTTGTATGTCATAGTATTTTTAGAAGACATCAAGTGACGGCTTCTTTATTTGAGCAGCTTGTATGTTATTGACATCTCTGAACGACAGCAAATGGAAGCTTCTTTATTTGAGCAGTTTGTGTATCTACAACCATATTATTATTTAAGCATTAATTGGTATCTCTCCGGAAATCTCACAGAGAAGTTTGTTATGAATCTTTACCTTCAGAAGTCGGTAATCCATTATCAGCAAATTTGGTATATCTTTTGTCTATCTTTGACCTTGAGTTGTGAACTCACTGTTATTTTGGGTCAATAATCTATTTTTGTGGCCTATGCAAGATGCCTTCTTTGTTAGGATCAGAGGTCGTATTCTCTCAAATTTTTATTCGTCGTCAAGAGTCTATCATTTGAAGTCGATGGCTCATTTCCCCAGTAGTGTATAATCTATGTTTCTGTGGTTTGTTGGTGTTTGGTTTCTCCAGCATTATCTTGTCTCATACAATATCATTCTCTGTGAATTTAAATACTACATTTATATCACAAACATAATGGCGGCATCTTAGGGCAAAAATTGCGTATTATGTATTTAAGTACCTTCAATCTCGTCGAGACGAAGATTTTAATCTTCATATCTCCGGATAGAAGAAACTTAAATAGGGGCAGCTGTCATACCCCAAATTTTGACCTAAGATACCACCTCCCATCTGCATTATTATATAGCAAGCATTCACAAGCGGTTCGACCTATTTTTGCCAATTCTCGAGTCAGATTTCAAAAATTCATAACTTCTTCAAATTTCGACAATTTTTTTAGTGGTTCTTTTACATATGATTCTCCTTTGCAATAACTACAACTTTTCTTTACAAGTCAAGAGATGATTATGCTTTGAAAATCCACGAAAAAAATAGAAATATTAGAAATTGTTGTGAATTTGGTGAAATTTAACTGGTTTTGCCTGACTTTATTAAATCATGTTTTTTTTCTTCCATTTTTTATCATCTTTCTTTTATTCTTATTTTCATAAAAAGAAAATCCTAAAAAATATTTAGTTCATGCTATCTTCATTTTATTTACGTTTTTATTCAAAATATAAAAAAATTAGTTTCCTTAAGTTTCATTTAGTTTTTTTGTTCTTGTATCATTTAAGTTAAAATTATAGTCTTTTATATTTAATTTAGTAAAAAATCTCAAAAAATAGTAATTTCACATTCTTTTATTTTATTTTGCAAGTTCTTTATGTTAATTTAAAATTATCAAAAAAATCTTAGTTACATATAATTTATATTTTTGCATCACTTTATTAGAAAAAAATTCAAAAATTATAAATCTGTCCATATGCTGCACGTCAGTCCAAATCCTGCTGTGCTACTGCTGCCCAATTTCCACGACCAAAAACCTGTGAACACCAGTCCAAAATCTGCACTCTGTCAAGACAAACATTACACCAAAATAGGAGGGCAAGAAACTGCATCAAAAAGTGTCGAAAACAGGGTATCACATTTGTTCAAACTCACCAAACTTTCCCTCCCAAAACCTCATTCTTATTCACTATAAAACAGGCAGATATAACAATCGAAGAAGGGGGAGCAAGAAAAAGAAGGCAGTTCACAAAAGAAAAAAAACACAAACTTGCAGAAGCACGAGCCTGCATAACTCAAAGCCTGTACAAACAGCAAGCGTAGTCAAAAATACCAACAAACCATTCCACTCAAAACATAAACAATAGATTCAAGCCTACTTTCAAAAAACCACAAACTGTAAACAGAAGCAAGTCTCAAACCTGCCTAAAGCAAACTGCAAGTTATCAAAGAAAAGCTTAAGCCTGCCTATACCAAGGCAAGCAAAACTCAAGCCTGTCCTCCTTACCAGAACCAGAGAGCAAAAGAAAGTGGAATTCACAGCCTTACCCGTTAAAGCCTCCGCAGGAATCGTAAGCTCGTCGGACTAGCTCCGACCTTGTGAGTTCATCTTTTTTCTCCCTTTGCATTTTGTATACCATCATGATTCATCATGATTTGTTGTTGAATGTTGAAATTTCTTATTTTGATTATTTAGCTTTTATAGCCATGCCTGAATTGATTTGTTTTGAGTTGAGTTGTTATCATTGTTTATCGCATAAGAAAGATTGAGACAGTTGGAAATAGAGTATAGAATGAGTTACCGTTGTTGTTGTTTTGTTTTAGAGTTAACGAGAGCCATGAAAAAAAACAGAAGCAGTGTTGTTGTTCGATTTCGATTTAGGGGGAGAAAGAGTTCGAAACCAGAAGCAGTGTTGTTGCTCGATTTCGATTTAGGGGGAGAAGGAGTTTGAAACCAGAAGCAGTGTTGTTGTTCTATTTCGATTTAGGGGGAGAAAGAGTTCGAAAGAGGGAGCAGGGTGTTCAATTTCGATTTAGAGGGAGAAAGAGTTCGAAAGAGGGAGCAGGGTGTTCGATTTCAATTTAGAAGAGAGAGTTTGAAGAGAGAGTTCGAAAGAGAGATCGAAGAGAGAGTTCGAAAGAGAGATTAAAGAGAGAGTTCGAGAGAGAGATCGAAGAGAGAAAAAAAGAGTTTGAAAGAGAGTTCGAAAGAGAGAAAAAAGAGAGTTCGAAGAGAGAGTTCGAAAGAGAGATCGAAGAGAGAGTTCGAAAGAGAGATCGAAGAGAGAGTTCGAAAGAGAGATCGAAGAGAGAGTTCGAAAGAGAGATTTAAGAGAGAGTTCGAGAGAGAGATCGAAGAGAGAAAAAAAGAGTTCGAAAGAGAGTTCGAAAGAGAGAAAAAAAGAGAGTTCGAAAGAGAGTTCGAAAGAAGCGTTGTTCGATTTCGATTTCAATCCCATGCTGGACCTTTATTTCGTTTTCAGTTTATAACCCAATTAATTAGTTTAGTTTTATAATTTATTTAAATCTTGATATTTCATTTTTAGTTTGGTCAACATTTTAGTTAATTTTGTTAGTTTTTTAAACTAGTCTTTTATTGATAAGTTTGTAAGTTATCTCTTTGAATTTATTGCCCCTGATGATGTTCCTCCCATGATACATGTTGGTTGAGTTTGTGATAATTTCGATTTAATTCCATGGCTTCTCTCTTGGTTTTCTTTTAAAATTTTGGAATGTTTATACTTTTAGTTTTAATCTTCATGCTGCTTGCAAAATCCAAGGGAATTGTTTAATTTTTGTCGACTTCATGTCATCAAAAAACATCGTGCGAATATCCTCATTCATCCTCCGTTTATTATTTCGTTAAAAACTTAAGATAATTTTCCCAAATATTTAATTTTTCAAAACTCACACCTTTTAAGTCAAAACTTCGACGTTAGGTCGTCGTATTTTCAAACTCTCGCCCACATCTATTTTTTAGCCAAATGAACCATTTTAATCAAACAAACAATTTTAACCAAAAACAGATATTTCAAAAGGTTCCTATAGAATACTATAGATACATTGGGTGCTAATACCTTCCCATTGTATAACCAACCCCCGAACTCTAGACCTCTTTTCAAAAACGCCTTGTATTTTTATTACTTTTAAAGTTTATTTTACATTGCATATTTTAGAGTTTTATTTCTCTCTTTTCCCTTTTCCCTTGGAAATAATAAAGTGCGGTGGCGACTCTTGCTTTTGTGAGACGAATTAATTAATAGTTCGATCTCCGATTTACCCCGCTACATTTTTTATCGCTACACTACTCATATTTGGGTTCTTTGTGGGACCCATTAAGCCACATCATCTTGAAGCAACTCACTCCATTTTTCATTCTAATAGTGTAATTTTAAAGAACTTATATTGGGTCCCACAATTTTACTTTGTATATTAATATTTTATTCATACTAAATTTTATTTGATTTAAAATAATAATTTAAATTATTTAAATTTAAATTAATATAAAATAAATAAAATTAAAATTAAACATAAAATTTAAAATGATAATTAAAATTAATCTCAAATACATGACATATAATTAAAAACAATAAAAATAAATTACATAACATAATTGTGAATAAAATGATGAAATTGTGAGATAGAAATTTAAAATTAAAGAGGAAATAAAAGTGAGAGAAAATAGGATTGGTATACAATTTTCCAACAAACCTATATTTATAATAAATAAATAAAGTTTAAAAAAAATAAAAAAATAAAGTCGTTGCACAACGGCTAATTAATTATTTTAATAATAAAAAATATGTAGAATTTTGCTTATATTTGTACCGTTCACTAACTAAAACAACTTTTTTGTTGACAATTTCAATGTCAAACTGACAAACCAATCTGAAAAACCACCGTTGGAGTTGGTCTTAAAACATATATTTAAAATATAATAAAGTGGAAATATTTGGCTTTTAAGGGTTGTGATTTAAACACCAAATCTAATGAAAATCCCACTAGAAATACTCCCCTCTCAAGAGTGGTGCTACCTTAAGTGGTGTTATTGAATTTATCACTTTATTTTAATGTATCATCTACATAAAGTTAATAAATCATACTCTCTATGTTATTTTTTAAGTGGTATTTTAGTATAAAGTTCTTTAATTAAGATAATAGATTGTTAGAATTATTTTTTATTATATTTTTATTTATTTTTTCTTTTTAAATAAATTTAATTATATCTTTTTTCTTTTTTCAATAATTAATTGAAAAAATAACTAATTTTATAAAAAATGTATTGTAGGATTATTGAGAAAGTAATAATATAATTGATAATTTATAATATTAAACTATAAAAATAACACTTAAATGAAGAAAAATAACTCTTAAAAATAACGGAGGAATAGTTGCTTATAATTGACTCACACTACATCATCTATAGACATAAAATAGCCTTTGATTAAGTCATTAAATATGAGCGTAAAAAAAAGTCCATTAAATATGTGTTAGGTTGAGTTTATAGGTTAGGATCAGTAATAATACATATGATGAAGAATTATACATCCTTTACCATTAAGCATAGAATAGAACATACTCATTGTCATTATGTTTTGTGCTATTATACTATTATTACTTTTTACACTATTAATTACTAAACATTCTGTTTAAAGAATAAATCTAATTATTTAATCTAAATTCAATATTGTCGTGATGACAACTTTGGATACAACCTTAGACTAAATCTTATATGATATTATATTGAAAATTTAATTTTTATATGGTATCTTTAGAATAATTCTAAGTAAAATATAATAATAATAATAATAATAATAATAATAATAATAATAATAATAATAATAATAATAATAATAATAATAATAAATATTAGTAATAATAACAATAAAAATAAAAATATTATTATTATTCATATTTCTTTTCCAATTTTAATTATAAATTAATTTATTAAAACTTATAAAAACATTTATATTTCCACTGCAAATATGAAAGGTATTTTAGATATAATTATATTTATTTATAAACCTCTTCATTCTTTTAACTTTAATTAAAAAAATAAAAATATGAAACATAATTTTTTTTGATTTATTATATTATTTATATTTTTATTTAAATTTTAAATTATTTAAAACATGAAAAAATATGAAACATAAACTATTCTAATATAATAATAATATTTTGAATAATATTTTCGTAAATTATGATGACAATCTTTATTTATGATTTTCATAGTTATCCAATCTTACACGTAACTGCAAATAAATATTCAATTCCATTAATTTTATAACTCCCATACAATTTCATTAATTATTCAATTCATTTAATCTTATAATTTCTTTTAAACCAAACTTGTTAATATCTCTATTTTTTTTCTTCAAATTCTTAACCCACTCATTAATTAATTTATATAAATTAATTAATATAAATATAAATTAATATATTCATAATCTACTTATAATAATAAAGGATATTTTATTTATAAAGGATATTTTTGAATAATTATATTTTATTTATAAAACTCTTCATTCTTTTAACTTTAATTAAAAAAATAAAAATAAAAATCATTTTAATAATTGTTAAAATTATAAATAATATACTACAATAATAATAATGTAAAAAATAAAAAAATGAATTCATTAATAATTACAACAGTACAAAATTTTTTAAAAATTAAAATTAAAAGAAGTCAAATAAGAATAATTACTATATTATTCATATTTTAATTTAAATTTGGAATTACTTAACTTTTTAAAATAATAAATACAAATCATAAATCACAAATATAAAATGTATTTTAACATCTTATTGGGATTAAAAAAATCACTTATTAATTTATCAATTTCATAATTAAATCTACTTTATAATTTCATTAATTTTAATTAAAATATTATAAGATATCACTTAGTATTTTGGAAAATGTTAGTAGGAATCTACTTTATAATTCGATTTTTTTTTATATTTGAATTAAAACATGAAAAAACATGAAACATAAACTATTCTAATATACGATCGTAAAAAATAATAATATTTTCTATAATATTTTGGTAAATCATATTACTCAATTTTACATTTAACTTCAAATATAAATATTCAATTCCATTAATTAATTTTGTAACTCCTATATAATTCTATTAATTATTCCATTTACCCAACCTTATAATTTCTTTTAAACGCAAACTCATTTATATCTCTATATATTTTTTTTCAAATTCTTCACCTACTTATTAATCAATTCATACAAAATTAATATAATATAAATATAAATTAATATATTCATAAATATTTTATAACTCTCATATATACATTAATTCATATTTATATTAATATTTTTATTATTCTTTATAAATACATATTTGATCATTTCATCACAGTATCATGATTATTATGGAAAACATAACATAATATCATTTTATTATTTCTTAAATGGTCAATTTGTCTCACTTTCTTCCTTAAATAGATAAATTTCTCTCTTTTTCTTCGTCACACGAATATTTTAAAACTTGACAAAGCATGAGATGAATGAGTGAATTATTCAACACCGATTCAAAAAGAGAATTAATTTTTCTATTTTTATAGGTAAGATCTCATATTTTTTCTTATATCTATTCAATTCAAATCAATTTCATGTCCATATTTTTTTTTGTATAAATTTTAATTTTTTTTATTGTTTTGATCATATTCTAATTCATTTCATAAATATTATTTTGATCATATTCATATTTTGTAATACAATTCATAATTCTATTTTGCAGGTTTTGCAATTTGAATGAGTCTGATCAACCCTAACTCCTACAAACAACAATCTTAGAACGGAGAATGAAATATACATATCTTATAATAATTTGGAGCATCACAATTTTAGAAACGGCCATACATATGCTTTCATTCTGATACTTTTTATTTTGTTGTATTGATTTTATTTTTTTGAGTTTAATTTCCTTCCTCTTTCTTCAAATTCTTAAAATAGTAATACTTATGCATTCCTTCGAATATAAATTATTATTTTCTTTTTTATTATAAATTATAATAATTATTTTAATCATGTGTATTCTCATAATTATTTTAAAATATGTTATTTATTGTTTTTGTAATAAATATGCACATGTAATGGCCTTCGTTCAAATCTAATCATACCAATTAGATTTTTTTTATTAGTACATAACAATAATATTTAATTTTCATTTTAATTGTTATGAAGTTTTGTTTTTTATTTCCAAGTTCTTACTCTAAAAAAAACTAAACTCCACTTTTTAATATTATTGACATTATTTACCAATTAAAACTTTAACTTTATAGTTACTATCATATTAAAAAAAATCAAATTGAATCTCAATTTCTCATTTTTTACTAATTATCTATCAATCTAAATCCTAAATCTATAATCGATGACTATTAAAAATTTTGAAATTATATTTCTTACTAATTTTAATAAATAGTTATATTTCTTAATATGAACTTATAATATTTGTCTATCATTCCAATTTCTAACTCAACAATTAATGTAATATTAAATATTTTGAAACTATGTTTTTAATTATATTTTAATACAATTGTTATTGAATTGTAAATGACAGCTATGAAATTGTTGTTTTAGATATATTCGTTCATTAAAATAATTAAAGTATTAAGATACAAATAAATTGATAAAACTTAATATAATTCTATATTGTGTATAATTACATCGATCTTTTTTATTACTCTTTAAAATTTAACATATTCTTAAATATTCTAATTGTTAGTTGGTTAATTCTTGTTAGTTGTTATTTGGGTTTTAGTTTGTATTTGGGCTTGGACATGTTGCCTATATAAATGGTCATTGCTTTGTAATCCACATAACTGCAATAACAATAATAACAATTTTAGTTTAAAAGTTAGTTACACTAACTAACTCAGCAATCTCTCTCTCTCTCTCTCTCTCTCTCTCTCTCTCTCTCTCTCTCTCTCTCTCTCTCTCTCTCTCTCTCTCTCTCTCTCTCTCTCTCTCTCTCTCTCTCTCTCTCTCTCTCTCTCTCTCTCTCTCTCTTCTTCTCTTCACCTTCTTCTTCTTGTTTTTCACAATATTCATCTTTCTTGAATCCTTTGTTCCAACAAATTGGTATCAGAGCTTGTTTGCGATTCAGAGAGAATCTAATGACAAACAGATTAACAACTTCAACACAATTTCCAGTAAATCTTCCGGTTTTCAAAGTTGAAAACTATCAAATATGGGTGGCATAAATGAATGTTATTTTCAGATTTCAATATGTTGTAGAAATCGTGAATGATGGAATGTCACAACTGAAGAAAGATGCTACAGAAGCCCATAAAGTTGCACACAAAGATCAGAGGAAGAAAGATGGTAAGACGCTGTTCTTGGTTCACCAGTGTGTGGATTGTGATGTGTTTGAGAAGATAATCGAAGAAGAAACAACAAAAGGAGCTTGGGAAAAGTTGAAGTCTTTGTATGGTGGAGATGAGAAACTGAAGAAGGTGAAGTTGCAGACTCTAAGAAAGCAGTATGAGATGCTGCAAATGAAAGAGGATGAATCTATTTTAGCATATTTCTCAAGAGTGGTGATGCTAAAAAACCAGATGAAGGCGTGTGGTGAAGCGCTAACAGATCTGCAGAAGATAGAAAAGGTATTAAGATCTCTAATTGCAGATTTTGATTACTTTGTTGTAACAATCGAAGAGGCCAAGAATCTATATGAGATGAAGTTGGAAGAACTTCATTCTTCTTTGGAGGCTCATGAAATGAGACTGCAGCAAAGAAACTCAGAAAGGGAGAAGACAGCTGAACAAGCATTGTAATCAAGATTCAGCAAGAAAGATGGAAAAGAGAAATCGAAGCAGCGTAAGAATCTTATTGGTGATGAGAAGTCAAGCAAGAATACTGATTCGAAAGGAGTGGGCAACAAGTATTCTGGGAAGAAAGTTGACATGAAAGGGGTGCAATGTTACAATTGTCAAGGTTTTGGCCACTATGCTAGAGATTATCGAAGCAAGAAATCTGCAAGGTCGAAAGATAGTGATGAAGCTCAATATGCACGAGCTGGAAGTAGTGATTTTGATGATATGTTGTTGCTGGTGAACACTCAATCGAACACTAAAAAAAAACAACACGTGGTATCTGGATTCAGGATGTAGCAACCACATGACTGGCAATAAAAACTGGTTTACCAAGTTAGATGAGTTAGTCAAAAAGGTGATAAAATTTGCAGATGTCAGGCATATCAAATCAGGTGGTAAAGGAGACATTTCGATTATCAGGAAGGATGGTCGAAAGGCTACTATCACTGAAGTTCTGTATGTACCTTCGATGACAAGTAACTTGATAAGTGTAGGTCAATTACTTGCAAAAGGCTTTAATATGAAGTTGGAGAATAATCCGATGAAGGTATATATAGTTGATAGGAGGATAATCATGAAAGCACCATTGACGGAGAACAAAACCTTCAAAGTCAAACTCAACACATCAGATGACAAATGTCTTGCTTCAACTGCAGAAGAAGACAAGAACTGGCTATGGCATCACAGGTATGGACATCTAAACTTCAAAAGTTTATGTATGCTAAATCAGAAGAAAATGGTGCTTGGGTTGCCGTATGTGAAGGAACCAAAGCAGATATATGAAGAATGCTGCAAAGCTAAGCAGGCAAGGAAGGCATTCAAACGTGATTTGCCTATAAGGTCAAGGCAAAATTTGGAGTCGGTTTATTCAGATGTGTGTGGACCTTTCGAAGTAAAGTCCAATGGAGGTAATAGGTATTTCCTTACTATCATTGATGAATTCACCATACATATATGAATTTACCTAATTGAAAGGAAGAGTGAGGTATTCACACAGTTCAAGAAGTTCAAGTTGCATGCTGAGAAACAAAGTGGCTACAAATTGAAAAAGTTAAGAACTGATGGTGGTGGTGAATATACTTCAGCAAAATTTTCCAGATTTTGCAATGAGGAAGGTATATAGCATGAGGTTGTTGCACCCTATACGCCTCAGCATAATGGCATCGCTGGGAGAAAGAATAGAAGTGTATTGAACATGACCAGATGTATGATGTATGTTGAAAGCTAAGAATATTCCTAAGAGATTTTGGGCTGAAGAAGCTTCGACAACAATATACATTCTAAACAGATGCCCAACGAAGAAGATGGTCTAAAAGACACCACATGAGGCTTGGACAGGGTCGAAGCCAAATGTAAGTCATCTTAGAATTTTTAGATCAATGTGTTTCAGGCATGTACCTGAACAATTGAGAAAGAAGCTGGATGATCGAAGTGAAGTCATGGTACTCATAGGTTATCATTCGACTAGTGCATACAAGTTGTATTCACCAATCGAAGATAAACTAGTGATTGGTAGAGATGTTATTGTAGACGAAAGAAAAGGATGGGATTGGAGTCGAAGTGCAGTTCGACAAGAATCAGACACAGTCAGAACTGTGTTCAAAGAAGATGAAGCTTCGAAAAGTCAAAATGAACAAGGTGATACTTTGACTGGTCGAAATGAAGAACCACCTATGCAGAACGGAAGAAGATCCACAAGAACAAGAATCGAGTCAACTAGGATGACTGGATATGAGAGGTTTCCAGATCAAGCAATAGATGCTGATGGTGACTTAATCGAAGAAGCCAGGATGATGGCTGAAGCAGAACCAATTGACTTGGGTAAAGCCTTGAGCAATTCTAATTGGTGTGAAGCCATGAAAGAAGAACTTAGAGCCATTGAGAATAAAAACACTTGGGAGCTTGTCGAAAGAACCAATAAGAAACAAATTGATGTGAAATGGATCTACAAGGTGAAACGAAGGCCAGATGGTGAGATTGCAAAGTACAAGGCAAGAATGGTGGCCAGAGGTTTTCTATAACAACCAGGTATTGACTTTGATGAAGTGTAAGCGCCTGTTGCTAGGATCGAAAAAATCAGGATTGTTATTTCGATAGCTGCATATAGAGGATGGAAAATGCACCAACTTGATGTGAAGTCAGCATTTTTGAATGGGCCTCTGGAAGAAGAAGTCTATGTCACTCAACCACCAGGCTTCGACGTCAAAAGGTAGGAGTTGAAGGTTTACAGATTGAGGAAGGCTCTCCTTGGCTTGAAGCAAGCTCCTAGAGCTTGGAATAAAAGGATAGATAGCTTCCTAATCGAAGCAGGGTTCACAAAGTGTGTCTCTGAACATGGAGTGTATGTAAATGATGTCGAAAGAGCTAATCGAATCATTTTATGCCTCTATGTTGATGACTTACTCATTACAGAAGCAGATAAAGCTGAGATAATGGAGGTAAAGTCAAAGTTAATACAGGAATTCAAAATGTCTGATTTAGGGAATCTTTCCTACTTCCTGAGAATGAAATTCAAAGACATCTAAGGAGGAATTTTCTTGCATCAAACGAAGTATGCTCAAGATATATTGAAGAGGTTCAATATGAGCAACTGTAAGGCAGTTGTTACTCCATTAGAGACTGGAGAAAAGCTGAAGAAGGAATCAAATGATGAGTTTATAAGTTCGACCCTTTACAAACAAATCATTGGATCATTGAGGTATCTTTGTAATACTAGACCAGATATCTGCCAAAGTGTAGGATTGTTGAGCAGATTTATGGAGAAGCCTCAAGAATGTCATCTCATTGCAGTAAAGAGGGTGTTGAGATACATCAAGGGAACTGTTGATCATGGTGTGTTATTTCCAAAAGGATCGAAGAAAGTACAGAGGTCGAAATGCATGGATACACTGACTCAAATTTCAGTGGAGATCAAGATGAAAATAAGAGTACTGCATGGTAAATTTTCATGATCGAAGGAGCTCCAATCTCCTGGAGTTTGAGGAAGCAAAACATTATGGCTTTATCTTCATGGGAAGCAGAATATCTGGCTGCATCATATGTTG
>CATIWC010001779.1:67500-319790 GCA_948472305.1 Vicia faba
GTTGACAAGCCTTGATACAATAATTTCTTAGTTAATCGTTTTATAGTGATCATAATTGTTAACCAATTTCCAATGAAATTATAATAAAGATAAAACAAGTAAATTATCGAACACTTGGCGTGCAATCGATTTTTCAGATTTTCCCTTTGACTTTGTTTATATGAAATACCATTTAAAATCTAATTAATTATAATGTAATCAACAAAGTAATGTTTAACAATCAAAGTATATGTCTATATGAATCGATTACACAAATATATATATATATATATATATATATATATATATATATATATATATATATATATATATATTAATATATATATATATATATAGGTATAGAGAGAGAGAGAGAGAGAGAGAGAGAGAGAGGAAGAGAGAGAGAGAGAGAGAGAGAGAGAGAGAGAGAGAGAGAGAGAGAGAGAGAGAGAGAGAGAGAGAGAGAGATAACACAAGGATTTGTTTAGGAAGTTCACAAATCTTCCTCGCTATGACTACGTCTACCCCCAATTCTGCTTGGTATTTAGATAAGAATCCTTACTATGCAAAAAATAATTTACAAGATAAATGTAGAAATCCAAACCTAGAAACCCTATGTTTGATGTTGATCCTAGCACTTTCTCTTCCCCTGATCTGAGTTTGATCAAGTCACCCAACTATACCAATTTGATCCACCGTCTCGCGCTACTCATTTGCAATAACCACTGTTCTTCAAATCCTCCACTCAGTCGAATCTAAATTGCAAATTATTGTCACCCAATATTTCCAATCCATTCACCGTCTCACACTACTCCTTTGCAAGAACCTCTCATTTTTCAAAGCTCTTCACTCGATTGAATCCTAATTGAAAAACCTTATCAAAACCCCAATATTAGCAATATGATCTTGGAGGAAAACCCTCACCATTTTTCTGATTAAACCCCAAAAATTCTCAACCCAATCTTAGGTTACACCAACCTAAATTGAAAATTATCAACACATGTCTAGATGGCACCCAAACAATGAATGATTATGTGTATTTTATTTATGTGTATGTATAGATGAGAGGTTGAAGATGATGAGAAATTTTTATATGTGTTTATAGTTTCATCAAGTTGGAAATGATGCATGTATGAAGTATTTATATGTGTGCAAGTTAGAGGCAAAAAGGAGGCTTAGAAATTGAAAATAAATGTAAGTTTCCTGAAAAATTACAGTATATCGACATGTATAAGTAATGTGACGACCTATTCAAGGTCATGTGTCAATACACCGAAATAGAGACTTACATGATTTAAAAATGTAGTGCATGTGTCGACACATGGATGAAAAATTTCAGTATGTGCCGACCTGAAGAGATGGATGTGTCGACACATAGTTACATAAGCTAAAGGCTTTTTTGTTGATTCACATGTTTCGACTCATACATCATATGTGTTGATATATAGACCTATTTTTAATGTAAAAACGCATTTTTAATGCACAATACCTTTTATAAACATGTTCTAAATGCATTCTAAGATCCCTAATATGAAGGTGCACATAAAAATTCAGAGATACCGTTCAATATACATAAATTCTAAGGTTATCCTTGTTTTGACATCACGCAAAACCAATGTTTTAAAACCCATACCGGTGATCGACTCGGTAAAGTTACTGGGTCACTGGGTTACTGGTCGGACCAGTGGGTCACTGGTCAGACCGCATGGCTTTTGACCCGGTTTCTATAAAAAATATATTCATTACCTGAAATTTGTAACTATAATAATATAGAAAATTATAAATTCAAATAATTTAGAATAAACAAAAGTATTAGTAACAATCAAAATAAGTGATAGAAACTTAATGTAGCAAATTATAAATTCAAAGAAGTGATAGAAACTTAACAATTCAAAAGTTATAGTATTATAATAAGTCACAAAAATCCATACTCAACGATCCATAATTTTTTATGTCCATGAAGTCAAATTGTCATAATCTTGATATTCATATCCATCTTCAACTTAATTGTCTTCTCCACCAACTTCATCTTCTCCGGTGTTGCTTTTTTCTTGATTCACAGTATCAATAATAGTATCTTGTGCATTACCCATATCTCAATCTTCATTCTCATCTAAATCTATTTGATCTATAACAATATTTTAAAATATAATTAACAAAAAAAATTTAGAGATGGTAAATATGAGACATTAAATTGATTCACAATCACAAACTATATTATGCTCATATTAGAACATACCAATATCACTTGAAATTGGTTGGATGGTCATATTTGCAAGGTCATTCTGCAATGCTTCCAACTCTTCATTGGTTAAGAGAGGTGGTGAATCCTCTAATACCCAACTAGAATGGTCAGAAATTGTTTCAATATTGATAGGATCATAACTCCCATTTCTTATTTTCCTAAGCACACATGAATTAAATCTAAGTATATGTATTTAAATATAAAAATATAATGATCAGAGAAAAATAACCATAATAATACCTATTTTGAAGTCTCAAGTTGTAACGAACAAACACTAAATCATTAAGCTTTTGGTGCTCCAATCTATTTCTTTTTTTGGAATGAATATGCTCAAATATACTCCAATTGCATTCACAACCCGAAGCAATACAAGTTTGGCTTAAAATACGAATAGCTAACCTTTGCAAAGTTGGTGTACAAGTTCCATAAGTTTCCCACCATTGATCTGTTTATACCATGTGATTAAATAAATTTATAAACATATTGAAATATAAAATAAAATATATATCAAGAGTTAGAAGTTATGAAATTACCTGCCCTCACAATACATCGTTCATCCACGGCTGATTTCCTTCCAAAATCTAATTCACCGTCTTTGAATATTCTCATCTCATCTGTTAACTTCAATCGAAGTTCAGAATTTCCATTAGCATGCTTTTCAATGAAATCTAAAAGTCCTGATATTGTGGATGCATGTTTTTCAAATTCTACATCATTATATCTATAAGCTGGATTCAACCAATAACCGACATCATGAAGATTTTTGCGGAGCTGTGAATCCCAACGTTTATCTAAGATTTTCAAGTAAGGATCCACTTTCTTCTTATTTCTTTGAAACCTCCTCACCATCTCCTCTCTAGCTTTGACTATAGATTTATATATAATGCCCATAGCAGGTTTATCTTCACTATCAACAATGCGCAACACACGCACACAAGTGGTTCAGTGAGTTTAACTACATCGACACATTTACTCCAAAATCCAGAATCTAAAAGTTGATCCACAAACTCTTTTGCCTTTGCTTCTTTGGCATATGCTGAGCTTGTCCATTCTTTAGATGTTACAATGGCTCTTAGTGAGTTTTTGTGAGACAAAATACTTTGCAAAGCAATGAAATTAGTGGCAAACCGAGTTGGAGCAAGACGAAGGATTTCTCTTCCACCTATTTTCTTTCTCATTAAATACAATGCATAACAATGGTTATAAATATATTTGGTAACATTAGAAGCATGTGACACTGTCTCACTTACTTCCTCTAATTTTCCCATGTCTTGCAACATCAAGTTAATGCAATGTGCCGCACAAGGAGACCAAAATAAAGTAGGAAACTCATTTTCTAATAACCTTCCAGCAGCAACATAATTTGCAGCATTATCTATCACTATGTGAACTACATTTTCAGGCCCAACAAATAAAACCACCTCTCTAAAAAGCTTATACAACATATCTGCAGTTTTTAAAGCATGAGAAGCATCAACAGATTTTAGAAAAATAGTACCTTTGGGACAATAAACAAGAAAGTCTATAAGAGTTCTTCTTTTTCGACCAGTCCATCCACCGACCATTAGAGTACAACCAGTTTTCTTCTAAATCTCACGATACTCCTCTATCAATTTGTTCACATCTTCAACCCATTTATTTAACAAATAGCCATGAAGACTATGCATAGTTGGAACTTTATACCCCAGACTCATGCTGCAAAGTGCATCAGCCATAGATTGAAAATATGCAGAATTAGCTGCATTGAATGGCACAGAAGAATAAATGAACCATCTTGCAATAGCTAGATCACACTTCTCCACCAATTCCTTACTTTATAACGCACTTTTTAAAGAAGGTTGAGCTCCAGGAGTTGTTCTAGGCATAAAATAATTACCAATACGACTAGTATTCTTTATCTTTTGAGACACAATCGCCGAATTTGATCTTGATTGTTCTACATCTATTTCTACTATACCACCCTCTTGAGTAGTAAGATCAACATCAAAATTTTGTGCTTGAGTCTTCTCTTATTTGCACCTTCATCAAGATTTTGGTTCATTTGATATTGAACATCTGGAGGCACCTTTTTACATGTTTCAACTTGATCTTTTATTCCATCCAAATGGAATTTGAACATATTAATCCCCCCTCCTCTAATAATTTTATCACAGTAAATACACAAATTAACAAGTTTTCCTTTCTCTTCAATTTGTTTACAATGACCCCAAGCTATATTAGTTTTTACCCTACTACTCTGGAGTTGGGTTGGATTTTGAGATGTAACTTCTTCCGAAGTTATTACTTCAGCGGGTGATGCCATATCTAATATTAATCAAAATTTAAAAATACAAAACTATATTACAAAAATATTAACAAAACACAATTCTAAACAAAAATGATTGAATTTATAAAAACATTATAAGAAACATTAAATATGTAGCATATCTAAATCCAAAATATATGAATATGTTGTTCTATATTACATATAGGATACCAAACATCGTTACTGTGCATCACCATATATAATAAAAAAATAGAAACTTTGCTTTCTAATCTTTGCTATATATTTTAGATTAATAAAATCCTAAAACTTTTCTTTGTTATATAATTTAAATTAATAAAAAACAGAAAATTGTGTCTTACTATATAATTTAGATTACATAGTTTTAAATCCAATTTCTATCTCCATAATATATACAACAACTATTACATTAATATATATCTATCCCAATTTCTATCTCCAATATACAACAACTTCATTACCAGTCTATAATAAGTTAATTCATAAAAGTATAAAACTGCTTCATTCATACAAATTCTATCTCAATTTGTTAAGCTAAAAGACCCAATTTTATAGAAAATGATCAAATTTAATCATTTATTTTCTATATCAATTAATCAACAAAATGAAACAATAATATTCATATTGAAAAACATCAATGCAAATTAGACCAAGTAAAAAAGAAATAACTTGTTTTTGATGTTTTGATGAAATTTTTGACGACAAATAAGGAATATCAAATAACAGCAGCAAGTGGGAGTTTTTGTTGGTAGAGAAAATTGAGAATATGACTTCAATTAGAAAAATAAAAGACAGTATAAAAAAGAAAATCTTCCAAATGCCTAGGTTTGGGAAACCAGGAGGCAAAGCGTTTATGTTAATTTTTTTTCAAAAGCCCTAAAAAATGAAATAAATAGTCAAACTCGCCGGTTTAGTAAAAACCGCAAGTTCACTGGTTTAACCGGTGATCCGTCCAGTTCACACCGATTTCATCCGGTCTAAATGTAATTCCGGTCTTATCCCTTAATCGGACCGCCTGGCCCACTGGTTCTCGGTCAGACCGGTCCGACCGGCCGGGTCAGGCTGGGTTTTAAAACACCGCACAAAACAACTATTGGGCAAGTGCACTTAAATACTCCCCTTTTTTTGGTGATGGCAAAACTTGCGACGAAGCATTTCGTTTCTTCATGAAGGATTCCCCTGAATATAGGCTCCCCCTGAATATGTGCATCCCAACTTCTTCTCGCATATGCCTCTTCCCCTTTGACAACATCAAAAAGAGACAAATAAGATCATGAGAAGTATCATTTATCACACAAATACTAATATATCACACAAAGGCGTTTTGCAAAAGTAAGAACATCCACTCATATATACCCATATACATGGAGTGACACAAAATTAAACATAAATAATTGGCAATACACATCACCATAAGGACAAATGCAAGAGCATGAAATATGATGAATGCAATGCACTAGTAAACTCTTGAGTCTCTTCAAAAATGTCACGAATACGCAACACTTCACAATGGTGCTCCTAATGTTGCACACACATGTTCCTAGCTTGGCGAAAAATGCATCACCAGTAAAACCAAAACCCAAGATGCTATCATAAAATGAGATATGACTTGATCAAGAGTTGCATTTGCACTAAACATGCTCAAATTACATGAATTGCAAGAAATAATATGCTTGTACACCACGAATGTGTACTTCAAATGAGAAAGAATCAATTTCATGAAGTCACTATAAGTATATAAATTGACATATATTACAGTTATTAATTGAAACTTTTGGAAGTGAACATTCATGAAATATATCATATATTGAGCATATCAAGCATTTGGAACATAAACACCATTTCATTTAAAATGGATTACTTAAGAAATAAAGGAATGAAATTACCTCATAGATATGAAGGATGCACTCACATAGTATGAAATTCTCAAATGACAGTTAGAGCAATGTATATATAGTGCATGCAACAAATGTATTTAGGCAACATTTGAGATATCAAGAATCCCCAATTCCCTTCGAATGTTAAAAAATGGTTCGGTTGCAAGAGGTTCTATAAATATACTCGCAAGTTTTTTTTACTATCAACATGCTAAAATAAAACATTCCCTTTTTCAACATGGTCATGTAGGAAGTGGTGACGAATCTCAATATGCTTAGTGCGAGAATTTTAACACTGGATTTTTGGTTAGGTTAATCGCACTAGTGTTGTTGCACATGATAGGAATACGTGAAAGTTTAATATCAAAGTCAAGTAATTGTTGTTTGAGCCACAAAATTTGAGCACAACAACTAGCGGCTGCGACGTATTCCGCCTTGGTCGTTGACAAAGCAATGGAAACTTGTTTCTTGCTATGCCAACTAACTAAGGAATTTGAAAACATGTGACAAGTTCCACTAGTACTTTTCCTATCCAACTTGCATCCAGAAAAGTCGAAATCAGAATAACCAACTAAACTACAATCGCTTCCTTTGGAATACCAAAGCCTAAACTTAGATGTAGCATGAAAGTATCTAAGGATGCACTTAACCGCTTTTAAATGTGATTCCTTAGGAGCCGATTGATATAGGATGAACATTCAAACGCTAAACATGATGTCGAACCTGGATGCAGTAAGATATATAAGAGATCCAATCATACCTCTATATTTCTTCACATTCACATCCTTACCATTTACATCTTTATCCAAGTTACCATTTGTTGGCATTGGAGTGTCAATTGATTTAGCCTCATCCATTTCAAATCGTTTTAGAAATTCATAACAATACTTCATTTGACACACAAATGTTCCTTCATTGAGTTGTTTGATTTGGAGTCTGAGAAATTAATTTAACTCCCCCATTAGACTCATTTAAAATTCCCCCTACATAAGCTTAGAAAACTCCTTGACCAAATGCATGTTAGTAGAAACAAATATGATATTATCAACATAAATTTTAACTAGTAGTATGAGTTTTCCTTGACATTTAATGAATATTGTTGTATCTACCTTCCCTCTAGAGTATCCTTGGTCAAGTAAGAACTTTCTAAGCCGCTCATACCAATCTCTATGGGCTTGTTTGAGACCATACAAAGCATATTTTAACTTATAAACATGATTATGATACTCATGATTTTCAAAACCGGGAGGTTGAGGAACACGCACTTCTTCATTAATATATCCGTTAAGGAAATCACTCTTCACATCCATTTGAAATAACTTGAAATTCTTAGAGCATGCAAAATCTAGTAAAAGGCATATAGCCTCGAGTCGGGCAACCAGAGCATAAGTTTCCTCATAATCAATGTCATCCTCTTGGTTATATCCTTGAACCACTAGTCGAGCCTTGTTTCTAGTTATCATTATGTGTTCGTCTATTTATTTCTATAAACCCATTAGGTTCATATGACTTGATGATCTCGCGAACGAGGAACCAGGTCCAAAACATCATTTCTTTTTTAATTTATTTAACTCATCTTGCATGGCCATAAGCCAATGCTCATCAAGTAAGGCATATTTTACATTTTTAGGTTCAACTTGAGATACAAATCCAAAGTGATAACATAAATTACTTAGCTTAGAGCGAGTTGTTACTCCTTTGGTGATGTCCCCAAGAATGTTGTCGATGGGATGATCCTTGGAAGTTCTCCATTCCAATGGGAGACCATCCTCTTTATTTTGACTTTCATCTTTCTTCTTTTCAGGATCATCATCTTTCTCCTCCTCAAATTTCACCGATTTAGGTTGATCAATTCCTTCTTCGGCGTCCTTGAGTATGTCTTATGTAGATGCACCTGTACCATGAAAAGAAATATCTTTCCCAAAATTCTTCGGGAAAGACTCATCAAAAGTAACATAAACTGAATCTTCAACAATAAGTAATCTCTTATTATATACTCTATAAACTTTACTTGATTGAGAGTATCCAAGGAAGATACCTTCATCGTCTTTCACATCAAATTTTCCAAGATTATCCTTACCATTGTTTAAAATAAAACATTTGCATCAGAATACATGAAGATGTGATAAATTTGGTTTTCTACCATTTAAAAGTTCATATGGAGTTTTGTCCAGTATATGACGTATAAGTATCTTATTTAAGACATAACACACAGTGCCAATAGCATCGACCCAAAAGTATTTAGGTAGACAACTATCATTGAGCATTGTTCTTGCCCACTCCTCTAAAACATGTTTTTGTTCTCCACAACACCATTTTGTTGCGGGGTCCTAGGAGCTAAAAAGTTATGTTCAATACCATATTTATCACAATATTCCTCAAAGAGATGTTTTTCAAATTCACCTCCATGATCGCTTCAGATAACAATAATTTTTTAATTTAATTTGTTTTGGGATAATTTTGCAAAACGTGTGAAAGCCAAAAATGGATCGTCTTTACTATACAAAAAGATGGTTGATCAGTCACCATTTCTGTTATAGTTATTATCATTTTAACAAGTGAAAATAGGCGAGTTATTTGTATTTTTTCATATAGTTTGAGTGGTTTATATGTCGGTGTAGCGGTAGAAATGTTCAAGACTAAGCCATTGGATTGACTAGACTTTATACAAATTAAAATAAAAATTGCCACCGCGCTTTATTGTTTCCAAAGGAATGGGAAAAGAGCGAATAACCCAAAAAGAGGGGGAAAGATTCAAGGTAAGGGGGTTGGTTACGCAAAGGGAAGGTATTAACACCCTAAACATCTACGGTACTCCGCTGGAACCTCTTTGCAAAATCTGTATATTTTGGCTATAAAAATGTGTTATATATAAAATGGATGGTGGAGATGAGAAAAGAAATATTTTTATGATTTTTTTTTGCACCCGCCGCGGTTGCAAACCTTTAGTGCCTACGTGCCACCTTTCGTGCAATAGGGGATCAGGGTACACGTAGTTCCTCTTTTAAAAATTTGAAACACAAGTGTGTTGGTTAATTTTATGTGTTAAGACATCATCCTCATTGTCCGTGTGGAAAATATACTTACTACCCACAATCATGAGAAAGGAGAATTTGCATCATCTCAAAGTGGAGGATATGGCTTGAATTTTAAAATCAACAATGCCTCACTCAACACCCAAGTGGAAAATATCTCTCTTTACTACATATTGTAGAAGTATAGTTGTTTGCATCACTACAAGGATTGACAAGAGTCTAATCTTTTAAGAAAAGTTTTAAAATAAAAATCCAAAGTGGCAAAAATGCTTTGAAATGAGATTGATTGACTTTTAGTCTTCTCACAAAAATGTCAAGGTATTATTAAATTGATTGAAATTTATTTATGAAAATGTTTTGAAAATGCATGGACCTAAGTCCAAGTTTATTATGAAAGTGTTTCAAGTTTAGAAATAAGAAGAGTTTTTAAAAGGAGGGAGAAGATTTTTGAAATTAAAGAAGATGGGAGGAGATGAAGAGACTATCCTAAAGCATAAGGTAAAAACTAGGGATAAGAACCATCTAACCAACAAGAAGCCAATACTTGACATTATGAGCCAAGATAGAATTCCCATTCTTCGGACTGAAACCAAGCAAGCAAAGATACTAGACCTCTTGAGAGAACCAAACTTCAAGTGTTTTAAGTTTTTGCAAAAATTGGGCAGAGTAACGGCTGTATACGAGTGAATTCCAGATTACAAACAAAGTATGTAATCACAATAACCTGCACACACAACAACAAATAACCCAATGTCTTGAGATAAAACTCAAGAACTTCAGACAAAATATCAAATAAAGTCACAAAGTCTCCAAGATAGGCCAAGGTCTCTAATCCTAAGTCCAAGAAGTCCAATACTCCATAATGCCAAGGATAGTAACCGAATAGTCCAAGTATCATTAAAGATTTTTATGGTTCATGTTGATTATTAGGTGTCTTTAAAAGGAAAATAAAAGCTCAAGTGAGCAAAATAAAAAATGACATAAAAGTAAATGCTCAAGTGAGCAAAATAAAAAATGGCATGAAATGTAAATGCTTAAATTAAATGGTACATAAAGCATAAAAAAATAAAAACATAAAGTAAAGTCAATTGTTAGAAATTAGTGGTTAGTTAGATGATCATCTTGAAACTTGCATTTGGAACTCATTAGAGGATTGGTAGAACCAAAGCCTCCACACAACAAGTTGCATTTGCTTTTTGTCAAGTATATCATCCATTTTGGAATCCTCAAAAGTAACATTTAATGATCAATGATGTTTAAGTGATCCACGTTGACCAAAGGTGTTGTAGATCCATTAGAGGATTGGTAGAACCAAAGCCTCCACACAATGAATCTCAAAGTTATTGGATCAAAGAGATAAAATTAACATACTTGGGCTTGCAATCATAAGTTTGGGCTACGAATGATCATTTATTCGATTTGGGACAAAATTTAGAGCTATGTTAAGCAATCGTAAGTGGACTTATGTAGAAGTCGTACCTATTTTGAGGCCGGTCAATACCAATCTATGTAATTCATGTTTGGATAAATGATATAGAGATCACCATCCCTTAACATGTAGCACAATTAAAAAAGTAAGGGATAAGATGAAGAGGGAGGGGAATGATAAGCTAATTTGGATCACCATCTCAAAATTCTTTCATCCTTAATTTCAACCACTCCTCTAAATGGATTAAAGCACTAAACATATCATTAATCTAAAGCACCAAAAATGAATTAAATAATACACTCTTTGATAGATTTGAATTGATGAACATTTATCCAACTTCATCTACATCACAAAGTACATTGAGTTTAAAAACAAATTGGACATTTAAAATTGCAATCCAAGTTATCCATCAAAGAGAGTGAGCAGAAAAAAATATTTGAGTCAAAACAGCCCCAAAATAAGGCAGAAAAAGTATTTTCGACACTGTTACAATCAATTGTGCTTCGACAGCTAGCAATTGCATCAGTGCAGTTTTTTTTCAAATCAACTTTCTGTGACAAACAATTACAATGTTACAACAATTGATTGCAACCTGTTAAAATCAGTCGAAAACAGCATCTCAAGGATCAAATTCTTGTTCCAACTTTTCATCAAACACCTTATGATCATGGATCCAATTGAGCATGAAAATTCCATAAAATTATGAGAAAGTAGCACTAATGGAATCATAAAATAGTGCTCAACGAATCAAAACCAGAAATCCACAAGAGATCACATTGTGAAGGATGATGATCCAACTTACCAAAGGTAGAATTAGAGAATTATCAAACAACTTCCAGAATTTGCTTCAATTCAACCACAAGAATCAATTACCAAAGCTTGGATGTAGAGAATTGATGAAGAAAAAGTGTTTGGATAAAGGTTTAGCTCAAAGATTAGTAAGCTTCAATGCAAAACTTACTAACTTTTTAAAAATGGAGCTTTGAGTGAATTTGGTAGATGGAGAGAATTGAGAGATTTTTTAGCAAGATGAGTTTGGCTATCACTTAATACTTCAAATTTGGAGCTAAAAAGATAATGTCTCCAAATCTTTAACACGAACACTACAACTTCTAGCTCTAAGTCATGCATATGATAATTACTTTAATGAACTTTCAATTGCCTAGAAGCATAATCAACAACTTTTCCATTTTGCATTAGCACACCGCCAAGACCCATCTTTGACATATCACAATACACCACAAAAGAATCACCCGGATTAGGCAAAATTAACACTGGAGCAGTCGTCAATTTCTTCTTAAATTCTATAAAACTTTCTTCACATGCAACATTCCACATATAAGCTTGACCCTTTTCGAATCAATTGAGTCAACGACAACACCAACTTAGAAAATCCTTCAATGAACCTTCGGTAATAATCTACTAAACCAAGCAAGCTTCGAACCTCAGTCGTAGACTTTGGAGTTTCCCACTGCAATACTGCATCAAATTTAGAAGGATCCACAATAATCCCATCACTAGAAATCACATGACCAAGGAAAATCACTTCCTTCAACCAAAATTCACATTTCAACAGCTTTTCATACAACTTCTTCTCTTTTAACACTTGCAACACAATTGACAAATGCTCAGCATGTTCTTCTTATGACTTCGAATATACCAAGATATCGTCAATGAAGTCCACAACAAACTTATCCAAATACAAATTAAAAGTCCGATTCATGTACTCCATGAAAACACCTAGAACATTAGATACACTAAACGACATCACAGTGTACTCGTAATGACCATACCTTGTTCGAAAAGATGTTTTCGAAATATCATTCAGCTTAACACAAATTTGATGATAACCAGATCTCAAATCAATCTTGCTGAACACACATGCACCCACCAACTGATCCATCAAATCATCAATCCTCGGGAGTGGATACTTATTCTTAATAGTCACTTTATTCAACTGTCTGTAGTCTACACATAGTCTCATACTTCCATCTTTCTTCTTAACTAATAACACAGGCGCACCCTGTAGGGAAACACTCGATCAAACAAACTTCTTCTCAAGCACCTCCTTCAGTTGTTTCTTCAACTCGTTCAACTCAGAAGCTGCCATTCTATAAGGAGCCATTGACACTGGACTTGTACTTGGCACCACATATATATAAAAATCTACTTCATATTCCGGAGGTAAATTATTGATGTCATTTGGAAACACTTCTGGAAATTCACAGACAACTGGTAATTCCACACTCGCAGCTTCATGGTCAACTTGTAGCGATTTAAACATTACAAACATCAAAGCTTCATCTTCCATAAGTTCATTTAATTGCTTGGCAGACAATAACATCAATTATCCATTATCACCAAACTTAAGGAACCTCAAAGTCTTACTATAACAATTGATATGAACATAGTTGAACTCTAACCAACTCATTCTAAGAATAACGTCAATTTGGTGTAAGGGTGGACACACCAAATCCATCACAAAAATCTTACCATAAATGGTTAAAAGACATCTCGAACAAACATACATATTAGTAATAGAACCACTAGCAGGAGTATATATTACCATACTACCATTCATATCAGACAACTTAAAACCCAACATGTTAGCACATTCACGTGAAATAAACGAATGAGTAACACCAGTATCAATAATAGCGATTAACTCAACATTATTAATAAAACAAGTAGTTCGAATCAAGCTGTCCTTCTTAGAATCCTCTGATTCACTCAAAGAGAACACTCTACCGCTAGTCTGGGCAACAACGTCCTTCTTTGGCTTCTGACACTGGGTACTGATATGACCATGCTCTCCACAATTGAAGAAAGTTAGACCTTTGTACTTGCATTCAGGAGCAGGATGACCCAACTTACCAGACTTGTAACATCTCAGAACCTTATTCTCATATTCATTAGAACAGTGACCCTGTTCACCACACCTATATCACTTGACGGGAGAAAGAGCTCCTCCCCCACTTGTCTTCTTCCCATCGAAAGCCTTATGTTTCCCTTTATCAGTTGGGGCATCATAAGAATTCCTACGATCCTCATACTATTTTCCTCTTTTCTCATTCAAAATATTATAATGTGTCGAATGAGCTTTGCTATCTTCTTCATAGATTTTACAGTTGTTCATCAAATTTGGAAACATACGGATCTGCTGATATCCAATTTCCTGTTTGATCTCCGAATGCAAACCATTATCAAACTTAATACACCTTAAGAACTCAGAAGTCTCTTCACTATAATACAGATAATACTTTTCCAGTTCCACAAACCTCGAAGCATATTTAGTCATAGTCAACTACCCTTTCTCCAGCTCTAGAAACTCAATCTCTTTCTTCCCGCGTACATGCTCTGGGAAGTACTTCATCATAAACTCCCTGCTGAACACAACCCAAGTACAGACTTTACCCACTGTTGTTAGTCTCTGACAGGTACCAACCCACCAGTCATCAACCTCTTCTACCAGTTTATGTGTACCAAACCGCATCTTCTGCGCCTCTGAGCAATCCATGACTCAAAATATCCTTTCAATCTCTTTGAGCCAAGTTCGCGCTTCATCAGGATCGTACATACCTTTGAAAACAGGCAGATGGTTCCTCTGAAATGTCTCCAAAACACGGGATCCATCATTCCTGCCAACATTAGGCTCATGTTGCATAGCCTGAGCAACAGTCTGCAAAGTAGCAGCAATCACAACATTGTTTCTTCCAACCATTCTCTATTTCATGTCAATAACAGTCACAATGGTTAGAAACTATCTCGACAATATTCCACTGTCATACACTAGAGACTCAACAACATGTCCGAACATACCGACATGCTCTAATACCACTAATGTGATACCCTTCTATACCCACAAAAATTTCGCATATATTTTACGAAAATTAAATCAATTAAAATCACCAACAAGGGTGTCACATCTGTAAGTTCTATATTTTTAGGATTGACATTAATTTTTGTAAAACAAATATAGAAGCAATATGTTAAAATAGGAGGTGATTACATGCTATGAAGAACATGTTAAGTAAGAATCCTATTTTATGTTGAGGCATGTTGAGATGAGAAGTTCTCATCATCTGGAGTAACACGTCGAATGAGATATCGTATGCAGGGTCATACGACATCGCGCCTAAGTTGAGCTAAACAGTTGGATTCTGTTATGATTTAACAGATGCAGAATATTCTGGGAATATTATGCAATAATATGTGGCGCTGATTTATAGGTCAAGAAGAATCAAGAAAAATATTGACTTTTTAAATAAAGGAGACTTTTTAGGAAACATTTGATTGAATACCTATTTTGTAGCAGAATCTTCTGCAGATTTGTAACAGCCAAAGAGCTGTGATTTGAAGCCCAAATCTAGTTGGGAGATAGGTCATAAATAGAAGCATTGTAACCTAGGATTGATACCAACCGTGAAATAGAAAGATGTAATCATTAGGGCTGAGTCTATAAGCCACTCTCTAGAAGAGTTGGTATGTGTGATCCACTCGACATGTGAGTTGGATTATGTTCCTGGGATTTCAAGGTTCTATTCTCACTCAGAAGCCTGTAGGTAATGAGCTGAGTATTGTTCTTGGAGGAAACTTGTAAGCAACTCCAAATTGTGTTCTTAGTCAAGAGTTTTGGCTAGGTATTGTCATGGAAGTGCCTTCTAGTTTTATTATCATGGATGTGTGTTTTCCTGTTTTGTCCAATTGTTGTCTGTGATTGATGAGGGATTGAGGAGGGCCTCATATCTAGGCGAGTCTTAGATAGAAAGTTAGCACGGGTAGTGATTAAGTGAGAATTTGTAAACTTGGGACTAGTTTAGCTTCGAATTGATACTATTATAGTGGAATTTGTCCCTGGATTGGTTTTCCCCAGAGTAGGAGAGTTGCTCCGAAATGGATGAATAACTCTTGTGTGTTGTTTACTTTTTAGTACTGTTTTTAATATTTTATACCTTTCTTGTGTGTTTGTGTTCAGATCAAATATCCCTAAATGTCATAGGAAATCTGAATTCTGATGTACAAGAATTTCAACATCTTCATAAGAACATCATATAAAACATCCTGCTCCATAACACGAGTTTTCAAACATTTAGAACATATATATGTCTTTAGAATTATCAATATCAAATTCAAATCATCGCAGCAGAATCATAGTCTCAAAAACATTTCATTAAAAATAACTCATAGAGTCTTCATCACACTTCATCGTTTCATGAATCATACATCAAATAGTAAAATACCATGAAAGGTAAATCATTATATCAAAATAAACAAAATGACATGAAAGTCTCAAACAACTTTCCCAACCCCAATGTTACATATCATAGCCAGACCTCCTAAACTCAATAAAAATAAATAACACACTCTGAAGCTACCCTCTAATGCTTCGATGAAATATTCCTGATCACTTGCAAGTTATCCACATATATAGGCAACATTTCCAAGCTGAAAGGGTGAGTAATCACAATCATTATAAAAGATATAAGAAATAAATATAGTAGTTGCATCAGCAAGAAATCACACATCATCAAAGCTTCATGTTATACTCATACATTCACCATATTATTCATTTATGGCATCATCATATCATCAATCAACAATCATCATTACGCATCCTTAATTCACACACTCACAACGTATTCACGTAATTAAATAATATGCAATTCCACAAAGTTTGTAATGCAACTTCATTAGACTCATGCATGTGGTACCAAAACTTCCCTGGTGACTCAGTCATCGTTTCTCCAAAGATCCCCACCAATAGGATCGGTTCCCTCTTGGAACCACAGCACATCATAAATATTGCACTCAATATACACTATGGTATTGAGGCCATCACTAGACTAACGTCTTATCATCATCACTGTACCAAGTGTCTTAACAACATCACCGGACCGAAGTCCTAAAACATGCCATGAATGCATGATGCGCAACAACATAATAAACACGACCACGACTAGTCAAAACACATCACCACTTATGAATTCTTCATATGCCAATAAATGAATCATAATACACAAGTAATCACCATAGAAACACCAGTCTATCATACTAACATACATTATGCTGCATTAATCACATAATCTCATAAGTTCATCCTAGTATTAACACATTTCATCATTCGTGATCTAGTTCGTTCCTAGAAAATTATTGGGAGGATACATCATATAACTCATTTTATTCTACCAAAGTATAATACCTCGCGTTAGCTTCCTAAAGCTTCGAACGATGCATCAAACAGAGTCCAAAAACTCAAGTTATGACCTCTAAAAGTTTATGACTGCTTTCCTTCGCCCGAGGCTCCCTGGAGAAGCTGGTTGCTCGCCTGAGGCTCACCCGGAGAGGTGGGAGAGGCAGCCTCTTACTTGTATAAAATCCAAAAGCTTTGTTTTCCTTTGGGTCCCCTTCGCCCGGCACAGCACCTCGCTTGCCTGGCGAGACACCCCTCGCCTCTACTTCGCCCGACGAAGCTTGAGCGAGTTAGCCCTCCCCATACAATTTCCAGGGGCTATGTTTTTCACTCCTTCTCTTCACCTCGTGCTCGCTCAGCACATCAAGGGAAAACTTCCTTCGCATGACGACACATTATGCTTGCCCGACGAGACAACGCAAATATGAATTCCCTGTTGCGATCTCTGCACTGCACCAGTCCAATTTCACACGATTTCTTCACATTACATGTCTCAATTCATCACCAATACTCATGTTTTCATCATGTAACAACAACACATCTTATTATACGTCATATGCATCCAATCATTGCATAGCAAACTCACAATTTCATCAATTTTTCATCAAAACATCATATTAGAAACATTATCCAAAACCCCAACACAAACCTACAACAATCTAAACCTTAGATAAATTATAATAACAATGATAAAATCCCCCTACCTTAGATTCTTCCTAGAAATTGATCCCCGTCCCAAGCTCTACAGATGGTTCTCTCTCTCTTTTCCTCTTCGTGCCCTAGTTCTCCACTGTGTTCTTCTCTTTTCACGATTTTCACATAATGACACACTTTTCCATCTATTCCTTGTTTAACCCTTGGAACCTTTCTATGGTATTCCCATCTTACCCTCACTAATCAATTCGTCAATTACCATCTTCTCCTCAATATCTCTACATCATATTTTATCTTATTTAACTAATTAAAATAATTCCAACTAATTATTCTAATTATCTCAAGTATCATAAAAATACTCAATATCATCTTAATTCTCACTACTCCATCACAACCTATACAAAACATCATCTCAAGCATCATGATCATCAAGACATCATATATATACACTACGAATACGTCACAAGTACTCATTGTCATACCCCAAATTTGTCCTACCTCAGTAATCCATTTTCTTAGATTTATTTAATTAAAAGATGGTAAATCAATATCTAATGGAATATCTTTATTCAAGATCAAGGGGGGGTGTATTTTAAAATAATAAGATTTAGTTGTTATTAAAAAGGAGGGGTGAAAATTAAATCCAGAAGTATGCAAAAGAAAGGTGAAGAATTAACGCTAGGCCTAATTGAATTAAGGGAGAAGTTCTGACTACAAACGAAAAATGCTAGGCTGTATGGATCAAGTGCTGACCCATAGAACTTTTGAGACAGAGATCCCAGAAGTTCTTCCTTATAGAAGCAAACGCAAAAGCTGGGCAGATTAGAGCCATAATCACGCACAAGCTAGTACAGAACTGGAATATCAGATCTTTTAACAGAGTCAAGCAAGGGCAGAATCAAATTATCTTCCGTAGCCCAAGCTCAGAGTTTCAGAGGCTAAGTAACCCAAGCCCAAATCTGTTGGACGTACGCTGTGTCAATTTCAATCAAATCTTGCACAGAGGATCAATTCCAATCAAATCTTTTTAATTTCATCCTCAATCTTTGTTCCAACCATAGTACAAGCCAAAAAATTGAACATTATATATGGAGGAGAGAATTAGCATAAAGGGAGGGCGGAGGAGAAAAGAATACGAGGAAAGAGACAAATTTGCAGCAACACAGTAACCCAGTAAGAGCAAGGAGAGAATTTCTGGAAAACCCAAAAGAAGAACACGAAGAAGAACAACTGAGGTTCCAATATCTGGAACCCTAGTTTCAATCGCCGCCGCTCCACCTTCCATCATTGCTATAACCAGGATCTGCATAAGGAGGAGGAAAGGACAACTAAACACGCACCAGAATCAGAAGAAAAAGTGCCAAAGGGGTAAATTTTAATCTGTTTCACTACTATTTTCATACTGGGTAGGGTCAGAAGAACATGGCAGGGCTGAAATCATAGAAAAGATCTGTAGATAGTCTTATATTCTGATTGCATGTTCACGTTAATTTCTTACATTCAGACGTAGTTCCCTCCTAGAAGTTCTGACTCGGCTTAACCCAGGTTTCAGATCTTTCCCTCTGTCCAGAATCATCATTAGACTTATATACTTTCTGACTGCCCTTTTTCCAGAAACTCTAAGTAGTGGGCTTAAACTAGAATTTGACGTTCCTCTTTCTTGACTTTGCTTATAGCGTGCCTTTTCAGAAGTTCTGCGACTGGGCCAAAACCCAATCAATTTCCCTGCATCCCCTGCAGAACTTCTTCCCCTTTCAAAACATCCGTTTTCCAAATTTTTTGCTAGGGCTTAATAACCAGAGGATACACCCCCATGTTCATAAATTGATTTGTTTTTATTTTTTCTTTTCTATTTTGCAATTATTTTCTATTATTCCATTGTGAATATTATTATATCACTTAAATTATTTTACATCAAAAATTGCATATTATTTTTTTTATATTATTTGCATTAAATATTTTTTATATATCATGTATTAATAAGAATTTTTGCAATTAACATCTATAAAAAATATACAACAAATCTCAAACTCTCTTCGCAATCAAATAATCTAAACAACTATTTTTGCAAAAGGGTTTCAAGCAGATTTTGACTTACTGCGTATTTAGCCAAAATCTTTGCAATCACTACTCCCAGCCAAAATGCGAGGTGATTCAAAGTACGCTTAAAACCATAAAAAACACCAACCCCTACGAACTACAAATTGGGACTTTGATTCCTCATAAGAGGATACATAGGCATACGATCAAAAATCATAGCAAGTTCCCTTATAAAAAAAATTAAAACTCTTTCCTCTATAAAAATATTTAAACCCTTCCCCCTAATTAAAATTTAAATCCTATTTCCCCAACTTAAACCTAAAACATAATATCCTTGTGAACAAGGTAGATGAAAGGTGCCTAACACCTTCCTTTCGTCTAAAGAAGTCCGAAACCTAGAATCTCTGTCTGCGAATTAGGGTTTTCTGTTAGATTACCTTCCCTAGGATAAAAACTAATAGTGGCGACTCTGATTTAAAAACCAGTCGCAACAGCTGGCGACTCTGCTAGGGACTCTCAACCTTAAGTTTTAGGTTTTCTTGGGTTTTTATTTTTTTATTTGCTTTTTTTATTTATTGCATTTATCTATTTTATTGCATTTATTTATTGTCAATTTTTCTTATCATCATATATATTGCGTGGTGGGTTTTTTTTATTTCTGAAAATATTTTCAATATAACCCTTAGAAAGAAGGTTCGTCTATTAGCTTAGGGGATACATCATCCCTGCGAGTTTATGTGACGACTTCTCCTAGAGTCAGTTAACTTCGAAAAAGGAATACTTATTGAGAGATATCCTCTTGACGAGTAGGACTTTGGAAGATCACTCATGACTCTTTGTAACGACCTTAACCTAAAATCTCATGACGAGACATTTCACGACTTTGAGACGAAAGTTTCGGTCCATAAAGAGGCTCCATCTAAGGGAGGCCCTTATGCCTTTTCGCTCTGGTGTTATTCATGATACCCTTAAGGAAACCACCTTCTGGGAGGGTAGACTAACCGTAGGTCAAAATTAAGGAACCCACATTCTAAGGGTACTTATCACAAAACCCCGCCACTAAACCATGCATCCATACATTCATGCATTCATATTTGTCATATATTCATCAGTTGCGTCTTTCATCTGTCTTATTCACAGGGTACCAAAACAAAAGATAATAAAATCAAGTTTTTGGGGACTGTCTAAAAAAAAAGGATACCAAATGGAAATAACTTGTCCGCGTTAGTGCCTTCCAGCCCGACCTTTCGGAAATCAAAACTATAAAGAGGAGGTTATCTGAGAGAGCTCTAAATATGTACGCTCGCCACTATGGGGATACCCTCGACTTGACCAGAGTAGATATGAAAATGGATGTTGTATCCGCCCTCATTCAGTTCTACGACCCTCCGCTGAGATGTTTTACTTTCCAAGACTTCCATCTAGCACCGGCTCTAGAAGAATTTGACATAATTCTGAACTTTTCCAAAGAGAAGGCCTATGTAGGTATCAGACAAACTGTTGAAGTCAAAGTTTTGGCAAAAGGCTTAGGGATCCCTTACCCTGAGTTAGTGCAAAATTACCAACGGGAAGGTCCGATACAAGGAATTAAAAGGATATACTTGGAAGCTAAAGCACTTGAATTTTCAAACTATAAAGAATGGGAGTCTTGTGTTGATTTTTTAGGGCTACTGGTATTTGGTGTAATTTTATTTCCTCGGACCACAGACTATATTGACCCTACAGCCATTAACATATTTTGGGGCCCGAAAGTCTTTAATGCTGATCCAACTCCTGCTCTACTTGCTGACGTTTACTACACTTTGCATGTGATGTATGAAAAGAGAAAAGGCACTTTGAATTTTTGTATTCCACTCCTATATACTTGGTTCATGACCCATCTTTACAAAGAAGACTATATGATTCCGAGGCTGACCAAATGCGAATGGCCCCATAAATTAAAGTCTCTCACTATAAACACGGTACTATGGTATGCAAGGAAGCTAGATATTGGTGACATCACTATTAGCTGTGGAGACTTCCCTAATGTCCCGTTGATTGGATCACGAGGTTGTATTAACTACAACCGTACTATGGCCTTGCAATAGCTAGGGTATCCCTTAGAAGACAGACCTACGGATGAATAACTACGACGATTGATCATCCACGACATGGGTACAAAGGACCAAGAGTTGCTCAACAAGGTTATTAGGGCTTGGAATAAGGTCAATAAGAGGAGAACTGAAAGAAAGAATGCCGTGGCAAGAGAGCCTTACACCATATGGGTCAGATATAGGGTACAAGTTATCAAGCCTCCCTTTGAGATAGATCCATGGTACAAGACAGAGGACCCAGAGGTCATGCCTATATCCTTGGAAGAAATTGACAATTTGAAAAATTCCCTAAAGCAAGCTCAAAAGGAAAAGAAAGAGTTAGAACTCAACCATCGCGATCTAACCAAAGAGAGATGCAACTCATACTTGAGTCCAAGGACCTACAAATTGAGAGAGATCAAAAAGCATTGGAGAAGGAGAGTCTCAAGCGAAAGCATACAATCGAAGGGCTGCTAAGTGCAACCTTTAATCTGGATTCCCACAACCAAAGGTTAGAAGATGCTGCTGCTGAAATTGGAAAGTTAACCAGATGGTATGAAAAGGCTACACATGACAAGAAGGTACTAGAGGAAGACCTAAAAGCCCAGATCCAAGGTCTAACACGAGTTTCCTTAGACCAAGAAGAGCAAATAAAGTACCTCACCATTGGATTGCAAGACAACCACGAAGAAGATAATAAGGAGCGCCTCGATAGGATGGAGGCACAAGGACTCTTGCTTCAAAAAACTGAAGAATATAAACAAGTATGCCCTGAATTGCAGGGTCTCGAAAAAGACTTCCTTATTCAGCGGAGACTTTATACAAAAATGAGGGGTGAAAAGATGTATCGGGAAGAGAAGTATGTCAATATCTCCCAAGCAGGGAGAGACAACCATAAGATAACCCCACATCTTTATCAAGAGTACCAGTATTACAAAGAAAGGCATGAAAATCTTGTCTTCTTAGCCAACAATCTTATTGAAGATATCCCTAGAAGTCTGAGAGACGCATAAAGTGTGATGGTTCCTCTTCCAAAGGACATTGAAGAATTTCTCTATCTTTGTCGAGCAATGGTGGATGGTTTTAGAGCACACATCCGCAGGCGCACCTAGAAGATTTATTTCCCTCCGCTTATGTTTATGTAAACAAGTTGTGATTCAAAGTTGTAATATTTTTCAATATCTGGATTATGTTACTTTCAATAAAGGCATTTTGTTTCTGTATCCCGTTTGCGCATCCATTTCAAAGACAACCACTAATTAAAATAATGAAAAACAAAAGATAATTGCATACCTAAGTGAATAATACATTTCATGTTCATACACATTCATCTGCATGCATGCATTCATAAAACACCTGCATATCATATCGAAACTCATCTCTCGCAAAATCTCTCCAGTAAACCATTGGTAGAAGAAGATCTCCACCTCCTTGGCCTTCGTATCAAACAAGGGCCTACCGGTAAAAAGTAATGGAACAAATTGAGGAGACGCAGGTTGTGTTCAAAGAAGATCTCGACCAAGTAAAAAGTGATGTGAGTTCAATGAAGGGAGATTTGAGTCAAGTTATCCTAGCTCTGAAGAACATCATTGACATGAAGGATCAGATTCCCAGGGTAGCTTTCAAAGAAGTAGCCCAAACCATTGGTGCATCAACCGGTCACCAACTAAGGAAAGAACCAGAGGCAGGACTCCAAAAGTCCGTCATGGCCCAACAAGAAGCTGAGACTGAAGGGTTTGTCCCACCACCATCAAAAGCAGGTGTAACAGTAGAAATGTTTAAAACTAAGCCATTGGATTGACTAGACTTATACATATCAAAATAAAAATTGCCACCACGCTTTATTATTTCCAAAGGAATGGGAAAAGAGCGAGTAACCCAAAAAGAGGGGGAAAGATTCAAGGTAAGGGGGTTGGTTATGCAAAGGGAAGGTATTAGCACCCTAAACATCTACAATACTCCACAGGAACCTCTTTGTAAAATCTGTATATTTTGGCTATAAAATGTTGTATGAAAAATAGATGGTGGAGGTGAGAAAAGAAGTATATTTTTTATGATGTTTGCATCCGCCGCGGTTGTGAACCTTTAGAGCCTACGTACCTCCTTTGGTTCAATAGGGGATCAGGGTACACATAGTTCCTCTTTTAAAAGTTTTAAAATCCCAAGTGTGTTGGTTAATTTTATGAGATAAGACATCATCGTCATTGTCCGTGTGGAAAACATACTTACCACCCACAATCATGAGAAATAATATTTTGCATCATCTCAAAGTGGAGGATATGTCTTGGATTTTGAAATCAACAATGCCTCACTCAACACCCAAGTGGAAAATATCTCTCTTCACTATATATTATAGAAGTATTGTTGTTTGCATCACTATAATGATTGACAAGAGTCCAATCTTTTGAGAAAGGTTTTAAAATAAAAAGGCAAAGTGGAAAAAATGATTTGAAATGAGATTGATTGACTTTTAGTCTTCTCACAAAAAAATGTCAAGGTATTATTAAGTTAATTAAATTTTTTTTATGAAAAATGTTTTGAAAATACATGGACGCAAGTCCAAGTTTATTATGAAAATGGTTCAAGTTTAAAAAACAAGAAGAGTTTTAAAAAGGAGGGAGAAGATTTTTTGAAATTAAAGAAGATGGGAGAAGAAGAAGAGACTATCCTAAGGCATAAGGTAAAATCTAGGGATAAGAACCATCTAACCAACAAGAAGCCAAAACTTAAAATTATGAGTCAAGATAGAATCCCCATTCCTTGGGTCGAAACCAAACAAACAAAGATACTATATCCATTGAGAAAACCAATCTTCAATTTTATTAAGTCTTCAAAAATTTGGCAAAGTAATGACTGTATACGGGTGAATTCCAGATTACAAACAAAGTATGTAATCATAATAACCTGCACACAAAAACAAACAAACAACCCAATATCTTGAGGTGAACCTCAAGAACTCCAGACAAAATATCAATTAAGGTCACAAGTTCTCCAACATAGGCCAAGGTTTCTAATCCTAAGTCCAAGAAGTCCAATACTCCATAATTCTAAGGATAGTAACCAAATAGTCCAAGTATCATTAAAGCTTTTTTAGGGTTCATGTTGATTATTAGGTATCTTAAAAAAAAGAAAAGAAAGGCTCAAATGAGCAAAATAAAGATAACAAAGATATAAATGCTCAAGTGAGCAAAAATAAAAATAGCATAACATGTAATGCTTAAAGTGAATGGTACATAAAGCATAAAATATAAAAGTATAAAGTTAAACAAGTTAATAATTAGTGGTTAGTTGGATGATCATCTTGAAACTTGCATTTGGAACTCATTAGAGGATTGGTAGAACCAAAGCCTCCACACAACAAGTTGCATTTGCTTTTTGTCAAGTATATCATCCATTTGGAATTCTCACAAGTACCATTTAATGATCAATGATGTTTAAGTGATCTACATTGACCAAAAGTGATGTAGATTCATTAGAGGATTGGAAGAACCAAAGCCTCCACACAATGAATCTCAAGGTTATTGGATCAAAGAGATCAAATTAACATACTTGGGCTTGCAAATATAGGTTTTGGCCACGAATGATCATTTATTCGAATATGGACAAAATTTAGCATTATGTTAAGCAATCGTAAGTGAACTTATATAGAAGTCGCACCTATTTTGAGGCCGGTCAATAGCAATTTATGCACCATTTGTTTTGAGACATGATATAGAGATAATGCTCCAATAACACTTGGTGGAATAAGAAAGGGACAAGATGAAGAGGGGTGAGAAAGAATATAAACCACATTTGAATTAAAATTTAATCAAACTATTATTAAAATTATTCATCCATTTTTGTGGAGTTGGACTCAACACCATGGATCTAATGATGTTAATAAAGTTCATGATCCAAAATTCAACCCAAGATCAGCTAGAAAATAATCACAATAATATTGCATTTAATATATACATTAAAAATAATTTTTTAAAATGTTTTAAAATAGAAATAAAAGAGAAAAATTTCAACTATGTTCAAATCAAATAAGAAATATTAAGAAGATCATAGAAAAATCAGAAATGAACTCAAATATTTTTATAAAATTTTAGATAATATTTTAAAGTCAGAAACTATTTTTAAAATTAAAAGAAATGAGTAATATAACCCAAAAATGATAAAAAAATACCAAATTCAGAAATAAAAAACAAATGAGGTCACCAATATTTGTCACAATATCATTGGATCATTTCATATTTTTTTTAGAATTTAAAAATGCATAAAAGTATTTTTAAACATTTTAAAACAAATCAAATAAAGTGAAAATTTATAAAACATATCAAAACTCAAAATAAAATTGTGAAAAAATATAAATTTGAAAGAGAAAAATCAAAAAAAAATTTCATAATTTTTTTAGATTTTTTGGAATAAAAATGAATTTTCTATGATTTTTTGAAGTCTAAAGCAATTAAATACAAAAATCAGAAATAAAAAATAAAGACAAAAATATATGGACCATTGGATGAGAGTCAAAACGTGTTAGTAATCAAATCCAAGGGATCTAGCGCGCTGTGCATATCATGGTCATTACTGAATAAAGCATATAATCAAATATAAATCAGAAATTTAAAAAATACAAATGGCATGCCATCATTGGTTGGAAGATGACACTTTGGTCATCTTCAACCTCCATCCAGTCCAAAAATCAGGTCACTCAAACTATAAAATTAGAGCACGATACCTATGCAATTCGCTTCGTCTCTTCAAGACGAAGACAACCACACCTTCGCGACAAATTTATATAAACTGTAGCTCAAACAACTTGGAAGGAAAGTTTTGAAAAGGGATTTGAAATTTCGTGGTCAAAATGTGTTTCCAGATAAGAGCAAGTGTTGCGACTAGAATCAGGGTAATGAGAGCATCACAATGATGTCAAAGTTTTGAAGAATTGATGGAGAAATCTACCTATTGAAGTTGAGTTGCAAAGCTCTGAAACTGGACTTCTATGGAGCAATATAGGGAACGATTCTTGAAGGTAGTTGTATGGTTAGCTTCAGGGAAGATCAAGGGAGGTGAATTGATGGAAAAATTGGATTGGAAAAGGCTTGAACACCGATCACGAAGTTGTAGAAAATTGAGTTATGGAGCAAGTTTGGCAGGGTGATTCTGGCTATACAAGCTTGAGGAAATGAATGGGGAATGACCCTCTATTTATAGAGAATCAAATGGAATGTTCAAGCGTGTGAAATGATGAATTTTGGAGGGAAATCGTGTGAAGTTGCAAACAAGAAAAGTGCGACTTCTAATTTGATCAAAACTCATTCAAAATACGCGTTTTTCTATGCTAATCACTTCTGGAAGTTCACTAAACATGTTTAGAAGAAAAAACGCGCATAAACAAAGTGTTTAGAAGCTAAATCAATGATTTCAAATTCTGACTTTTGAAGAAACTTCAGTTTCAAGTTACCAAGTTAAAATCAATGGCATTCTCAGCTCAAGGGGTCTTAAGGAATGATTCTTGATGCTTTAGAAAAATGAGGTTACAAGCTTTGCAATGGAAAAAGAATGGAATCAAATGGATGCTTGAGCTGAAAGTTGTATTGAGTCAAAGTTGGGGAAAAAAGGTTGACTTTCCATACTTAGAAATATTTCAAATTTTTCTTCAAAAGTGACCTATAATGTTTTGCATCCAAACATGGCCTTCCACTTGGAATTTTCTATTGACCAAAAAAGATGGAATGAAATAGACCTCTTGAATGACATTTTGAGACTTGAACCATTCAAAATATCCAAAAATTGAGAGAGTTATGATTTGTTGAATTGGAAAAAAAATCATGAAATGACCTATAATCTTTTGTATCCTTAGGGCATCTTCCATCCATTTTATAACTTTGCACATGAAAGAAGGAATGAAGTTCAAATTCTCAAGATCATTTTGGAATAAGAGTGGGCTCAAGGTGATAAAAAATTACCAAGTTATGATAATTTGAATTCACACATGGTAAATTGGGGATTCATCTAGAGGACTTGCAATCTTTCTTCATCATCAAGCTTCTTCCACATGAAAACTCCTTGAAACTTTTGAAGTGATTTGTTAATAATGCTTTGAAGAGAAGGATTTATTTGGAATCACTCAAAAATACCAAAAGATGAGCAAGATATACTTCTTTGAAGTTCAAAACCCTAGCTCCTAGATCAAGAAAATTCTTTGAGGAACTTTGACAATTTTGAACAACCTTCTTGTACAACACTCTTGCTTTGTAAATAGAAATTGTTGAGGATGATAATGAGAAATCATAGCCACCAAAACCACTTCCATATCTTGAGAATTGAGAGAAATATGCACTTGTAACAAATGGAATAAAGTCTTGTCCAAACATGACTATTTCTTCAATCAACCCCTTGTACTTTTGAATCAATCTTGATAACTTTAAAATATGGTGAACCAAAATAAACCTTTCCATGCCATTTCTTCTAAAACAACTTCAATGGTGAGATTTGAATTTCTCAAGCTTTATTTACTAGGGCATGGAAATAAACTCATGAACCCATGGATCAACTTGCTAAGCCATGTTGCTTTTACCTACATTATTAACAAGTAAGACAAACCAACATTGCATTTTATTAATTAAAAGAAAAGTCAAAACAAAACATGCATGATCACAAAAGAAACACAAGTCAAGGTTCTTGGTGATTCCTCAAAGAGCAAAGTTAAAGATAAGGAGGAGAACCAAAAGCCCTAATGTGATATTGTTGCAATTGAATCAATATGGTATGATGAAGGGATCTTAGGGGCAAAAATTGGGGTACAGCAGCTGCCCTTATTTAAGTTTCTTCTATCCGGAGATACGAAGGTTAAAAAACTGTGTCGACGTGATTGAAGATACTTAAATATAAAACAAATCCTATTTTTGGCCCTCAGATGCCATGCAATGCTTATGAATATGAATGCATATGAACAACTTAAAAGGGATGCAAAACACCACTGGGGATGTAGCAAAGGAAATAAGGATCAAAAGAGAAACCCGACCAGGAAAATAAATCACTGGTGAATCTAAAAGACCCGACTCATAGAGGATGGTAAAAGGTCAAGGGATACACCAATTTCTACTGAAGGCAAAACTACCAACATTCACTGAAGGTAAAAAGAGGAAAGAAATAACAAAACCGATGTTCACTGACGGTGAACTACCAACGTTTACTGAAGGTAGAGAGAAAAAATCATTGACATTTACTGACGATGAACTACCAGCTTTTACTGAAGGTAGAGAGAAAAGAAAATATCATAACACTGTCGTTCACTGATAGTGAACTACCAATGTTCACTGAGGGTATAAAAAATATAACAATCATCGATGTTCACTGACGATGACCTACCAACTTTCACTGAAGGTAGTAAGAAAAGATATCATAGCATCGCTGTTCACTGATGATGAACTACCAATGTTCACTGAGGGTAGCAAAAAGATAACAATCATCAATGTTCACTGCCGATGACCTACCAACTTTCATTGAAGGTAGAAAGAGAATATATCATAGCACTGATGTTCACTGACGGTGAACTACCAACATTCACTGAGGGTAGCAAAAAGATAACAATCATCGACGTTCACTACCGATGACCTACCAACTTTCACTGAAGGTAGAAAGATAATATATCATAGCACCGATGTTCACTGACGGTAAACTACCTACATTCACTGAGGGTAGCAAAAAGATAACAATCATCGACATTAACTACCGATGACCTACTAACTTTCACTGAAGGTAGAAAGAGAATATATGATAACACCGACGTTCATTGATAGTGAACTACCAATGTTCACTGAGGGTAGAAAAAAGATAACAATCATCGACTTTCACTGCTTATGACCTACCAACTTTCACTGAAGGTAGAAAGAGAATATATCATAGCATCGCTGTTCACTGACGATGAACTACCAACGTTCATTGGGGGTAGCAAAAAGATAACAACCATTGACGTTCACTGCCGATGACCTACCAACTTTCACTGAAGGTATAAAGAGAATATATCATAGCACCAATGTTCATTGACGGTGAATTACCAACGTTCACTGAGGGTAGAAAAAAGATAATGATCATCGACGTTCACTGCCGATGGCCTACCAACTTTCACTAAACGTAGAAAGAGAATATATCATAGCACCGGTGTTCACTGACAGTGAACTACCAACGTTCACTGAAGGTAGCAAAAAGATAACAAGTTTCCCTAAAATTCTGGTATTTCACCTAGAACGGGTCTCAACTTCTTCTTTAACCAAGGCATTATGCCTGGAAAGGGTAATGTATAAGCTATTTCAAATAAAGAGACTACCACTTAAAAATATTTCTTAATGAACTTTCTCTACGATATTGAACGACTGGCCATCCACTGGATTAATTTGATAACGAACTGCAAATTATCCACTCATAGAGAAGATAGCAAAAAAGTAACATCGACTTTTACGGGGAAGTACAAGTTGCTCAAATAAAGAAACCTGCTACTTGCTGTTATGGAGGATTGTAAGATAACTTCCTGGGGAAAATGTCATGACTTCACAGGGAAGGCAATATAGCTTCCTGGGGAAATACCAATATTACTGCTGAGGAGATAAAGTCTTCTCGTGCAAAATAAATGCACATTCTCAAACCAAGGCTCGAAGCTTGCAGAAATCCAAAGTAATAATGTTGTTGGAAAACAAAGATTCAAACCAGAAATAAAATGGAGTAAAACAGTCTACCAAAATACGTTCTTTGATAAATAAACTCAAGAGGGAAACCCAAATCATCCAGACAAGGAGTTGTGTAGGAAGGCTTAAAGCAAAAATCTTCCACGAGGGATAATTCAGTGGGGAAAATGAAAGAATATACACTTTCTTCTTATGTATGACATTCTATTGGGGAGAGGATGGCACAACTCTGCAAAACAGGGTAATATGTCAACAAAAATATTAGCGAATGTGAATGAGCAATGATTTGCTAAATTTAACTATGTATGATATATGTATGAATGTATGAGTGTATATGCTAACAAAACAGACATATAATACTGGGATAAACAAATAAAACCAACTAGAGCGCACACAACACTTAGCTAAATCACATCAAGACGATCATCCCAGAAGAAAAATAAGCACCAACTGAGGAAACAAAGTCCTACTGCATGGATTAACTTTACTAGGGAGAAACAAAATATAGTGACAAAATAGTACTGATACAGGGATATAACATCCTTCTCCAGGTTTCACCAGGGAATTTCATTCAGACTTCAATGGGGAAATAAATGTTTTCAAGTGTAACACTTCTACTGGAGATTTGAAAATCTTATTTTGAATAAGGCAGATGGACCATGTGATCGGTGGGAATATAACTGACTGTTTTTAAATGCTGGTTCGCGAAATGTCGCGGTAAGCAAGAGTCGCCACCGTCTTTTATTTTCTCCAACAAGGAAAGGACAAAAGCACAGCAAAATTCCTTTTCGAGATGTTTCTCGGTTCGGGAGGTAGATTATAGAAAGGGAAGGTGTTAGCACCCTTTCTATCCGTGGTTTTCCACGGGCTCTTACGTACTTGCTCACTATGTTTTCAAAAAAGGTTTGCTTTTCTTGTGTTTGTGGGTTTTGAAAAAGTTTGTTTTGAAAACTTCTAGGTAACTCTTGTATCAGTCCTCAAGAGTGTATGAAGTGTTTGTTTGAAAACTTTTGTTTGAAAGTGTGAGTGCGAAAAGTTTGTTTTGTTTTTGAAAAAGCAAGTACCCATGAGAAATCTACCTACTCTAAGGAATTAAGCTGTGTAAATGTCCTTTAGACAGTACTATCCCACTATTGAGAAGTAGGTAGCACCGTTGTTGGAGTTATTCGGGTCAATTCGATTATAGGGACATGTGTGGTCACCAAAGCAATAGTAGGACACCTTAGTGGTAACCCTAATGTCCTAGATCCTTTTTATCCGAGGCAACCGTTTCGAGGCAACTTGGATCTTTAGACAGGAGGGCAACCTCTAAAACACCCTATACTCAATGACCACGTCGAGGCAACCAAGTGAGGCGTACCCTAGGAGTGGCATGTGCGAGTGTGTCAGGATTCAGTTTAAGATTATCTTTGCACATGTATCATGGTGAGCTACGAGTTGATTTTAATTTTCAGGCAAGTCTTGTCATGCATAGTTAACAGTTAATAATTGTGCGGAAAGTAAATTGCGGAAAGTAAATCTACGCTATTACAAGGCGTCGGGTATTTACATCGCCAAAAACATAACCCTTGGAAAAGATAAATGCGAAAAAATAAAGAAAGCGATAAAGGGGTCCTAATTATGCTATTACATCCTCGGAGCAATTATATAATAATGATCAAAATAGGAATCAAGAATAAACATGCGCGAGAAAAATTGAATCGGGAAAAGTCTTAGGGTTTTGACCCTTTTTGAGAAAAGAATGGAATTTTGGTCCTTTTTGCATTTAATTAAACCTAATTCTAATTAATTAAATAATTAAAAAAAGTATTTTTAGTTTTTTATGTTTTTTATGAAAATAAAATAAAAAAGGAAAATATGGTTAAAAGTTGTCAAAACCTAATTCTACATGGATTTTATTTATTGTGAAAATAATTACAATTAACCTAATTAAAACAACTAAATTAATTAATTACATTTATTTACAAAGATAACAAATAAAAGGTGAAATTAATAATTAATAATAATAAATAAAAATATTTTAGTTTTTCTGATTTTTATTGTGAAAATTTTAATTATGAGTAAATTAAATAATAATAATAATAGTTATAATAATTATTAAAAGAAAAATAAAGAAAGAAAGAAAAAGAACCCAGGGGGGTGCTGGCCCATTAGGAAGTGAAGAAGTAATTTTGTGGCCCATTTGTTTCACAAGCCTGTTTGACTTCTGGGATCGTCCAGGCATGCATTGACTAGGGAGCATCATGATCTTCATCTCTTAACCATTGGATTTGTGACTGTGGCCACTTGGCGCTTGGATGGTTGGAGGCATATGGTGGAATTCCCTTGGAAGCCTGCATATAATCATGTTAAGAAAAGAAATAAATGTTTTGGGTGGACCTGGGAATCGAACCCAAGTCCCAATGATTTCATGCCAGCACGTCCTCCACTACACCAACTTGCACGCTTTGTTAGTATAATGACTAATGAACATAATATATGCAAACAAATTAATGGACTGAAATTATAAAAAAACGCGCGCCCTTTTGAACTGGCTAATCATGTGCTTACACATCTTTCGTCTTCCTCCTATTTCCTGTAAAAATACAAACAGATAGCGGGGGTTTTTAACCCCCACAAAACATCATGAGGAAAAATAGCGAATAGTTCTACAGTTCACATAAATATTTCGCGAGCATGGATTTTGATTCGTCTTGTTTTGACGGTTTCAACCATAGGTCTCTTGAGGCTTGATTTTTCCTATACTGTAAAGCCCCAATCTGGAAGCTCAAGAACCCTAAATTTCGTCAATGGTAACTTGTGATTCTGGGCATTATAATGCAATTAACTAATACCATTAGCTTTATATGAATTAAAGCAACACAAAACAATGATTAGAACATGTTAATTATGCATGAAATATGAGTTATGATTCTGAAAAAATCAAGCCAACCGTGGTTCTGTTCTTGAGTATTCCTTGAGCTTTAGCACTTGGTTCTAATTGCAATACGTCTCTGGGAACCCCTGCAATGTATTAGAAACAATAAAAGCCTTTGAATCACGTTAGAATATGGAAATCAGTTTTCAAATTTCTTGAGTTTTTTTCAAAGTGGTTATGGCTTTTTCTGCAGCAAATTCACGTCTGTGGCATTAGGGTTGACTTGTGTACTTATAGTAGAATGAAACTAGGTTAAATCTTTGCCAATAAATCCATGGAATTGATGTTTGTATATTTGATTTGCAATCAAATATTTTTGAATCTTTTTGATTGGAAAAACTTGCCAAACTTGGAGATTCTTGTCCCTTTGATTTGCACACGAATTGCCAGCATATCTTGAGCTTGTTTGCTTCACAAAAAGATTGAAAAAATCAAATCTTTGAATTTCCTACAATTTAAATTAATTAAATGAATTAAAATCAATTAAAAATCCAATTAATTAAAAAAAATAAGAAATTAAATTCAAATAGGCTTGATGGGTCGTGCATAGGCCTTGGATAAAGTTTCAAGAAGAAATTTGAGGCCCATTAGCAAAAACAAAGTGTTTTGAGCAAAGTTGACTTTTGCAAATTCACAAAAATTTCCCAACTTCTCCAATGTATATCTTGCTCAATTTTGATCATATGAACATGTTCTTGGACATTTTGGAAAGGTATTGAAGTCCTCTAACCAATGCCTTTGGTCCCACGTCATTTGGATTTACCAATCTCAAGTTATGGTCTTTGACTTAAAGTGCATTTTTGTTGACTTTTGAAATTGACCTATAATGTAGAAATTGATAACTTTTTGTGAGAGAATTTATTGGACTTGGAATGTGAAGATGAGTTGTAGGAAATGTCATCCCCTTAAAAATGAGCATTGGGTGGGATTTTTCTGATGAACCATGAAAAAGTTATGCCTTGGTCAAGATACAGTTGACTTTTCTACTATCCAAAAATAGTAACTTCTTGCATCTTGATGATTTTTGAGCCATGCTTGTGGAATCATGATCAAGACTTGATCAAATGATGATTGTGGACTCAAAATAAGACGTTGACCAAAAATTCTGACTTTTGACTGTAAAATGACCATTTTTCCCCTGCAGTTGATTGTGAAGCAAATGGAGCTTTTGGCTGTGCAATTTGACATTGTAAGTCTTGAGACTTGACATGTAGATGCTTGACAATGTATATAGGCCTATGGGACTTGATTTAGCCATTGAAAACCTCAAATTACTTGAAATAAACAACACCCTAATTTTGACTGGCTTAGAAGGCAGTTGGACTGTGTAATCTTTGAGCAAATCTTGAACCATTTGAAGATGATTCTTGACAAACCTTGAAGAATATGGGAGGGCAAATTTTGGGGTACAACAGTTTCCCCTGTTCAATCTTCTTAAACCTGAGGATGTAGATTGGCTTGCATGCCTTTCGTGATCCGAAGGTGGAAGAGGATTGAACACTAGAGTGCCCAGAAATTTGCACTCGCATAGTGGAGTATCAGCAATGTGATGTCGGGAATGGGCTTACAGATGCCATTTGGAGAGATGGTGGATAGGAGGATGGGCTTATAGATGCCATCTGAAGACGTGACAAAATCTTGTCGGGAATGGGCTTATAGATGCCATTTGGAAATGTAATGGATAGTTGTGGAGATGGGCTTAAAGATGCCATTCAGAGGTGTCGATCGCGTAAGAGATTCCTTAGCGAGAACTCGCATACCTGAGAAAGAAAGATAGTTTTCCTGTCTGGTTTTAGGTATTGGTCTTCAATTTCTTATGCAGATACTTTCCTGGCTAGATATAGGTATAGATCTACAATCAATCGCTCACAGATATGCCCTGGCTAGATATAGGTATCGAATCTGGAACTTCAAAAGGTTGGTCGAGATAGCTTTCCTGGCTGGATACAGGTGTAGACCTCTGACCTGAGAATGAAAGATAATTTCCTGGCCTGTTACAGGTGTTGATCTTCAAACTCTTCATGCAGATACTTTCCTGGCTAGATACAGGTATAGATCTACAATCAATCGTCCACAGATATGCCCTGGCTAGATACAGGTATCGAATCTGGAACTTCAAAAGGTTGGTCGAGATAGCTTTCCTGGCTGGATACAGGTGTAGACCTCTGACCTGAGAATGAAAGATGATTTCCTGGCCTGTTACAGGTGTTGATCTTCAAACTCTTCATGCAGATACTTTCCTGGCTAGATACATGTATAGATCTACAATCAATCGCTCACAGATATGCCCTGGCTAGATACAGGTATCAAATCTGGAACTTCAAAAGGTTGGTCGAGATAGCTTTCCTGGATGGATACAGGTGTAGACCTCTGACCTGAGAATGAAAGATAATTTCCTAGCCTGTTACAGGTGTTGATCTTCAAACTCTTCATGCAGATACTTTCCTGGCTAGATACAGGTATAGATCTACAATCAATCTTCCACAGATATGCCCTGGCTAGATACAGGTGTCGAATCTGGAACAAAAGGTTGATGGGTTGTCTCTAATGACAGGTTATCTCAGAAAAATCTTTAGGAATCGATTCAACTGAACCAAGGGAGGTTTTGTCTTCTTTGACGAGTTGTCTCTTTTAACGGGTTGTCTTTATGGACGGGTTGTCTTTATTGACGGGTTGTCTTCATTGACGGGCTGTCTTCATTGACGGGCTGTCTTCATTGACAGGTTGTCTTCATTGACAGGTTGTCTTCATTGACAGGTTGTCTTTTTTGACGGGTTGTCTTTATTGACAGGTTGTCTTCATTGACGGGTTGTCTTCATTGACAGGTTGTCTTCATTGACAGGTTGTCTTCATTGACAGGTTGTCTTTTTTGACGGGTTGTCTTTATTGACGAGTTGTCTTTTTTGACTGAATTTAGAGTTTAACTGCATCTTTCCTGAAAGGTAAAGGTCAGTCATATGCAATGCATGATATGGATCGAGCAATGATGTTCTCAACATAAATGAGATTATATGATATGATGCGTATATGCATGTATCATGATGTATGACAATGTGATGTTTATGAATGTATCTTCGTCTGAGAAAATAAATCCTTGACGAATGCCGGGAAGTTCGTTGAATCCTGGGCTGATGTTGAAGAGTAGAGTCCTTCGTTTCCGTTAGGGATGATAAACAAAGATGATTGCAAGAATAAACCGGTAGGAGAAGATGACTCCGTTGGGGAATAAACCTGGTGAAGAGATTACTCTGCGGGGAATTACTCTGTGGGAAGAGATGCTTCGCTGAGATTTTAATGATAACTCCGCTGGGGATTCCGTTGATAAGCTTTGTTGGAGATTTTGATGAACTCCGCTGGGGGATAGAAAGAACTTCGCCGAGGATGATCTTTCCGTTGTAATTTGCTGAGGATAACCCAGTTAGACTCTGGTGGGAAATAACCTTTGAATATGGCCGGGGAGAGATGTTTGTACTCTGCGGGAGACAAGCTTCCAGAATCTACTGGGGAGATTGATTCAACTCTCCTGGGGAAACTTTTGGACTGTACTGGGGAAATGGCTCCACTGGGGTATCTGTATTCCGCCGGGGAACAATCTTATATTTCCGTCGAGGAATATTAAGACTGTCGGGGATGCTTGTTGAGGAATATCTGTATACTCTGCTAGGGAATATTGAGATCTTCTAGGGATACCCAACTTTTCCAGGACTGATGGTAGACCAACTCTGCTTGGGGGAGAGTATTGCTGACTTGCTGGGGATACTATGCCTTTTTAGGGCTGACTCTGCTTGGGGAGAGTATTACTGAATCTTGTCTTACTCTACGGGGAGTGAAGGTATCTTGGTTACATTTTTCAGCCGAACCTACCTTGTATCTGGAGGACAGAGCAGCTTGTACATTTCGGACAATTCTTATTGCCCCAGCTTCGGTGGGAGAAGGTACCTGTGGAGGTGCTTGACAACTGCCGATTGACAAATCTTCTTCTGGTAGATAAGTGACGAGATGACGGGACATAGTCGTACGCTTTGATCCCTAATTTTTGCCTGGACCGCCCTTTCGGGTTTTCAGTCCATCAGGATACCCCTTTTTGCCCAAGCCACCTTTTCAGGTTTTCGACATTCCGGGTGTACAGATTTTTTCATTTTCATCCCTTATTTTGCCCGAACCCTTTTGGTTCGCCGGGAAGCCCTTATTTTTGCCTAGGCCAGTCGACCTAGCGGGTCTTTGATTATGCACAGTATTTTTTCGACTATGTCCATGCTCTCAGGATGTAGGGAGTTGTCACTGTCAGTAGTGTTGTGTTGTCATATTACTAGAAGATGTTTGATCGTGCAAGATTCGTCGCTGGAATTCATGTCCAATGCCCCAAGTGACTCAGGCGGAGATTTGCCCCTGACTATTTGGCATTTGAGGGATTCTCTGAATCTTGACTTAACTGCCCCAGATGATGGACAATGATCATGTCTGCCCCTTGGTTGGAAGTGTTTTTCCATTTGAGGTGACCTTTGAGAAGGTTTTTGTTCACTAGATATTCGTCGTGCGAATTTATCTACTGTTGAACAAATAGTCATATGCAAACAATATTATTTCAAGAATGCAAAGCTTATGTCTGTCTTGAAGTTTTTTCTTTGAAAATGCAGTTTTCAATAAAACAAGTGAATTTTTGTAAAATGTGATGTCAACTCAGGATTTTACAGTAATCCCTACAGGAGTCAGGATACCTTTTGTGACAGTATGCTTTCGAACTAACCCATGCTTCAGCTAGGACTTTTAAGGGTTATAACGTGGCCTGGTTCACGGTTTAAGAAACAAAGGATAAAGGCTCAAATTATATTTGTACCCACCCGCTCTTCGTGATGTTCTTCAAACCTAAACTCAGCTAATCATGCGTTAGACCTTGTTTGAGTCTTTGCTCTGATATTCCGGTGATGGTTCAGATACTGAAAGTTTATTTTCAATAGGCAGTCATTTCTTTTTGTTGAGGGTTTGTAGGACCTCTTTCTTTCCGATTTTATTATCCCTGTTTTTTGCCTGAACTGTTTCTTTTGTGATTACAGTCAGCGGGATGCCCCCGTTTTGTAAGTCCCCTTAATAGGTTTTGACTTAGTGGGCTTTTATTTCTGAGAGATAATGACTGCCTGTCCTTATGATTATACGGAACCATCACCGTCTCTTGTTTCAGAAGGACTTCTTTGATGCCATTCATTGTGCACCTGGATCAACTGAGAAAACTACCCTGCCCCAGGTTATAATTAAGGGTTTTAATTTTTGAAAAGAAAAACTCCAACTTCTTTGGCTCAAAGGGGTTGACTAGGGATTATCTTCCTTATTACTCCACTGTTTAGGATTTGAAACAATGCCTGTACCTCATCAGCGGGGTCTGTTCAAAAGCATACTGTAAAGATCGTGGTATCGTTTTCGTCATCCTCCCTCAAAAGGTTTAGAATTTTTTAATCGAGAGTTTGAACATCACAACAAAAATGAAAGCAATTTGAATATGGTGAATACGAATGGATTGATTCAAAACAGACATATGTAATGCATTAATGAAATAAAAGAGTTTGACATGATAATTGTTTGAATAAGCAAAGAAAAATACAACTTCAGAATTCAAATGAACAAAAGTCTCTCGATCCTAGCCATGTTTTGGCAAGGGAGCAGTGATCACATTGGGAGTCTCGGGCACTTCGAACTCGACCTCCTTTGCATCGATTAGGTCCTGAACCTTGTTCCTCAAAGTCCAACAATCATCTGTAGCATGCCCCGGGCTGTCAGAATGATAGGCGCAACGGGCGTTGGGGTTATACCTTGAAGGTGTAGTGTTCGGATTCTTAGGAGGGTCCCTTAGAGTTACCAAATTGGTCTTCAACAACTGTGGTAATATCTGGGACAAGGTCATGCTGAGGGGAGTGAATTGCCTTCTAGGTCTCTCTTCCCTTTGTTGATTGCGATGTTGAGGAGCAGCAGCAGGCTTTGAAACTACCACCGTGTTGACAGCTTGGCGGCGTTCCGGTTTATTCTGTCTCCTTGAACCATAAACATCACTAGATTCTTTCTTGAAGGGTTTCTTTTCAGTGCTCGAGGAGGCACCTTTTTGTATCTTCCCAGACTTGATACCGGCTTCTATCCTCTCACCAGTCAAGATCAGATCTATAAACCCAGCAGAAGAATTCCCAATCAGATGGTTGAAGAACGGACCAGACAGGGTCCCTAGGAACATATCAACGAGCTCACGGTCCGTCAAAGGTGGATGCACCCTTCCAGCCAGGTCTCTCCACTTTTGATCATACTCCTTAAATCCTTCACCCGTCCCTAGCGACATACCCTGGAGTTGGGTACGCGTAGGAGCGAGGTCGGAATTATACTGATACTGCTTATAAAACACAGTAACCAAGTCCTCCCAGTTACGAATGCTGGCTCCATCTAGCTGATAAAACCATTCGAGTTGAGTCCCTGAAAGACTATCCTGGAAGAAGTGGATCCACAAATTCTTGTCAGCAGTGTAAGGTTGGATCTTCCTTACATATGATCTGAGATGCAGCTTAGGACAGGAAGCTCTGTCGTACTTTGCAAAAGCAGGTGCCTTGAACTTATGTGGGATCACCACCCCAGAGGATAAGCCTAGGTATCCGAAGTCCAACCCTGGCACATGTTGAATCTCCATAGCACTTAGGCGGTCCTTCAGCTGTTTGTACCTATCCTCAGCAGGAGGGTACTGTTCATCATTGTAATCTGTCTCGTTGTCGGAGACCACGGGACTAGGAACCCTTCTCTCTTGGGGACTATCTTTCCCTACAGAGGAAGTAGTCAGACCAACTTCATTTTGCAATCCATTCCCAAATCTGCGTCCAGTGTTGAATAGCACAGTCCTCTTCTTCTTCTTCTTCTTCAGAATCAGAGTCTTCAACTCCTGTTGACCCTGGGCTAAGCTCATGACCAACTCTTGGAACTGGGCGTTCTGGGCCTGGAGGGCCTTGATAGCTTGTTCAGTAGTAGGTTCAGAAGACATGATGATGGCTGAAATAAACAGCGAAGAAGATAAGTGACCTGTGAAAAAGGGTACCTGTTATGCTATGATATGTATGATATGCATGCAATGTTTTCAAGGATCTCGTGGGGTAAACAAGAAACTGGTTAGAATTTGAATCCGGTAGCTTGATTGAAGGAACTTCATGTTGTTGAGAGTCCTTCTTCAAGAGTCAAGGCTCACCATATCGAGTGGGTCATAGCCCCTGACTCAAGTTATCATGTTTTGATCTCCAAACAACCTTGGCTAGGGGAAAATAAATCCCCTTTGCCCCTTGCTAGACAGTTGGTTCATCATGACCTGCATCACAAACCTTTGAGATCCTTGAAATGGGTTAGTCCTTATGCAGGATGTATGCAATGGTATGATGGTATGATGTTATGCTATATGTGGAGTGATGTAAGTAAACCCTGTTATAAGCCCAGATTACGGACTGTAAACAAAACCTGCAAGGAACTCATGTTTTCAGATAACAAGAATGTGCAAGTAGTTCAAGTTTGAAGACACACAAGTCACACAAGACAGCCCTTAGAGTTTAGGCCAGCATGAAGTTTAGGTACTACCCTCTTTCAATTTCAGTTAGTTAAGACCTGTCCTAGAAATAGTAATCGGGTTCTAGAGGAGCTCAATATCATTGGATTGTTTTCTATGTTCATTGTTTTGATTTAGCCACTGAACTGGCGACCAAAATATTCCAAGAAAACAACCCTCAATGAGTGTAGTATCGAGTATCTACCAACTTCAGACTGCACCAAAGTCAGTCATCTCACTACCCCTAAAAAGGCCAGGATGGTCAAGTAAGGTTCTAAGGTCAGTTGATGCTTCACGACACCACGCGGCGGCCCCATACTCTCCTTGACTTGACTCAAGGGTTACCGGTACTCACCAAAGTGCCACATCAACGTAGCAACTGCTTCAACCATGTCGGTATACCCCGCACAGTTCCCTCACAGTTTGTTGCTACTTCTAAAGGGTATCCCCAGATCCGGGTTAGGATCTATAAAACTCCGATACAAGCCCACAATATTAAAGCAAACAAGGCATACAATTGAAAACATAAGTGTTCTTATCCTAAGGTACACCTTACTTATAAAATCCCCAGCAGAGTCGCCAGTTCTGTGATCGGTGGGAATAGAACTGACTATTTTGAAATGCTGGTTCGCAAAATGTAGCGGTAAGCAAGAGTCGCCACCGTCTTTTATTTTCTCCAACAAGGAAAGGACAAAAGCACAACAAAATTCCTTTTCGAGATGTTTCTCGGTTCGGGAGGTAGATTATAGAAAGGGAAGGTGTTAGCACCCTTTCTATCTGTGGTTTTCCACGTACTCTTAGGTACTTGCTCACTATGTTTTCAAAAAAGGTTTGCTTTTCTTGTGTTTGTGGGTTTTGAAAAAGTTTGTTTTGAAAACTTCTAGGTAACTCTTGTATCAGTCATCAAGAGTGTATGAAGTGTTTGTTTGAAAAGTTTTGTTTGAAAGTGTGAGTGCGAAAAGTTTGTTTTGTTTTTGAAAGAGCAAGTACCCAGGAGAAATCTACCTACTCTAAGGAATTAAGCTGTGTAAATGTCCTTTAGACAGTACTATCCCACTATTGAGAAGTAGGTAGCACCGTCGTTGGAGTTATTTGGGTCAATTCGATTATAGGGACATGTGTGGTCACCAAAGCAATAGTAGGACGCCTAAGCGGTAACCCTAATGTCCTAGATCCTTTTTATCCGAGGCAACCGTTTCGAGGAAACTTGGATCTTTAGACAGGAGGGCGACCTCTAAAACACCCTATACTCAATGACCACGTCGAGGCAACCAAGTGAGGCGTACCCTAGGAGTGGCATGTGCGAGTGTGTCAGGATTCAGTTTAAGATTATCTTTTCACATGTATCATGGTGAGCTACGAGTTGATTTTAATTTTCAGGCAAGTTTTGTCATGCATAGTTAACAGTTAATAATTATGCGGAAAGTAAATTGCGGAAAGTAAATCTACGCTATTATAAGGCGTCAGGTATTTACATCGCTAAAAACATAACCCTTGGAAAAGATAAATGCGAAAAAATAAAGAAAGCGATAAAAGGGGTCCTAATTACGCTATTACATCCTCGGAGCAATTACATAATAATGATCAAAATAGGAATCAAGAATAAACATGTGCGAGAAAAATTGAATCGGGAAAAGTCTTAGGGTTTTGACCCTTTTTGAGAAAAGAATGGAATTTTGGTCCTTTTTGCATTTAATTAAACCTAATTCTAATTAATTAAATAATTAAAAAAAGTATTTTTAGTTTTTTATGTTTTTTATGAAAATAAAATAAAAAAGGAAAATATGGTTAAAAGTTGTCAAAACCTAATTATACATGGATTTTATTTATTGTGAAAATAATTACAATTAACCTAATTAAAACAACTAAATTAATTAATTACATTCATTTACAAAGATAACAAATAAAAGGTGAAATTAATAATTAATAATAATAAATAAAATATTTTAGTTTTTCTGATTTTTATTGTGAAAAAATTAATTATGAGTAAATTAAACAATAATAATAATAGTTATAATAATTATTAAAATAAAAATAAAGAAAGAAAGAAAAAGAACCCAGGGGGGTGCTGGTCCATTAGGAGGTGAAGAAGTAATTTTGTGGCCCATTTGTTTCACAAGCCTGTTTGACTTCTGGGACCGTCCAGGCATGCATTGACTAGTGAGCATCATGATCTTCATCTCTTGACCATTAGATTTGTGACTGTGGCCACTTGGCGCTTGGATGGTTGGAGGCATATGGTGGAATTCCCTTGGAAGCCTGCATATAATAATGTTAAGAAAAGAAATAAACGTTTTGGGTGGACCTGGGAATCGAACCCAGGTCCCAATGATTTCATGCCAGCACATCCTCCACTACACCAACTTGCACGCTTTGTTAGTATAATGACTAATGAACATAATATATGCAAACAAATTAATGGACTGAAATTATAAAAAAACGGGTGCCCTTTTAAACTGGCTAATCATGTGCTTACACGTCCTTCGTCTTCCTCCTATTTCCTGTAAAAATATAAACAGATAGCGGGGGTATTTAATCCCCACAAAACATCATGAGGAAAAATAGCGAATAGCTCTACAGTTCACATAAATATTTCGCGAGCATGGCTTTTGATTCGTCTTGTTCTGATGGTTTCAACCATAGGTCTCTTGAGGCTTGATTTTTCCTATACTGTAAAAGCCCCAATCTGGAAGCTTAAGAACCCTAAATTTCTTCAATGGTAACTTGTGATTCCGGGCATTATAATGCAATTAACTAATACCATTAGCTTTATATGAATTCAAGCAACACAAAACAATGATTAGAACATGTTAATTATGCATGAAATATGAGTTACGATTCTGAAAAAATCAAGCAAACCGTGGTTCTGTTCTTGAGTATTCCTTGAGCTTTAGCACTTGGTTCTAATTGCAATACGTCTCTGGGAACCCCTGCAATGTATTAGAAACAATAAAAGCCTTTGAATCACGTTAGAATATGGAAATCAGTTTTCAAATTTCTTGAGTTTTTTTCAAAGTGGTTATGGCTTTTTCTGCAGCAAATTCACGTCTGTGGCATTAGGGTTGACTTGTGTACTTATAGTAGAATGAAACTAGGTTAAATCTTTGCCAAGAAATCCATGGAATTGATGTTTGTATATTTGATTTGCAATCAAATATTTTTGAATCTTTTTGATTGGAAAAACTTACCAAACTTGGAGATTCTTGTCCCTTTGATTTGCACACGAATTGCCAACATATCTTGAGCTTGTTTGCTTCACAAAAAGATTGAAAAAAATCAAATCTTTGAATTTCCTACAATTTAAATTAATTAAATGAATTAAAATCAATTAAAAATCCAATTAATTAATAAAAATAAGAAAATAAATTCAAATAGGCTTGATGGGTCGTGCATAGGCCTTGGATAAAGTTTCAAGAAGAAATTTGAGGCCCATTAGCAAAAACAAAGTGTTTTGAGCAAAGTTGACTTTTGCAAATTCACAAAAATTTCCCAACTTCTCCAATGCATATCTTGCTCAATTTTGATTATATGAACATGTTCTTGGACATTTTGGAAAGGTATTGAAGTCCTCTAACCAATGCCTTTGGTCCCATGTCTTTTGGATTTACCAATATCAAGTTATGTTCTTTGACTTAAAGTGCATTTTTGTTGACTTTTGAAATTGACCTATAATGTAGAAATTGATAACTTTTTGTGAGAGCATTTCTTGGACTTGGAATGTGAAGATGAGTTGTAGGAAATATCATCCCCTTCAAAATTAGAATTGGATGGGATTTTTCTGATGAACCATGAAAAAGTTATGCCTTGGTCAAGATACAGTTGACTTTTCTACTGTCCAAAAATAGTAACTTCTTGCATCTTGATGGTTTTTGAGCCATGCTTGTGGAATCATGATCAAGACTTGATCAAATGATGATTGTGGACTCAAAATAAGATGTTGACCAAAAATTCTGACTTTTGACTGTAAAATGACCATTTGCCCCTGTAGTTGATTGTGAAGTAAATGGAGCTTTTGACTGTGCAATTTGACATTGTAAGTCTTGAGAATTGACATGTAGATGCTTGACAATGTATATAGGCCTATGGGACATGATTTAGCCATTGAAAACCTCAAATTCCTTGAAAGAAACAACACCCTAATTTTGACTGGCTTAGGAGGCAGTTGGACTGTGCAATCTTTGAGCAAATCTTGAACCATTTGAAGATGATTCTTGACAAACCTTGAAGAATATGGGAGGGGAAAGGTACAACAGACCAAATCGTCAAAACAATCACCAGAGAATTCAAGTCAATTTTGAAGGAGAAAAAAAATCACAGACTTCACTAAGGGAGATAATTCTTCATCATCGAGACATCAACTAGGGATCCCGTGCTAACTTTAATGGGGAGGTCAACACCACATCTGTGATACGGTGGGAAGAACTGACTGTTTTTTGGAATGCTGGTTTGCGTTTTGCGTTTGTGTTTGCAAAATGTCACGGTAAGCAAGAGTCACCACCGACTTTTATTTTATCCAACAAGGAAAGGAAAAAAGCACAGAAAAATTCCTTTTTTGAGATATCTCTGAGTACGGGGGGTAGATTTATGGAAAGGGAAGGTATTGGCACCCTTTCTATCCGTGGTTATCCACGGGCTCTTAGGTACTTGCTCATCATTTTCAAAATTGTTTTCTTTGTGTTTGTGGGTTTGAAAAGTTTTTGTTTTTAACTTCAATTTAACTCTTGCTTCTACCCTCAAGAGTGTGATGAAGTGTTTTTGAAAAAAACTTTGTTTGTAAAAGTGTAAGTGTGAAAAGGTTTTGTTTTGGATGAGCAAGTATCTAAGAACTAATCTACCTACTCGAAAAAAGGAATCGTTCCATGTTTGTTTCCTCTAGACAATGCTATCCCACTATTAGTGAGTAGGTAGCACCGTCGTTGGAGTTTAAGGGTCAATTCGAAAGAGGGACATACGGCCACTAAAGCAATGTTAGGACGCCTTAGAGGTAACCCTAATATCTTAGATCATCTGTTTGAGGTAACAATATCTAAGGCAACCGTTTCGAGGCAACTATGATCTTTTAGACAAGAGGACGACCTCTAAAACGACCTATACTCAATGACCGTGTATGAAGGCAACCCAGTGGGGTGTACCCTAGGAGTGCGCATGTGCGAGTGTGTTGATTTTCAGTTATTTTTATCTTTGCACATGTTTAAGGTGATCTAACCATGTTAACAATTAAGCATTCATTCTTGTCATGCAAGCCCTATTATCAAACATCTAGCAGTTGTATAATTTGCAGAAATTAAAGGTGCATAATTTAAACTAAATATTACAAGGCGTCGGGTATTTACATCGCCAAAAGCAACCCTTTGAAATTAAAATAAAGCGGTAAAATAAATAAATGTCCTATTAAAACTATTACAAGCCGGGACCAAATACATCAATAATTAAATAAGGAAAAATAAATCACGCGAGTGAATTGGATCGAATGCGAAATTATGGTTTCGACCCTTTTGATAAAAAACGTTTTTTTGTTGTTTTTATTTTTATGAAAAGAAATTAAATCCTAAATGCTAAATTAGTTATTAAATAAATTAATTAATGAAAAATAATTAATGACATATTTTTGGAGTTTTTTATTATTTTAGGCAAGAAAATAAAATAATAAATTAGGGTTAAAACCTATTAAATTCTAGTTGATTTTAAATATTTACAAAATAAATTAAAGTTATCAAGAATTAATAACCTAATTAATTAATTAATATTTATTAAATAAAAATGAAATTCTGAGATTTAATTGGATAAAAGTATTTTTTTGTGATTTTTTGATAAAAAAAGAAATTATGTTATTGGTTAGTAAATTAATTAAACAAAATAAAGTAATTAAAATAAATAAACAAAATATATGAGAAAGAGTGGTGTGGGCCTGTTTTTGGAGGTGCATAAAGCAATTTTTCTCTGGCCCAATTGTGCTGTCCACATTGACTTTTTGGGATCCCCTGCGTATGCGTTGACTGGCCTTTTGATGCTCCTTCAATACTGGCCACCAGATCTGGCCATATGGCCATCTGGCATGTTGATTGGTGAGGGAGCATGATGGAACTCCTGCTTAGGCGCATACTGTATTGCCTGAAGATAAACAAGAAAATGCAAATTGCTGGAGGCAGGGATCGAACCGCTGACCTCCAGCCTCTGGATGCCTTAAGGCTTACGTGGCTACCACCAGGCCATGTTGCTTCATTTGTTAGTATAATATAATGCAAAAATAATATGTGAAAACAAAATATATGGCCAGAAAAATAGAAAAGCGCGCGCGTTATTTGAATAGGCCTATGGATGGACGATAACTCATCGTCCCTGTCCTCTAAAAACTGCAACTTTTACCTGCGGATTTTAACCGCAACTAAAATCGTGGCTTCATTCTAAATTCTTCTCCAGGCAGTATAAATGGGTGCTAGTGCCATGGTTGAACTCGCCTTGTTCCCCTGAATAAGATAGTACCCTTCATGAAGGCCAATTATTCCTGTAACAAAAAGCCCTAAAAAAACTCCAAGAAACCCTAGCTATGATGAATCACGATACAGGTCAGATAAATGAAATCAAGTAATACCAAAAGCTTCCAAATGATGTGTAGGTTAAGATTATACCATTAATTCAGATTAACCATGCTTAAATTGCAATATGCGAATTCAAGAACAGAGCAATGTTACAAAAGACTTACATCACGTGTGAGGGTATGGAAATGCCTGGTTTTGCTTGCTTTCGCTTGTGGAGGTTGCCAGGAAGAGATTGAGATCAACACCAAGCCTTGAAACTGCCTCTAGACTTGATTTCAATCTCACACTTTTTTGGTGTTTTTGCAAATTTGGTTCTTGCTCTCCAACCCTTATTTTGGTCTGCACACGACCCTTATGTAATGCACAATGTATTAGGGTTCCAACTTTTGTCCAAATCTTCCTCTTTTAATCACTTTGATATTTAATTTGATTCTCCATTAAAGCTTTCCAAAATTGGCTCATTTGCAATCTTTTTGTACCCACATGGCTTGATACGAGTTTCATTACCTTGCTAGATGTAATTAGAGCCTGAAACAAATCAAAAGATCCTTGGTTTTCAATATTTGTGATTTTATTTGATTTGTTTTGATTTAATTCAAATTAATTCAAATAAAAATCAAAATAATTAATAAAAATATGATATGGACACATGGGCAAGGCTATAACACGTGGACCATAATGCCAACTCAAAACAAGTGAAAAAGAATGGGCCCATTTGGCAAAATTTGATGTTTTGGGGATAGTTGACTTTTGGCAATTTTGCAAAAAAGTCCAAATTCAACAATGCATAACTTCCTCAATTTTGAATATTTGGAGGTGTTCTTGGTCTTTTTAGAAAGCTTGAGATGTCCTCTAATCAACCCTTTCGGTATCATCTCATTTTGATATTCCATGCTCAAGTTATAAGCTTTTACAAAAAAAGGTGTTTTTGTTGACTTTTGAAAATGACCTATAATGTCCAAATTCATAACTTCTTGTGAGTTGATTTTTTAATCTTGGGAGATGAAGATGGATTGTAGGAAATTGCATCCTCTTCAAAATGAGCTTTGGATGGGTCATTTCTCATAAAGTATGAGAAAGTTATGCTTGGTCAAAGTTGAGTTGACTTTTTCTACAAAACCCTAATTTAGCAACTTTTGAATCTTGATGAGTTATGAGCAATACTTGATGAATCATGATCAACCCTTGATAAAATGATGAAATATACTTAAAAATGAGAATGTTGATAAAAAATCTTGAATTTTGACTGTATGTGGGTCACAATTGACTTTTGCCCTAACATAGTTGATTTTTGGACCTTTGAGCAATTGACTGAGCAAACTTTCTCTGCAAGGCTTTAAACTTGGCATGGATGACCTTGAGAGCATATTAGGACAATGGTGAGCATTTGAGGTCATTTGGACTCAAGGATCTTGATGCAACACAAAACCCTAATTTGGGATAGACTGCCTTATGAGAGATCTTGTTTGACCAACTCTTGGACTACTTTGAGTAACTTGGAGATTTTTCTTGCAATATTTTGAGAAATATGGGAGGGAAAATTTTTGGGTACAACAACATCATCTAGGGGAAACCAAGATACATTCTCTACTGGAGAAACCAAAGATACATTCCTCTTCGAGAGTAATTATTGCACCAACTTCTCTAGGGAGAAAGTACTTCTATTAAATGAGCGAAACCTTCATTGGAGAATCTTGGATTGAATTTTCATATCATGCAAACTTTAGAAGAAAAATAAACCAAGACTTGACTGGGGGACACTGGAGTCATAAACCCAATACTGCATCTTACGCCAATAACATCATATTCAATATACAAAAACAAACACCCGCATACTAGCGAAGACGTCCTGTAAAAACCTTCCCCGGGAAACAAAACTCTTCAATACTACCGGAGTTCGTCCATTCCTGGGATCACAACTTTTGTTTTCCTCTTGAATCACAAAGTCTAAAGTAAAAGTAAGTTGTAAATTCTTTTTGAAAAACAATTTTGTTATTTAATCTTTTCGCTTTGAAAATTATCATCAATAATAAATGGAGTCTTTGCAAGCTAAATAAAATAATAAATACAAATAATTGGATAAAAGCTCCAATTTTATTGATAGAATGGTAGTCTACGAATGACGAGACTCCATGGATGATTACAAAGTTTGGAAAATGGTAATATATAATGAAAAGATACATTGAGATACAATGACCACTATTCCCCCTAACAACTTTGAAATCCTGAGCAGCAACTTCCGTTGAAGTATGGTGAGGATCCAAGAAGATTATTGCTACAATGATCAAGTCTTGTCTGATGTAGTTACTTGCCAAGAAAGTCCCTAACTTTTGCCTAAGCTTCCCTTGTGGCTTTTCAACTTAGCAGGAAATTTTATTCTGTTTATGTCTCTAATTTTTGCCTAGACCGCCCTTTCGGGTTTTCGGCCTACCGAGACGCTCCTTTTTACCTAAGCCGCCCTTTCGGGTTTTCGACTTAGCGACCTGTTCTTTTATTTCTTTAGGTGAAGTATTTCTTGACTGCATCCGCATTCATGGGACGTGGGAATGCCTCTCCATCCATAGTTTCAAGAATTAATGCACCGCCAGAGAAGGTTTTCTTGACAACATATGGGCCTTCAAAATTGGGAGTCCACTTTCCCCTAGAATCAGTGTTAAAAGAAATGATATTCCTGAGCACGAGGTCGCCTTCTCTGAATTCACGAGGTTTAACCTTCTTATCAAAAGCTTTCTTTATTCTCTTCTGGTATAACTTCCCATGACACAAAGCTGTCATTCTCTTTTCTTCGATCAAATTCAATTGGTCAAACCTGTTATGGACCCATTCAGCCTCTGACAACTTGGTTTCCATAATCACAAACAAATAGGGAATCTCAACCTCGATTGGGAGCACCGCTTCCATTCCATACACAAGGGAGAATGGGGTTTCTCCTGTTGAAGTACGGACATATGTCCGATATCCATGTAAAGAAAAAGGGAGCATTTCATGCCAGTCTTTATAAGTAACAACCATCTTCTGGATAATCTTCTTGATGTTTTTATTAGCAGCTTCAACAACCCCATTCATCTTTGGACTGTACGCATATGAATTATGATGGACAATCTTGAATTCTTCACAAAGTTCTTCCATTATCTTGTTGTTCAGATTTGAGCCATTGTCGGTGATAATCCTGCTTGGCACACCATACCAACATATAAGACTATTCTTAATGAAGCGTACTACCACCTGCTTAGTAACATTAGCATATGAAGCAACTTCCACCCATTTGGTGGAGTAATCAATTGCTACCAAGATAAAATGGTGTCCATTTGGAGATTTGAGATCTATCATTCCAATCATGTCAATACCCCACATAGAGAAAGGCCACAGGGAGGAGATCACATCGAGAAGTGTTGGAGGCACATGAACCTTGTCCGCATAAATATGGAATTTATGACACTTCTTTGAAATTTTGTAACAGTCAGATTCCATTGTCAGCCAATAGTAACTTGCCCTTAGCATCTTTTTAGCCATTGAATGTCAATTGGCATGAGTGCCAAATGAACCTTCATGAATCTCATGCATCAACATGTCTGCTTCGTGTCTATCCATACACCTGAGCAAGACCATGTCATAATTTCTCTTGTACAATGCATTTTCACCGAGGAAGAAGCTTCCTGCCACCCTTCTCAATGTTTTTCTATCTTTATTCGAAGCACCAATCGGGTATTCCTGAGTCTGGAGAAAATGCTTGATATCATGATACCAAGATTTCTCCTTTGTTATCTCTTCTGTTGTAAACACATGAGCGGTCCTATCCAGTCGCCGAACCATAATTTGAGGTATATCATTCCAAGTATTCACCCAGAGTTGCCAGAGCGTCCGCCATTTGATTTTCGTCTCTAGGGATGTGATGGAATTTAACTTTATTAAATAAGGGTAATAATCTTCTAGCATAATATTTGTAAGGGATCAAGTAGGGGTGACGAGTATCCCAGTCTCTTTTAGTCTGATTTATTACCAAATCTGAATCGCCATACACATCCAAAATTTTAATTCTGAGATCAACAGCTTCGTCGAGACCCATGATGCAAGCCTCATATTCTGCCATATTATTAGTGAAATCAAATGTCAACCTTGAAGTAAAAGGAATGTGTGACCCATGTGGAGTGACAATCACAACACCAATCCCTTTACCATAAGCATTCACGACTCCATCAAATATCATACTCCAGCGAGATTCAGGGTCAGGACCTTCCTCAGGTAATGGTTCATCACAATCTTTCACTTTCAGGAACATCACATCCTTATCGGGGAAATCATACTTCACAGACTGATAATCATCAACTGGCTGGTGAGCAAGATAATCTACTAACACACTGCTTTTAATAGCTTTTTGAGTGCGGTATTCAATGTCATATTCAGATAACAGCATCTGCCAGCGGGCAACTCTCCCAGTAAGAGAAGGCTTTTCAAAAATGTACTTTATTAGATCCATTTTGGAGATCAACCAAGTAGTGTGATTCAACATATACTGCCGCAAGCGTTTTCCCGCCCAGGCCAGAGCACAACATGTATTTTCTAGCATGGAATACCGCGACTCACAATCAGTAAACTTTTTACTGAGATAATAAATGGCATACTCTTTCTTCCCCATTTCATCTTGTTGTCCCAGAATACAACCTATGGAATTATCTAACACTGTCAGATACATAATCAATGGCCTTCCTTCAACAGGAGGGAGCCAGATAGGAGGTTTAAGCAGATATTCTTTAATACTTTCAAATTCCCTTTGGCAGTCATCTGTCCATACACAACCTTGATCTTTCTTTAACAGCTTAAAGATCGGTTTACAAGTTGCAATCATGTGGGAAATGAATCTGGAAATATAATTCAAACGCCCGAGGAACCCTCTGACTTGCTTTTCAGTTCTCGGCGCTGGCATTTCTTGAATTGCTTTGACTTTATCAGGGTCAACTTCAATCCCTCTCTGGCTAACAATGAAACCCAACAATTTCCATGACCGAACATTGAAGGTACATTTATTTGGATTCAAGCGAAGACGATACTTCCTCAAATGCTGAAACAACTTCAACAAATCTTCTACATGCCCTTCTTCAGTCTGGGATTTAGCAATCATGTCATCAACATATACCTCAATTTCCTTGTGCATCAGATCATGGAATAGGGTTGTCATAGCCCTCTGGTACGTTGCACCAGCGTTCTTCAACCCGAAGGGCATCAATCTGTAACAAAATGTTCCCCAGAGCGTGATAAACGTTGTTTTTTCCATGTCCTCAGATTCCATCCTTATTTGATTATACCCAGAAAATCTGTCCATGAACGAGAAAACCTTGAATTTTGCTGTGATATCCACTAACATATCAATGTGTGGTAGTGGAAAATCATCTTTTGGAATAACTTTATTTAGATCTCTGTAATCTACGCACATGCAAACTTTTCCATCTTTCTTTGGTACTGGGACAATATTGGCAATCCACTGAGGGTATACTGATGTCACAAGAAAAATGACATTAATCTTCTTTAGAACTTCTTCTTTGATCTTCACTGCCATATATGGGTGAGTTCTTTGCAACTTCTGTTTGATTGGCGGGCACTCTGGCTTCAGTGGAAAATGGTGCTTTACAATATCTGTATCTAGACTAGGCATATCTTGGTAAGACCAAGCAAAAATATCCACTTACTCTTTCAACATCTCAATCAACCTTCTCTTCACATCAATATGTAACAATGCTCCAATCTTGACTTCCTTCGGATCTTCTTCTGAACCCAAATTGATTACTTCCAATGGCTCTTTATATGGCTGAATGACATTCTCCTCGCACTCAAGAAATCATGAGACCTCTTCTGGAATCTCATCATAGTATTCTTCTCTGGCCCCATACACAGGACATTCAAATTTGGGAGAGGGTGCAGGGTCATTGTATTCAACGGGGTTTTTAATTAATCTGCACATATGATTTATGTTTGCTTTTATAAACTGACACATATAACAAGTGATCAGGCATATTGAATTTCAGTTATTATTTATTTTGAAAGGTTTTTTTTTTCTGATTACCATTTTCCAAGAAAAAGCAGAAAATAAAAACTTAATTTGGGAAACAAAGACAACTTTTATTATTGATTTTAAAAGTCACAGCAAACAGATGAGTCCATACAATATTAATACTTTCACCTTGGGCAAAGTGAAAGCTTTTCAAAAAGATTAACAAAGCAAATTAATTTGAAACATGTATGCAAGAGGGAACATCAATGGTAATCCAGTTCCGAACTCTAACTCTGTGCGTCACATAATTTGGCATTTCTGGCTCTGCTTCATCTTCCACAATGGCATTGATCCTAAAAACATTGGGATGAAGATAACCCCAGCTATGGAAGATGTCCTGATACTTGCCTGCAGCAGACTTCAGCTTCATGCTCTTACCTTTATCATTCTTCACAGAGAACCCCAATCCAGCTCTATTCTTGTTTACAGGTGGATCAACAATCTGTCCCTAAACCTCACTATGGCCATTACGCACAACCTGCTGCGCATCCTTAAGAGAAACCATAGAATTCTCATTTCCTCTTATGTTGTCAATGGATAAAGCTTGGAACTGTGTTCCAACAACAACTTCATCCGCCTACACAATACTGAAAGAGGATAAATGAGATATCAATAATGCTTGTTCACCATTTATAATTACCACTTTTCCTTCACGTACAAACTTCAACTTTTGGTTTAAAGTTGAAGTGACATCCCCTGCCTCATGTATCCATGGCCGTCCCAACAAGCAACTATAATTGGGTATAATATCCATGACCTGGAAAGTAATATGAAAGAAATGTGGGCCTATATGAATAGGCAAGTCTACTTCACCAATAACAGATTTCCTTGATCCATCAAACGCTCTCACAATAATTCCACTTGGGCGCATGGGCGTTCCTTGATATTTCAACTTCATAAGCGTGCTCCTTGGTATAACGTTCAAAGAGGATCCATTATCAATTAGCACATTGGATAATGAATCATTCTCGCAGTTCATAGAGATGTGGAGGGCCATGTTGTGATTTCTTCCTTCATAGGGAAATTCATCATCACAAAAACTCAGGTTATTACATGACGTAATGTTCCCTACTACACTGCCGAATTGGTCTAGTGGTATATCACTCTCCACAAAAGCTTGGTCCAACACCCCCATCAAAGATTCTCTGTGAGCAGAGGAGTTCATCAATAAAACTAAGATAGATATTTTTGAAGGAGTCTACAGTAGCTGATCTACAATTTTGTAGCCACTCATCTTTATTATCTTCAAAATATCATCCACTTATTTTTCTAGCGTAGCTCCACTAGATTCACCCACTGTCTTCTTTTCCTCAACACTTTCCACAACTTTCTTTCCAATACTAATATCTCCATGAACAACTGGTGCAAATACACGACCACTGTGGGTCACTCTGCTAGTCTCAACAATATTTCTAACATTAGGCATCGGCTGGATGGGAACTTCCACACCATCCTCTAAGATTGTAGAATTATATTTGTAGGGTACAACCTCATCTAACTTGTAGGGGATAGGACCTGGCAAACTAATCACCAACAGAGAAACAACTGGCTTGCTCTGATACTCAACTTCAAAATGGGTAGGTGCACCAAAACAAGGCACAACGATATTCACCCCTTCTTCAACACAATCAGTCATCACAAAGTCATCTTTGGAAAAAAATCCTCATCTGAGGAGAAATACTCATCTGCAGAGGCATACTCATCATCCGACTCTTCTTTAGCCAAACAAACCTCAATTACATCAACTTCATGGTGATCATCCCTTTGACTTGTAACCTTGATGGTTCCATTATCCAACAATAACTGAACACCTTCTCTTACAATTGAACATCCTCGAGAGTCCCGACAGCAAATTCGGCAAGATCTATACTGATGTTCCACCTGACCAGCCATGTGGCCAAAAGTAGCATGCAGTTGTACAAGCTCCTCATTCATATACTCCACATCAGAAATTCTGAACTCTCCAGGACATCCAGAAACCATGTTTACTTCCTCTTCATACTCTGCCCTAGGCCTGATTATGTGGATGAGGCCCTCATCCATCATCTCCTGCAAACCAGCCTTTATCTTGTCACAAACCTGTATGTATGTACTGCAAATAACACAACCGGCATGGTCATGCGTATAGTAGCTAAATTCACAGAGGTCTGCATGCATTTTCGCTAAATCTCCTATAACCAGATTAATATAAAAAATCCAGAAGTCGAGTGGACAACCAGCCACCATGTTCATAACATTTGCTCCTCCATGCTTGGGCAGAGGATTGTCTTTCACATTAGGGCTCACATCCTTGAAAGATAGAATACCTAACTTCACCAATTTCTTCACCTCAGTCTTCAAAGGATAGCAATTCTCAACATTATGCCCTAGTGCTCCCTAATGAAAAGCACATGTTTGGTCTGCCTTGTAATACCAAGGCAATGGTGATGGTACAACGGGAGGTGGTCGGGTCTGAACCAACTTCTTCTAAATTAACGCTAGTAATAACTCTGTATAACTCATAGGAATAGGGTCATAACTCTCTCTTCTCTGATTATACCCTTGATTCCCTTGATGGGATGGTCTTTGATAAGCAACGGTGGTTGGAGCTACACCAACAACTGGAGTGACTGAGGCGACTTGCTGATGACGCTGCTAATTTCTTCTAGGAGTGTTAACTCTCCTATCTTACATAACAACATTCGTATCTCCTTCCTTATTTTTGGTAAACCCATAGGATGGCTTCTTCATATTTCCAGAACTTTCACCCTTCGCGAGACGACCCTCTCTTACAGCCTCTTCCAAGCGGATACCCATGCCCACCATTTTACTAAAGTCACTTGGCGCACTCGCTACCATCCTCTCGTAGTAGAAAGCACCCAGAGTCTTCAAGAAAATCTTAGTCATCTCCTTCTCTTCCATGGGAGGAATCACTTGGGTGGCTACCTCACACCACCTTTGTGCATATTCTTTGAATGATTCCTTGTCTTTCTGGACCATGTCCCTGATTTGATCATGGTAAGGCTCCATATCTACGTTGTATTTGTATTGTCTAATAAATGCTTCTCCCAAGTCATTTAAAGTATGGATAATGACACTGTCCAAACTCATATACCATTTCAACGCAACACCAGTCAAACTATCCTGAAAAAAGTGAATCAGCAGACACTGAACGTCAGTATGGGTAGACATTCTTCTTACATACATCACAAGATTAGCACGAGGACAAGTGTTGCCCTTGTACTTCTCAAATTCTGGGACTATAAACTTCGCAGGTATCTTGACATTCGGGACCAAGCATAAATCATTCACATTCTTCCCGAACAATTCCTTTCCCCCGAGGGCCTTCATCTCCCTCTGTATATTGTCAAACTGCTCTTGAAAATCATCCATTCTGTCATAAAGATCCAAGTCTTCACTTGGTAGAGGAAAAGGACGACACATATCATCATTAAAAAATGGAAGCATATTCACCGAAGAAGGTGCAGCAGGAGCAACATGCACCATAGGGGGTTCGGGGGTAACAATAGTCTGAATAACTGGAGCATCTTGAGGACCAAGGTTGAAACCTTTAGGCACAAAGTTCTATGGCATTCCCCATAGATAACCTTGAGGCATGCGATTCTGAGAAACAACTAGAGTAGTAGACACATGAATAATTGGAGCTTCAGTAGTAACCCTTGCTTGTTGAGGTTGAACACCCGGTGGCTGATTCTGAGCAGCCACCAGAGGTTCCATCAGAGCAGTAAGATTGGCCATGCCAACCTTCAAAACAGAAACTCCTCGCGCAGCTCGCGATTCTCTTATTCTAAGTTGTCCATCTTCCTTCTGAAATTGGCTCGAGTGTTGTAGTGGTGAGACAGCTTGCTGAACGAAGTGAAGAAGCTTGGTAAGACACATGGATATGCAAAGAAATGCAAGAAATATGTGCAATATATGCATGATATGCAATGCACATGATTTATTTTTATTATTAATATTTCAAGGGACTTAAAGATTTATAGACACATTGCAAATATCAAAGTAATAACATATTTGAAATACTGTAAAAACTTTGTTATAATAACTTCAAAATGGATTACAAGTTTTAATAATCCCAAGTACAAGATGAAAATAAAGTCTAAAACCCTAAGAAGCAAAGCTGATGGAGATCATTCAATACGCTGGCACTTCCCTATAAGTCTGGCAATCTGAGCCTTCAACCTCTGGTTTTCTTCCGCAAATTTGGTGGCGACCTCCTTCCAATCACCTGAATCAGGGAGTGAGAAAATATCATCTACCTGAGGCTTAGGAGAAAATAAATCCCCTTGCCTCTCCATCATCTCTACAGCCCGACTCTCAAGAATCTCAACCAAGTCGTCTTTCTCCTTCAAGTCTGCTCTATAGGAAATCTCTAAAGTTTGGCACTTATTCTTCCAAGCGTCCTTTTCCTGTTGCATCCTGACCAAAGCAAGGTGTAGCTCTTCCATATCATCTAATAAGGGAGGAGTGGTCTTCATAAATAAATCAGGCATAGGTGCTTCCCAGGAATACAACATCTTCAACTGAATAGCTCTCGTTTGGACCCAATGAAGATATGGCTCCAAAGAAACAACACCCCTAGCGCCCAAGTCTTTCCTACTCTTCTTATGGATGTGACACCAAACCTTCATAATCTGCTCCCTAGATTCCTTATGGTCTTCTCCCTCCTTCATAAAGAAACCGCTCAAATGAATATTATTTGGTTTATCCCTCATCGGATAACCAAGCTGTCGTCGTGCAAGAACATGGTTATAGTTAATTCCTCCCTTTGTACCAAGAAGAGGTACATTGGGGAAACTACCACAACTATCAACAATCTCTATATCCTGATAAGCCCAATGATACCAATCAATATCCGAGTGAGTAAGTGTCGTGATCTTAGGAGCCCAACGAGGTTCCTTCTTGACATCCCAAAAAGCATCAGACTGAGGCATATGAGAAATAAACCACCGGTACAACAGAGGCGTGCAATAGATAATCATCCCCCCATGATAAGAATTCCGAAGATGAATAGAGTAATAAGCATGTCCCAACAATGGAGGAACTGGGTTTCCAATCATGAAGATCCTGATAGCATTAACATCAACAAACTTGTCCATATTAGGAAATAAGAACAACCCGTAAGAAAGTAGAGCAAAGATGGCCTCAAAAGCGAATGTGCTCTTCATCCTGGAAAAGTAACAAGCTTTCTCCAATAAGAACTGATCTAGTAATCCTCTAATCCCTCCTTTAGTAGTCATATGGTCTTTAACCTCATACTTTTCCAGATGGATTAAAGCAACAATCTCGTGTGATTTTGGCTCACACTCCAAACCAATAAAAGGAACACGACCGGTAATAGGTAAATCCAACAGATAAGAATAGTCCTCTAGCGTAGGCATCAACTGATAGTCTGGAAAATTAAAGCAATGATACATCGGATCATAGAACTGGACTAAGGTCGAGAGAATACCCTCTTTCATCCTAAGCTTCATGAGAGGAATGATGGATCCATACTTCTTCCAAAAATCTGCAGAACACTTAATCTCGGGAATTAGACTGATCAACTCATCTATCTTGGGATCTTTGAAACTGTATTTTCCGGTCTTTCTTTTTCCAGAATCCATGGTCAAAAGGTACCTGAGATATTCACAAATGGTCAACTTTTAAGTCCCTTGAAATGAAATTTCTTCAAAAGATGCTTATGAGTGCATGGATGCATGATGCAACAATCACACACAAGATCACAAACATAGGGTTCATAGGTTCAACGTAACGAGCATGAGGTCGAAGGTATTATCCATAAGGTATGGTCTAATAGTTATCACCTGCCGAACAAGGTTCTAGAGGTTCCCAGAGTCTACATCCTTCCTTCAGATATTACCAACTTCCCAATTAGCTCGATAATTAGTAATATTCTTAATAAAAACTCATCCAAGTGTAGTATCGCGTGACAACTATTTCTGAATTACTCCGTCATAGATTTCGCACTACACCTAAAAGGCCAAGATTGGTTAGGTATTCTGCGATCCTCGACTTCAACAGGATCCCAGGTCGAATGTAGTACGTCTTCTCGATTACCCGGTAAACAACACTACAGTCAAAGGGGCCTCCACTGAGTGAGGGATCTCATGCCTCCTTTTTTGGTATTACTCCCTCAAAGTTAACATGACAATACCGCCTGTCCTATCTTAAATTTTTCCCAAGTCCGAGTATAGGACTTATAAGTAATCACCAAGCACCCTGAAAACCAGGAAAATCCAGATAAGCATATACACACCATATAATATATAACAAACAATAGCACATATACAGATATAAACAAATATAGGCTCAACCCAGTTAGGGGTGGAACAACAAGAAGTCAATCTTCCCCAGTGAAGCCTCCATTTTTCTGTTGCGGTATAAATGTTTAAGATTAAGCCATTTGATTGACTAGACTTATACATATCAAAATAAAAATCGCCACCGCGCTTTATTGTTTCCAAAGAAATGGGAAAAGAGCGAATAACCCAAAAAGAGGGAGAAAGATTCAAGGTAAGGGGATTGGTTATGCAAAGGGAAGGTATTAGCACCCTAAACATCTACGGTACTCCACAGGAACCTCTTTGTAAAATCTATATATTTTGTCTATAAAATGTTGTATGAAAAATAGATGGTGGAGGTGAGAAAAGAAGTATATTTTTATGATTTTTGTACCCGCCGCGACTGCGAAACTTTAGTGCCTACGTACCTCCTTTCGTGCAATAGGGGATCAGGGTACACGTAGTTCCTCTTTTAAAAGTTTTAAAAACACAAGTGTGTTGGTTAATTTTATGAGATAAGACATCATCATCATCATTGTCCGTGTGGAAAATATACTTATTATCCACAATCATGAGAAAAGAGAATTTGCATCATCTCAAAGTGGAGGATATGGCTTGGATTTTAAAATCAACAATGGATCACTCAACACCCAAGTGGAAAATATCTCTCTTCACTAAATATTATAGAAGTATAGTTGTTTGCATAACTACAAGGATTGACAAGAGTCCAATCATTTGAAAAAGGTTTTAAAATAAAAAGCCAAAGTGGCTAAAATAATTTGAAATGAGATTGATTGACTTTTAGTCTTCTCACAAAAAAAAGTCAAGGTATTATTAAGTTAATTAAAATTTGTTTATGAAAAGTGTTTTGAAAATACATGGACATAAGTCCAAGTTTATTATGAAAATTGTTCAAGTTTAAAAAACAAGAAGAGTTTTCAAAAGGAGGGAGAAGATTTTTTGAAATTAAAGAAGATGGGAGAAGAAGAAGAGACTATCCTAAGGCATAAGGTTAAAGCTAGGAATAAGAACCATCTAACCAACAAGAAGCCAAAACTTGACATTATGAGTCAATATAGAATCCCCATTCCTTGGGTTGAAACCAAACAAACAAAGATACTAGATCCCTTGAGAAAACCAATCTTCAAGTGTATTAAGTCTTCAAAAATTGGGCAGAGTAACGGCTGTATACGGGTGAATTCCAGATTACAAACAAAGTATGTAATCATAATAACTTGCACACAAAAACAAACAAACAACCTAATGTCTTGAGGTGAACCTCAAGAACTCCAGACAAAATATCAATTAAGGTCACAAGTTCTCCAACATAGGCCAAGGTTTCTAATCCTAAGTCCAAGAAGTCCAATACTCCATAATACTAAGGATAGTGACCAAATAGTCCAAGTATCATTAAAGCTTTTTTAGGTTCATGTTGATTATTAGGTATCTTGAAAAAAAGAAAAGAAAGGCTCAAATGAGCAAAATAAAGATAACAAAGATATAAATGCTCAAGTGAGCAAAAATCAAAATGGCATGAAATGTAATGCTTAAAGTGAATGGTACATAAAGCATAAAAAATAAAAGCATAAAGTGAAACAAGTTAATAATTAGTGGTTAGTTGGATGATCATCTTGAAACTTGCATTTGGAACTGATTAGAGGATTGGTAGAACCAAAGCCTCCACACAACAAGTTGAATTTGCTTTTTGTCAAGTATATTATCCATTTGGAATTCTCACAAGTACCATTTAATGATCAATGATGTTTAAGTGATCCACATTGACCAAAAGTGATGTAGATCCATTAGAGGATTGGTAGAACCAAAGCCTCCACACAATGAATCTCAAGGTTATTGGATCAAAGAGATCAAATTAACATACTTGGGCTTGCAAACATAGGTTTGGGCCATGAATGATCATTTATTCGATTCATGACAAAATTTAGCGCTGTGTTAAGCAATCGTAAGTGCACTTATATAGAAGTCGCACCTATTTTGAGGCCGGTCAATAGTAATTTATGCACCATTTGTTTTGAGACATGATATAGAGATCATGCTCCAATAACACTTGGTGCAATAAGAAAGGGACAAGATGAAGAGGGGTGGGAAAGAATATAAACCACATTTGAATTAAAATTTAATCAAACTATTATTAAAATCATTCATCCATTTTTATGGAGTTGGACTCAACACCATGGATCCCATGATGTTAATAAAGTTCATCATAAAAAATTCAACCCAAGATCAGCCAGAAAATTATCCCAAAATAATATTGCATGTAATATATACATTAAAAAGGTTTTTTTAAAATGTTTTAAAATAGAAATAAAAGAGAAAAATTTCAACTATGTTCAAATCAAACAAGAAATATTAAGTAAGATTATTGAAAAACCAGAAATGAACTAAAATATTTTTATAAAATTTTAGATAATTTTTTAAAGTCAGAAACTATTTTTAAAATTAAAATAAATGAGTAAAATAACCCAAAAATGATAAAAAATACCAAAGTCAGAAATAAAAAATAAATGAGGTCATCAATATTTGTCACAATATCATTCGATCATTCCATATTTTTTCTTAGAATTTAAAAATGCATAAAAGTATTTTTAAACATTTTAAAACAAATAAAATAAAGTGAAAATTTATAAAAAACATCAAAATTCAAAATAAAATTCTGAAAAAATGAAAATCAGAAAGAGAAAAATCAAAAATATTTTTCATAATTTTTTCAGATTTTTTGGACTAAAAATGAATTTTCTATGATTTTTTGAAGTTTAAAGCAATTAAATACAAAAATAAAAAATAAAAAATAAAGTCAAAAATATATGGACCATTGGATGAGAGTCAAATCGCATTAGTAATCAACTCCAATGGATCTGGCACGATGTGCATATCATGGTCATTAATGAATAAAGCATAAAATCAAATATAAATTAGAAATTCAAAAAATACAAATGGCATGCCATCATTGGTCGGAAGATGACACGTTGGTCATCTTCAACCTCCAGCCAGTCCAAAAACCAGGTCACTCAAACTGTAAAATTATAGCACGAGACCTATGCCATTCGCTTCGTCTCTTCAAGACGAAGACAACCACACCTTCGCGACAAATTTATATGAACTGTAGCTCAAGTAAATTGTAAGGAAAGTTTTGAAAAGGGATTTGAAATTTCATGGTTAAAACGTGTTTCCAGATAAGAGAAAGTGTTATGACTATAACCAGGGCAATGAGAGCATCACAATGATAACAAAGTTTAGAAGAATTGATGAAGAAATCTACCTATTGAAGTTGAGTTGCAGAGCTCTGAAACTGGACTTCTATGGAGCAATATAGGGCACGATTCTTGAAGGTAATTGTATGGTTAGCTTCAGGGAAGATCAAGGAAGGTGAATTGATGGAAAAATTGGATTGAAAAAGGCTTGAACACTGATCACGAAGTTGTATAAAATTGAGTTATGGAGCAAGTTTGACAGGGTGATTCTGGCTATCCAAACTTGAGGAAATGAATGGGGGATGACCCTCTATTTATAGGGAATCAAATGGAATGTTCAAGCGTGTGAAATTATGAAGTTTGGAGGGAAATCGTGTGAAGTTGCAAACAAGAAAAGTGTGACTTCTAATTTGATCAAAACTCATCCAAAATGCGCGTTTGCTATGCTAATCACTTCTGGAAGTTCACTAAACATGTTTAGCAGCAAAAACGCGCAGAATCAAAGTGTTTAGAAGCTAAATCAATGATTTAAAATTATGACTTTTGAAGAAACTTATGTTTCAAGTTACCAAGTTAAAATCAATGGCATTCTCAGCTCAAGGGGTCTTAAGGCATGATTCTTGATGCTTTATAAAGATGAGGTTACAAGCTTTGCAATGGAAAAAGAATGGAATCAAATGGATGCTTGAGCTTAAAGTTGTATTGACTCAAAGTTGGGGAAAAAAGGTTGACTTTCCATACTTAGAAATATTTCAAATTTTTCTTCAAAAGTGACCTATAATGTTTTTCATCCAAACATGGCCTTCCACTTGGAATTCGCTCTTGACCAAAAAATATGGCATGAAATAGACCTCATGAATGACATTTTGAGAACTGAACCATTCAAAATCTCCAAAAATTGAGATAGTTATGAATTGTTAAAGTTGGCAAAAAATCATGAAATGACCTATATGTAATGCAATATCATGATATGTGTAATGCATTGCATAATGATGTTCTCAAAGTAAATGAGGTTGCCATATGCATTTCGTATGCAAATGCTATGATATTTGTAAATGATGTATGGATGTAAGATGTCGTTGAAGCGTATTGGTAGCTTTGCATAACGCCTTTGACTGGGGAAAATAAATCCATGACTGTCACTGGGGATGAGGAATATGAACCTTCAATCTTGTTTAGAATGTATTCGCTGGGGATTACTACTTTCCATTTGAGGAAACTCCGTTGGGAATGTTTGACTTCTGCTTCGGGATAGGAGAATTCAAGAACTTTGGCTGTTCATCGCTCTACTGGGGATTTAGTTCTTATATACCCTGGCTGGGGATAAAAGAGATGGATAAACTTCTGAGGTGTGTCTGACCGAGTTTCTGATATGGATGCTAACTCTTCTGGGGAGGACAAAATTAAATGATATCTGGTCTGGTTTCAAATCCTGTAGCAACTCTCTAGGGATAGCAACGTAGACTTCCCTTTGCTGGAGAGGGGAATCTTGCCGGGGATTTGCAATGGTCAGAGAAAGGAACTCAGTTGGGGAAGTTGAATTTTGTTAGGGGAAATAAATCATGCTGGGGAAATAAACCCTGTTGGGGAAATAAACCTTGTTGGAGAAGTAGACCCTGCTGGGGAAAAGAATTCAGTAAGGGATTTTGCAGTGTTGGAGAAATAAAATCGACTGGGGTACTAAATTCCTGTGAACTGTGCTGAGGAAGAAAACTCTGATGGGGATTGGAATTCCGTAGGCTGTGCGAAGTAAGTTTCCACTATACGTTGGGGAAATGATCAAACTCCTTTATCTGCTAGGGGGGGGGGGGTCTGTTAGGGAGTATTGTCATGTTAACTGCTGAAGGATGCCCCACTTTCTATTTGAAGGCACATTAGACTTGTCGGGAATGTATCTTTGTTGAAGATGAGCTTGTGAAGGTAGCTCTGTGGGGATTTTTCTATGGGGATTTATGGGCTACTTGAACGCTATCCCAACTCCTAGAGTCTTGAGTACACGCTTATTCCTAATTTTATGCATATATTTGTTAACAATAATCATATTTATATGCATATGTTCATTCAATTTAGTCATTGGATATTTTTGCAAACAAAACAGAAAAAGTAAAACAAATTTGAATTTGTATTTACATTTGTATTGAAAGTGTGCCTATAAACAGGAAGTTTTGTACAAAGAGACAGAAATCCTAGTAAGAGGATATTGTCGTAAAATGAAGAAAAGTACAAAGGAAAACAAAGAAAACAGCTATGTAGAAACGATCCCATCAAGTTTCAACTTCGTTATTGCCCCTATGTCTTCAAGCATCTCATCCCTTACTGTCGGAAGAAGTTGACTGAATTGATTTGTACCATTCGACCTTGACATTGGTAATAGAACTTGCTGTAAGTAGATGATCCAACAGGACATAGTCGTATGCTTTAATCCCTAACTTTTTCCTGGACCACCCTTTCGGGTTTTCAATCCACTGGGATACCCTTTTTTGCCCAAGCCGCCTTTTCAGGTTTTCGACTTGCCGGGTTTACAATCTTTATATATATCCCTAATTTTTTCCCGAACTCTTTTGTTTCACTGGGATGCCCTTATTTTTTCCTAGGCCAGTCAATCTAGAGGGTCATTTTCATGCGTAGTATCTTTTGACTATGTCCGCATTCATAGGGTGCAGAAATATTTTTCGTCCATGGTGGTAAGTATCATAGCCCCACCAGAAAATATCTTCTTAATCACAAATGGCCCTTCGTAGGTGGGAGTCCATTTGCCTTAGTTGATGTACATGCTGAAGTGTGATAGCCATGAAATGGGAATGGTAATATCTCATGCTAGTCTTTATACATCACCGTCATCTTCTGTATAATCTTCTTGATGTTCTTATTGGCGGCTTCTTCTGCGCCATTCATCTTCGGTCGATATGGAGAAGAATTATGGTTCTTGATCTCAAATTGCATGCATAGTTCCGTGATCATAGTGTTATTGAGATTGGTACCATTGTCTGTGATAATTCTCTCGGGGATGCCATACCGACAGATAAGGTTATGCTTAATGAACCGGGCCACTATTCTTGGTAACAGAGGCAAATGAGGCTGCTTCAACCCACTTCGTGAAATAGTCAATGGCGATGAGGATGAAAGAATTTTCATTAGAAGCAGTAGGCTTAATTTCTCCAATCATATCAATGCCCCACATTGTGAACGGCCAAGGAGCAATCAAGACATTCAGAGGAACCGGAGGCAGATGTACTTTGTCAGCATAGATTTGACATTTGTGACAGGTTCTGGAATGGTGATGGCAATTAGTTTCCATAGTCGACCAATAGTAACATGATCTTAGAATATTCTTAGCCATAGTATGTCCACTGGAGTGAGTACCAAAGATACCTTCATGCATATCTTCAATAATTATCTCAGCTTCTTTGTTGTCCATACAATGAAGTAGAATCGCATCACGGTGGGGTTTATACAAGGTTCCGTTGCTCAGGAAGAACTTGGTAGAGAACCTTCATAGGAATTTATTATCGTTGACAGATGCCCCCTCAAGGTACTCTTGAACCTCGAGATACCTTTTCACTTCATGAAACCAAGGCTTCTATTTTGCTCCGTCAGTGTCAACTTTGTAGCAGTGTCCCGGTTCGTCTAGTCTCTCGATAGTAATTTGAGGAGCCTCATTGTCCCATATGACTTTGAGCATTGATGACATGGTAGCTAATGCGTTTTCCAACTGATTCTCTTCTCGTGGGATATGCTCAAAAGTGATCTCCTCGAAATACGGAATTAAAGTAAACACGTGCTCTCTATAAGGAATGAGGTTTTGATGCTTCGTGTCCCATTCTTGCTTAATCTGACTGATTTCTAGACCTGAGTCCCCGTATACGTTTAAGAACTTGATCCTCAAGTCAATAGCAGATCTAATGCCCATGATGCACGCTTCGTACTCGGCCATGTTGTTGGTACAGTCAAAGCAAAGTATAGTGGTGAATGGCGTATGGAAACCCTAGGGAGAGATGATTACAACACCGATTCCATTGCCAAGTTCATTAGAAGCTCTGTCGAAAACCATAGTCCATCAGGATCCTGGCTCAGGTCCTTCATATGGTCCAGGTTCTTCATAATTTGTAACTAGCATGATATTCTCATACGGGAACTTGAAATTCATTGACTGATAGTCGTCTACAACTTGATGAGCCAAATGATCTTCCAGTACACTTCCTTTGATTTCTTTCTGAGTGGTGTACTGAATGTCGTATTCGGTCAAGACCATTTTCCATCGTGCTATTCTTCCGAAGAGAGGGGGCTTCTCGAATATGTGATGGGATCCATTTTAGAGATCAACAAGTTAGTATGGGTCAACATATATTGTATTAGTCAGCGAGAAGCCCATGCCAAAGCGCAACAAGTTTTCTTGAGCAGTGAGTACCTTGTTTCACAGTCGGTAAATTTTTTGCTAAGGTAGTATGTTGCATGCTCTTTTTGACCAGACTCGTCATGTTGGCCCAGTACACACCCCATTGAGTTCTCTAATACTGTTAGGTACATGATTAGAGGTCTTCCTTCAACTAGTGGCATCAAAATTAGAAGTTCATGGAGGTACTCCTTGATTTTGTCAAAAGCGATATGGCAATCATCATTCCACTTCACTACCTCATCTTTCTTCAGCAACTTGAAGGTTGGCTCACAAGTAGCGGTTAGATGGGAAATAAACATGGAAATGTTATTCAGTCGTCCCAAGAAACCTCTGACTTCCTTCTCAATACGGGGAACATGCATTTCTTGAATAACTTTAACCTTGGAGGGATCAACTTCAATACCTTTACTACTGACAACAAAACCCAGGAGCTTACCGGATCTCACCCTGAAGGTGCATTTGTTTGGATTCAACCTTAGCTTGTACTTCTTTAGTCTCTCAAACAGCTTGTGTAAATGGTCAAGATGTTCTTCTTCAGTCTGAGTCTGGCTATCATGTCGTCGACGTAGACCTCTATCTCATGGTGAATGATGTCATGGAACAAAGCTACCATGACACGCTGATATGTTACCCCGACATTCTTCAACCCAAAAGGCATAACCTTATAACATAAAGTGCCCCACTGTGTGACGAAGGTAGTTTTCTCCATGTCTTCAGGTGCCATATTGATCTAGTTATAACCTGAGAAATCATCCATGAAAGAGAATAACTTATGTTGAGCGGGGTTGTCAACCAGAACATTAATATGTGGCAACGAAAAGTCATCCTTGGGGCTCTCCTTGTTGAGATCTCTATAGTCTACACACATACGCACCTTGCCGTCTTTCTTAGGTATCAGAACCACGTTTGCAACCCATTGAGGATATGATGTAACATCCAAGAAACCTGTGTTGAATTGTTTCATAATCTCGGCCTTGATCTTCTCTGACATCTCGGGACGCATGCGTCGAACCTTCTATTTTATCGGAGAATAACCCTCTTTCATTGGCAGATGGTGAACCAAAATATCAGTATTGAGCCCTGACATGTCTTCGTATGACCAAGAAAAGATCTCCAAATAGTCGTGTAACATCTTTATTAACCTGATCTTGACACTGCCTTTTAGGTTGGCTCCTATCCTGACTTCTTTCCTGTCTGCTTCAGTACCCAAGTTTACAACCTAAACTGGCTCTTCATGTTGTTGTATAGCCTTTTCCTCTTGCACTAACAGTCTGGCAAGTTCTCCAGGTATTTCACAATCTTTCTCACTTTCTTCCTCGGCTAGGTAGACTGGATTTTCAAAGTCATAAGTGGCAATAGAAGAATCGTTATCAACGAGATCCAAAGTGGATATGGATCTGCAATTCATTGTGTGGGTGTGTGTAAGAACACATAGCTATTTGAAAGAGATAAAAAGTAAAATAAAGATAAATAATGCAAAATTTTGATGCAAAACGTCCAATGCTTTATTAAATGAAAATATATTTATGAAATAACAACCCTTAACAAATGGACCATTGTGCCCCGGGTAAGACACAAGGCTTAAAGTCATTTTAAAAAAAATTACATAACCAAAACATTGAAAGGAATAAAAACATAAATATAGCTATTACTCCTAACTAAAAGAGATTGAAATAATGTCTTCGGTCTTCCAGTTGCTGAGCCTGTTGCCGATGGTGGGAAAGATCCAGCTGTCAAGGTCATAATCACTATCAGCATCTTCTATAGCATTGACTCCATTGTTGCTGACATGGAATGGTGGTCTTCCAGCCCGAGCATGATGAACAACCCTCTGAGCCTCTGCAGTGAAATCCAAACCAAATTTGTCAAATTTATACAGAATGTCAGAAAGCTGACCCCGAGTAGTACAACCACCTTCTTCTACAGCAGCTCTAGCATCCTTTAAAGAAGCCATTCTGGGTAGAACCCTAGAAACCTTGGGAATAGCAGAAACGTATTCAGTAGCGGTAGGAGGGATAACTTCAAAAGTATGACAGGGAGTCTAGATGAATTCACCATCTGTAATACGGTGGGAGAACTGACTTTTGAGTTTTGCATTTTATCGCAAATGTTGCAGATAGAAAGAGTCGCTACCTACTTTTATTTTATCCAATAAAGGAAAGGGTGAAAATAACAGGAAAGGCCTTTTGAGAATTTTCTGAGTAAGGGGGGTAGGTTATGAAAAGGGAAGGTGTTAGCACTCTTTTCATCCGTAGTTATCTACGGGCTCTTAATCACTAGCTCACTTTTGAAATGCTTTGTGTTTTGTTTTGTGTATGTTTAAAAATATTTTGAAAATGCCTAAGTGCGTAAATTTTGTAATGATTCTTGCATCGTTGAGAATGTACACAAAATGTAAGTGTTTGTTTTGGAAAGTGTGAGGTGTGAAAATTATTTTATTTTGTGAGCAAGCGATTACGAGCGATCTACCTACTCAAAAAGTCTTTTCTCTTTTCCTCATCCTTTAGGTAGTGCTATCCTACCATTAGTTAGTAGGAAGCCCTATCATTGGATGTGAGAGACAGGCGCGGGTCATCGTACAGTCATAGAAGGCAACTTGTAGGACACTTAGAAATTTTCATAAGGGACTAAGATCATTTACCAAAGACAATATCAAAGGGTCACCGAGGGACTACGATCTCTTTAAATCGAGAGTCTTCCCTAAATCGTCCTATATTCGAAGGACATGACTGTTTTATCCGAAGGCAACACGCGAGGTTACCATAGAGGTGCGTGTGTGAATAGTGTTTTGATTTCAATTAATTGGTATTTATTAGGATTATCTAGCAGTTGATTTTAAATCTTGCCACACACGCCTAATTACTATATAATGATAAATAAAAATGCGGTAAAATGCGGAAAATAAAGTTCTACGCTATTACAACGCTTTGGAAATGGGGGGTAAAAATTTATGAATGAGGGTGGCATAAGGAATAAACACCCAAGCTATAATTTAATCACACAATACAAGTCCAAACTATTACATAATTATTTAAGTTAAAACTCTTTTCATTTGATAAAATTAATTAATGATTTAATTAATAATATCAAACAAAAAATATTTTAAAATTAATAATTACTTAAAACAATATTGATTTATTTACAAATTTAAATTAAATACTAAGATATAAATTAAATCTAAATAAATAAATAATAAAAAAACAAATGAAAATAATAAGAGAAAGTTAGAAATGGGCCTGATTGAAGCAGTCTGGGAGGGGGTGTAGAAAGAAAATCTATCCAGGCCCAAATAAAGGGTGTCTAGAGATCCAGTGCGCACAAGTTTGAGAGGGTGTACCGTGAGGGGATAGATCTGAGCATTGGATGATGATGATGATCTGGTTGTGATCAAACAGAAAGAGGCTAAGGGCGCATGAGATAGCATGTGAGGTGTGGTTCGCAGGATTGAACAAATGTTGGATTAGAGGTGGTGACAAGTGTCACCACCAGATTAGGCTTTAATCAACATTGTTAACAAATAAACAAAAAAATTAACAGCTTAAATCATTTATAAGAATAATTCTCTCTCTTCTCTTAACACTCTCTCGCTCTCTCTGATGGGTCTCCACCAGAGACAAAAAATAGGCTGCGCCCGAAATTACCTCACGGAGGTGACGGCGGCATAACTCCTTTCTTATATTTTCTTACATATTCTGGATCCTCTTCTTCTTCTAATGCTTAATATCTAGTTGTTTTATGCATAAACTCAAAGATGTGCCCTAGATCTAAAGGGGAAATATGAAACCCTAAATGCTCAGATTCGAAAACAACAAAGATTATGATTATGGATGCATAAATAGAAGCGAAAATGAAAGGAAAGGAGAGAGACAGTGGCCGTGAGACTCGGATTCGCAAGTTTGCAACCTTTTGGTGAGATATTTCTGTGTTTTTTCGTGTTCTCGTATTTTTCCTTTCCGATCCTTGCGATTTGCTTCTTTTCTTCATCTTTTGCAATTTTTTCTAAAGGGTTTATTTAGTGAAAACGATGAACGGTTTAGGGTTTGTTGTTTTTCGCAGCTTCTGTGTATTGTGAACAACTTTTGATTTCTGAAGTTTTCTGTGAACAATTTTTTGAAAAGGGTTTTGAGATAAGGGAGGTGATGAACTTTTTAGGGTTCTCTGTGTTCTTGCTACTGCATAACTTTTTCCCTTTTTATGATATGAACAATGCTCTCTCTGATCTCTTTATACTTGAATGTTTTTATACCGTGAAATTACTCTAGGGTTTTCTGTTGATGGACTCAATCATTGGAATGGCAGACCTATCATAATTTTATTTCCGTATTGGGCTTATGACTTTTTGTTTCGTTATTTTTCTGATATGTTTTGCTGGTTTTGTGAATGTGATAATTTGTACCTCCTATTGGGCTGGAACTGTGTTTCTGTTATTGTTGATTCTTTTGAATTTTACTGCAGTCATTTTTTTATTGAGCTGAGATGTGAAACTTCTTTTTACTGTGTTTACTGTGAACCAAACTTGTCTTTTGTGATTTTCAGTAAAAATAGAATTTTGGCCCATGATGAGATGTATTTCTAATTTTTCTGTAGCAATATGAGGCTTTTGTTGGGCTGGATTGTTATTCTGTACTTGCTGAGATAATTTTTTTATCTTTTCTGATATGCTTGTTGGGCTTGAAAGTGTGATATTCTGTACTTTGCCATTGAGCTAGAACTGTAATGGAATTCTGAGTTTAATCTTTGTCTCTTCTCAATTTATCTTTTGTGAACCAATATTGATTGTGATTTACAATAGATGAATTGATGCCCATGATTAACCCTTGAAATTATGAATTTATGAGGCTTTAATGTATGCTTGTTTATGTTTTGTTTCTTGTAAATCTAAACCCGTAGGTGACTTCATGTTGTACCTCCTTGAACTTGCAGGTTGAGTCTTCGAGCAGACTTGTTGGTGGTTTTCCAGCATTGTAAGAGGTTTAAATTGTAAGCTTACCTCTTCTTTGAACAAGACAGTAACAGCGGTAATGGTGCACTTGGTAGAAAGGTGGAGTTGCAGTAGGTTTTGGCTAAATCAAAATGGCATAAATGTGGTTGGAAACTTGATTGGAGCATAAAACGTGAGGCATGCCTTAAGGGTGCAGTAATGAACCAAAATTCCCAGCATCAGTGGATGCATCCATAACATGAGTGTAATATGATCCAAGTATTTAGAAAAAAATCTACCATTTGTAATGACTTTCCTTGTAACACAAACTTTTGTAACACTTTAATGAGTGTATGAAAAATCCTCCTCTTATTACTATCATATTTTGCATCAGACACTCTTCTCCTTAATATAGTCTAATATCTCACTTTATTTGAAACTTGTTCCACCAGTAATTAAAGCAAACAAAGAAAAGGCAGTACCTAAAGCTTGATATTCTAAACCAGACACTTAAAAGTAGAGAAAACGGTAACAAATACACCTTGGCCTATCCCAATGATCCAGAGCTATGACTATGTATGAGATACATGTAATAAATCTTTCCTTCAAATTTATTGCAAATGAAATATGCAAAACGTCCTTTAATAGCTTAACCTTTGACCTCTCAAATCTCCCCTAACTATGCTCTTCAATTTGAATTAGCCACAAGTAAACCCCAAAGAAATACTTATGAAAGACCTTGGTCGAAATCAAAGTTCTGACAAAAGCTTCCAAATTAAAATGCTTCTGTAATAACACCATGTAGTATCATGCTTTGCTCAAAAATCCAATCACAATCTGATTTCATTCAAAACCCGAGTTGGGGACCAAACAATTAGGAAATGTTGATTGATGAACAAAACCTTAATCTCTTGGTGGATTTTCGAGAAATTCTTGAATGAGATAAGCTTATATGTTAAGAGGATATCCATGATGATAGAATCCCAAACCTTGAGCCTTTTAACAATGATCTTCTTCAGCTGATTGGTCAAGATACCTCAAAAACCCTAGTTTGACCAGATGAATGCCATTTGCACTTGATGAATGACTTTATGAATGAGAATGTCTCTTGAACTTGTGTAATCAATGTGAAACTCAACCTTTTTCCTGATGGACAATCTTGATCTAGGAGAAACCGTATGAGCCTTGATCCCATGAGTGTAGCAATGAGTAGTTGAAAACCCTAAGAGAATGTCTTGAAGAAAAGGGAGGGAAAATTTGGGGTACAACAGCTTCCCCTGTTCAAGGTTCTTAAACCTGAAGAGTTAGATTGGCATGTCCGCCATTCGTGACTTAAAGGTAGAAGATGATTGAACACTTAAGTGCCCAGAAATTTGCACTCACCTGTGCAAGGAGTAACACTATTAATTGATTATACTAGGAATGGGCTTAAAGATGCCATTTGGAGAGTGACGGGATATCGTCAGAGATGGGATTATAGATGCCATCTAGAGGTGATGGAGAGTCATCAGAGATGGGCTTATAGACGCCATCCAGGATAACTGTCGATAAGAGAAGCAGACGAAGTCTACGCCCAACTTTGTCTTTAGAAGATGTATTTGAATAAATCCATGCTTGATTTAATCTGAGCCATAAGATTTCTATGCTTGTCTACAACTGGAAGAAGTATCATAATAAATCTACGCTCGATTTAATCTGAGCCAGAAGAGGTCTCCGAAGGAAGTGTTCATAATTTAGATAGTCGCCCCATCCTGTCTCGGGAATTGATCTATAATCTATTTTTGTTGGTAAACCCGTCCTGTTTCTGGAGTTCATTTCACTTGGTGATAAAGGTAGTCGCCCCGTCCTGTTTCGAGAATTGATCTTCATCTGTCCATAAAGAAAGAAAGATAGTTTCCCCGTCCTGTTTCGGTAGTTAATCTTTGATCTGTTTTTGTTGGTAAACTCATCCTGTTTCGGGAGTTCATACCACTTGGTGATAAAGATATTCACCCCGTCCTATTTCCGAAATTGATCTTCATCTGTCCATAAAGAAAGAAATATAATTTCCTCGTCCTATTTCGGGAGTTAATCTTCGATCTGTTTTTGTTGGTAAACTCGTCCTGTTTCGGGAGTTTATACCACTTGGTGATAAAGATAGTCGCCCCGTCCTATTTCGGGAATTGATCTTCATCTGTCCATAAAGAAAGAAAGATAGTTTCCCCATCCTGTTTTGGGAGTTAATCTTCGATCTATTTTTGTTGGTAAATCTGTCCTATTTCGGGGGTTCATACCACTTGGTGATAAATATAGTCGCCCCATCCTATTTCGGGAATTGATCTTCATTTGTTTTTATTTGTAAACCTGTCCTATTTCAGAAGTTCATACCACTTGGTGATAAATATAATTGCCCCGTCCTATTTCAGGAATTGATCTTGATCTGTTTTTGTTGGTAAACCACACCTGTTTCGAGAGTTCATACCACTTGGTGATAAAGATAGTTGCCCCGTCCTATTTCGAGAATTGATCTTCATCTGTCCATAAAGAAAGAAAGATAGTTTCGCCGTCCTGTTTCAGGAGTTAATCTTCGATCTATTTTTGTTGGTAAATCCGTCCTATTTCGGGAGTTCATACCACTTGGTGATAAAGATAGTTACCACGTCCTGTTTTGGGAATTGATTTTCATCTGTTTTTGTTGGTAAACCTGTCCTGTTTCGGGAGTTCATACCAATTGGTGATAAAGATAGTCACCCCGTCCTATTTCGGGAACTGATCTTCATCTGTCCATAAAGAAAGAAAGATAGTTTCCCCGTCTTATTTCAGGAGTTAATCTTCGATCTGTTTTTGTTGGTAAACCCGTCCTGTTTTGGGAGTTCATACCACTTGGTGATAAATATAGTCTCTCGTACTGTTTCGGGAATTGAATATTCATTTGTTTCCACTGATAGTTGCCCTGTCTTGTTTCAGGAATTAATCTGTGTCCGGTTTGAAAATTATTGATAATATTCGTCTGTTTGTAGACTTTTCCTGAAAAGATAAAGAGTTAGCTGTATGCGATATCATAATGTATGAAATGCATTGCGTAATGATGTTCTCAAAATAAATGAGATTGTGACAAATGCGTTTCATATGCATATGTTATGACATTTGTAAATGATGGATGATTGTGTAATGTCGTTGAAGTGTAGCTCCGTATAACATTGGGCTGGGGAAAAATAAATCCCTGAATGGTGTTAGGGATGAAAAATATATGTAATCTTCAATCTCATCTGGAATGTTGCCACTAGGGATTCCTATTTTCTGTTTGAGGATACTCTACTGGGGAACGTTGATTTCTGCTTGGGGAGAAGAGCTCAGAAACATCGGTTGTTCATCGCTCTACTGGGGAACTTAATTCTTACATACCCTGAATAGGGATAAAAGAGATGGACAACCTTTCGAGGTGCTGTCTGACCGAGTTTATGATGTAGATGCCGACTCGTTTGGGGAGGATAAGGTTGAATGATATCTGGTCTGGTTTCAGATTCTATGGCAACACTTTGGGGATAGCAACCCAGACTATCCTTTGCTAGAGGTGGGAATCCTGCCAGTGATTTGTGGTGGAAATAAATTCAAGTTGGGGAGATTGAACTCCGTTGGGGAAGTGAACCCTGTTGGGGAAATAAACCTTATTGACGGAGAAGTACTCTGTTAAGGAAACACTCTTGCTGAGGAAATGAGCTCTGCTGGAGAGAAGAAACCTGCAGGGAGTTTTACAGTTTTTGAGGAATAAACTCAACTGGGGAGGAGAATTTCTGTAAACTGTACTGATTGGGACTTCGTAGGTGGGTGATATTGCTAGGAAAAAGATCATATTCTTTTATCCATTGGCGGGGAATTTGCTGGTAAGTATGATAAGACTACTCTTGTGAGGATAATCCCATAGAAGTGGCTCTATGGAGATTTATGGACAGCTCGGACATTATCCTAACTCCTAGAGTCTTGAGTAAATGCTTATTCCTGTTTTAATACATATATTTGTTAACATTTAATTATACTTATATGCATATGATTATTCAATTTTAGTCATTGGACGTTTTTGCAAACAAAACAGAAAAACTAAAAACAAAAGTTTAAGTTTTGAAATCTGTATTTTTATTGATAGTTTTGCCCATAAACAAGCGATTTTGTACAAAGAGACAAAAATCCTAGTAAGAGGAAATTGTCGTGAAATGAAAAGAGTACCAAGTGTAAACAAGATAATAGATATGTGGGAATAATCTCGCCGGGTTCCAACTCTGCTATTGCCCCTATGTCTTCAAGCATCTCATCCCTTGTTGACGGACGGAGTTGATTGAACTAATCTGTACCATTTGAACTTTGACTTTTGTAATAAAGCTTGCTGTAAGTGATCCAATGGGGACATAGTTGTATGCTTTAATCCATAAATTTTTCCTAGACCTCCCTTTTGGGTTTTCAGTTCACCGGGATACCCTTTTTTTGCCCAAGCTGTCTTTTCAGGTTTTCGACTTACCGGGTGTATCATCTTTTATATATCCCTATTTTTTGCCCGAACCTTTTGGGTTCGTCGGGATGCCCTTATTTTTTCCTAGTCTAGTCAACATAGCAGGTCATTTTCATGCGTAGTATCTTTGACTATGTCCGCATTTACAGGGTGTAAGAAATATTCACTGTCCATGGTGGTAAGTATCATAGCACCGCCAGAAAATATCTTCTTGACTACAAATGGCCCTTCGTAGGTGGGAGTCCATTTTCCCCTAGGATCACCTTGTGGTTGAACGATGCGCTTTATTACCAGGTCACCGGCCTGATATACCCGATGCTTTATTTTCTTGTTGAATTCCTTGATCATACGCTTCTGATACATCTGACTGTGACAGAAAACCGGAAGCCTCTTTTCGTCAATCAGATTCAGCTGGTCTAGCCTGGTATGAATACACTCGTCTTCGTATAAGTCTGCATCTTTTATAATTCTCAGAGAGGGAATCAGAACTTTGACAGGTAGGACAACTTCCATACAATAAACTAGAGAGAATGGAGTTGCCCTAGTTGATGTTCGAGCTGAGGTGCGATAGCCATGGAGAGAAAACGGTAACATCTCATTCCAATCTTTGTATGTCACAACCATATTTCGCACGATCTTCTTTATGTTCTTATTGGCGGATTCTACTGCACCATTCATCTTTGGTCGATACAAAGAAGAGTTATGGTGCTTGATCTTGAATTGCATGCAGAATTTAATGATCATAGTGTTGTTGAGATTGGTACCATTGTCCGTGATGATTCTCTCGGGGATGCCATACCGACATATAAGGTTGTGCTTTATGAAACGGGCGACCAAATTCTTAGTAACAGGAGCGAAAGAAGCTGCTTCAACCCATTTTGTAAAGTAATCAATGGCAACGAGAATGAAGCAATGTCCGTTAGAAGAAGTAGGCTTGATTTCTCCAATAATATCAATGCCCCACATTGCGAATGGCCAAGGAGAAGTCATAACATTCAGAGGGATTGGAGGCACATGAACTTTATCAATATAGATCTGTCACTTATGACAAGTTCTCGAGTGGTGGTGACACTCAGTTTCCATAGTCGACCGATAGTAACCAGCTCTCAAAATCTTTTTAGCCATAGTATGCCCACTGGAGTGAGTACCAAAGACACCTTCGTGCATATATTGCATAATTTCCTCTGCTTCCTTCTTGTCCATACAACGAAGCAAAGATGAACCATGATTACGCTTGTATAAAATTCCATTGCTCAAGAAGAACTTAGCTGAGAACCGCTGTAGGAATTTCTTGTCATTTATCGATGCCCCTTCAGGGTATTCTTGAGCCTCAAGGTATCTTTTCACTTCATGAAACTAATGTTTTTCCTCTACTCAATTAATGTCAATTTCATAGCAGTGTGCTAGTTCATCGAGTCCTTCAATGGTAATTTTGGATGCCTCATTGTCCCATCTGACTTTGAACATGGATGACATGGTAGCCAATGCATCCGCTAACTGATTCTCTTCTCTTGGGATATGCTCAAAAGTAATCTCTTCAAATTGTGGAATCGAAGTTAGCACATGGTCTCGGTATGGGATAATATCCGGATGCTTCGTATCCAATTCTCCCTTGACCTAACTGATCACCAGGTCTGAGTCTCCATATACGCTTAAGAACTTGATTCTTAAGTCAATAGCAACTTTAAGACCCATGATGCACGCTTCATATTCAGCCATATTATTGGTGCAGTCAAAACAAAGTCTGGCAGTGAAGGGCGTGTGACAACCCTGTGGAGAGTTAATTACAACACCGATTTCATTACCAAGCGCGTTGGAAGCTCCATCGAAAACCATAGTCCATCGGGATCCTGGTTCAGGTCCTTCACATAGTCTAGGCTCTTCACAATATGTTACTAGCATAATGTTCTCATCCAAGAATTCGAAATTCATAGACTGATAGTCGTCTACAGCTTGATGTGCCAAATGATCTGCCAGTACAGTTCCTTTGATTGCTGTACTGAATATCATATTCTGTTAAGACCATTTGCCATCAGGCTATTTTTCCAGAGAGAGATGGCTTCTCGAATATGTATTTGATGGGATCCATTTTTAGAGATCAACAAGGTAGTGTGGGTCAACATATACTATCTTAGTCGGTGAAAAACCCATGCCAAAGCGCAACAAGTTTTCTCGAGCAGTGAATATCTTGTTTTGCAGTCGGTAAACTTTTTTCTAAGGTAGTATATTGCATGCTCTTTTCGACCAGACTCGTCATGTTTCCCCGATACACACCCTATTGAATTCTCTAGCACTGTTAGGTACATAATTAGAGGTCTTCCTTCAACTGGTGGCACCAAAATCGGAGGTTCTTGTAGGTACTCCTTAATTTTATCAAAGGCTATTTGACAGTCTTCGTTCCACTTTACTACTTGATCTTTCTTCAACAGGTTGAAAATTGGCTCACAAGTAGCAGTCAAATGGGAAATGAGTCGGGAAATGTAATTCAGTCGTCCTAAGAAACCTCTGACTTCCTTATCAGTACGGGGAGCGGGAATTTCTTGAATAGCTTTGACCTTTACAGGATCGACTTCAATACCTTTACCGCTGACGACGAAACCCAAGAGTTTACCAGATCTCACCCCAAAGGTGCACTTGTTCGGGTTTAGCCTTAGCTTATACTTCCTCAGTCTTTCAAAAAGTTGATGATCAAGATGCTCTTATTCAGTATGTGACCTTGCTATCATGTCATTGACATAGACCTCTATCTCGTGATGAATCATGTCACGGAATAAAGCTACAATGGCACGCTGATAGGTTGCCCCAATATTATTCAACCCAAAAGGCATGACCTTGCAACAGAAAGTGCCCCACTGCGTGACAAAGGTAGTTTTCTCCACGTCTTCAGGAACTATCTTGATCTGATTTTAACCCGAGAAACCATCCATGAAAGAGAACACCTTGTGCTAAGCGGTGTTGTCGACCAAAACATCAATATGTGGAAGCGGGAAGTCATCTTTGGGGCTTGCCCTGTTCAGATCCCTATAGTCTACACACATATGCACCTTGCCATCTTTCTTTGGCACTGGAGCAACATTTTCAACCCATTGAGGATACGATGTCACTGTTACGAACCCCGTGTTGAATTGTTTCATAACTTCGACTTTGATATTTTCTGACATTTCAGGATGCATGCGACAAACCTTCTGCTTAATCGAAGAACAACCCTCTTTCATTGGCAAATGATGAACCATAATATCAGTATCGACTCCTAGAATGTCTTCATATGACCAAGCAAAGATTTCCACATATTTATGCAACATCTAGATTAGACTGTGTTGTACCCCAAAATTTTTCCTCCCATATTCTTCAAAGATTTGCCAAAGATCAAGGTTCTAAGGCCACTCAAGGGTTGCACAGTCCAGTGGCCTCCTAACAGTCAAAATTAGGGTTTTGGTTCTGACCAAGAAGTTGAGGTTTCCAAGGGTCCAAACAAGTCCCACATGCCTATAAACATTGTCAAGCATCCAGATGCAAGGTTTCAAGACTCACAGCACCTAGTTGCACTGTTAAAAACCCTAATTGCTCCACAGTCAACTGCAGGGGCAAAATGGTCATTTGACAGTCAGAAGTCAAAATTTTTGGTCAACATCTTATTTTGAAGCCACAAACATCATTTGATCAATTCTTGATCATGATTCTCAAAGCATGGCTCAAAAAGTCTCAAGATGCAAAAGTTTCTATTTTTGGACAGTTGAAAAAGTCAACTGCAAATTGACCAAGGCATAACTTCCACATGGTTTATCAGAAAAATTCCATCCAAAGCTCATTTTGAATAGAATGACATTTCCTACAACTCATCTTCACACTTCAAGTCCAAGAAATGCTCTCACAAAAAGTTATCAATTTCAACATTATAGGTCATTTTCAAAAGTCAACAAAAAGGGACTTTAAGTCAAAGACCATAACTTGATATTGGTAAATCAAAATAACATGGGACCAAAGGCATTGGTTAGAGGACTTCAAGACCTTTACAAAATGTCCAAGAACATGATCAAAGCTTAAAAATTGAGCAAGATATGCCTTGTGGAAGTTGGGAAATTTTTGGGAATTTTGAAAAGTCAACTTTGCTTCAAATGCCTCAAAATTGCTAATGGGCCTCAATTTCTTCCAAGAATCATCACCCAAAAGCTATGCACGACCCATTGACCCAAAGGGGAGTTATTTTCTTATTTTTAATTTATTAATTGAATTTTTAAATCCATTAATTCATTTAATTAAAATTAAATATGAGAAAATACTAAACAAATGTTTTTAAATCTTTTTGTGCAGCTAATAGGTCCATTAAAAGCCTCAAGATTTCGTGCACACTCCATAAGGAAAGGATCTCCAATAATTGGCATGTTCTTCACATGAAAAAGATTGAAAAAGATACCATTGAAATCAAATCTCAAAAGCATTGAATACATGGTTGTTGGGCTTGGATTTTTGACCAAAATCATTCCATATACATACAGAAACCTAACCCTAATCACGAGGACAAGAGAGCTGCGCCCAAGAACACAAAGAAAACTTGCATTTTTTTCATAAAAAAGTTGAAACTGTTTTCATAGTTGCAGGTCGTTTCAAAGCAAAAAATTGTTCCATTGCACTCCTGACACATCCAGGAAGCTACTCCAATCAAAATCAACTCTCCAAGCGCAAAGAATTGGTAGATAGGAGTCTAACTTTTCTGTAAAATTTTGATAATCGTGTTTGCATTTTCATACGTTATTCATGACTTTTAATATGTGATTTATACTAACATGATGATTCTAAAGCCATTGGTACCATCCAATTGAATTTTGGACGCCTGTATGCAAAGTTACCATGAACACGCATTAGGGTTTCAGAAGCTTAAAAAGAGGGCTTCATTCATATGGAAAAATTGAACCATAAGACCTATGCCATTGGACTCAGGACCTCAAAACGAATCGAACTCACTAGTCGCGCCCTATTTATATTTGCATATGAGCTATTCGTTATTTTCCAGGTTTGAGTTAGTGGGGGTTTAAAACCCCCGCTATTTGATGTTATTTGCAGACAGAATGAAGAAGAAGATGCTGGCGTGGCTTGATGTGGTTGGAGCGTTCAAATGTTCGCGTGCTGATTTTTGTTCCAATACCACTAGTGTCTATTTTCCATTATATTAATTGTTCTCCACTATAATAACAAGGAAGCTTGAGTGGTCCAGTGGTTAGTGCGTTTGGCATACAGGTATTGGGACCTGGGTTCGATTCCCAGGTCCCCTTGCATATTTCATAATTTTTTCTTTAACCTATTCCTATGCAGCGTGCCCTTCAGGGATCTACCATGCACTCAATGCCAAAGCTTGCCACATGTCCAGCAATTCCATCTGATGGCCAGCACAGGAGTTCCATCATGCACCTGGGTCAATGGGTCTACACGTGATCCTGGAAAAGTCAAAAAGGCCTCCATCAAATGGGCCAAAATGCTTTTTATTAACCTCCATATTTGGGTCAACCACCCCCCCATGTTTGCATTTCTTTCTCTCTTTTATTTTCTTTTATTTATTCTTTTTAATCAATTGTTTTATTCAATTCATGAAATAAATTTTATAACACAAAAAATACAAAAAAAATCAGAAAGTTAAAAATAAAAAATATGTTTTGTTAATATTAATTTCTATTAATTTTGTAAATAAGTTTTAATAACCAAATTAGTTTAATTTTAGGCTTAATTTTAATATTTTTCTTAATAACCAATAAAAACATAAAAATTAGGGTTTCTAGCTTTTTTACTCTTTTTTTTCAATAATTAAAATTTCTTCTTATTATTATTAATAATTAATTATTTTGTAAATAAATATGCCATTTAAATAATTAGGTTAAATTAGGTCAAACTTAAACATTTTTCTTTAATAAATTAAAAACAATTTAGAACTAGGTTTTTATATTTAAATTTTAATTCCAATTAATTCTCTTTAATTTCATAAATCCAAAAACTCCAAAAATAAGTTCTTTCCTTTACTTAATTTAATTAATTTTGTAACTTCAATTCAATTTCCTTAAAGGGTCCAACGCCCTCGCACTCGATTCTAAATTCTTTTCACGCATTTATTTTTATTTCTTTTATGAATGTAATGTATTTTCCCCAAAGCCTTGTAATAGATAATTAGGGTATTTACTTTTCGCATTTTGTTTCAAATCGGGTCTTGGTTTAATTTGGCGTTGTAGACCCGCGCCTTGTAATAGCGTAGGACCTTTATCTTTCCGCATTTTTATTTCCGCACCCCTTAACTGTTAATAATTCACATGAAAGAATGTATGCCAAAAAAAAAAAAATCAAAGCGTAGAACACTCAATGCATGATCAAGACAAATATACCTGAAAATGACACACAATTCACACACCACTCTTAGGGTACGCCTCACAGTTGCCTTGCCCCTCGAAACGTGGTCGTCGAGTATGGGATGTTTTAGTAAGTCCTTATGTCCATGAACATGGCATAAGGGTAGCTTCTAAGGTGTCCTACTATTGCTCTGGTGACCACACTGTCCCTAATCCTCGAATTGACCCGAACACCTCCAACGGTGGTGCTACCTACCTCTCAATGGTGGGATAGCACTACCTTAAGGACATTTACACAGACTAATTCCTTAGGGTAGGTAGATGACTCGTAGATACTTTCTCTAATTCAAAACAAATCAAAAACTTCTTTTCACACCGACACTTTGCAAAAAGCTTTCAAAAACAACTTTTCAAACACTCTTGAGGACTGATACAAGAGTCGATCTGAAACTTTTAAACGGAACTTTTTCAAACTCACTCACAATTGAAAAGCAAACCTTTTGAAAACACAAATGAGCAAGTTCCTAAGAGCCCATGGATAACCATGGATAGAAAGGGTGCTAACACCTTCCCTTTCTATAAATCTACCTCCCGAACCGAGAACTAATCTCAATAAGGAATTTTTTTATGCTTTTGTCCTTTCCATGTTGGAGAAAATAAAAGACGGTGGCGACTCTTGCTTCCGCGACATTTCGCGAACCAGCGTTAAACAGTCAGTTCCAGATCCACCGATCACAGACTGCTCTTGACAATGCTTTCTAAGTTGGAGCCAATCTTGACTTCTTTTCTGTTTGTCTCGGTACCAAAATTTACCACTTTGATCGGCTCTTCATGCAGTTGGATAGCATTTTCTTCTTGTATTAAGAGTCTGGCAAGTTCTCCAAGTATTTCACAATCTTCCTCACCTTCGTCCCCGGCTTGGTAGATTGGATTTTCAAAGTCATAAGCGACAATAGCAGGACCGTTACCAACAAGATCCAGAGTGGATGTAGATCTGCAATGTAGTGTGTGGGTGTGTGTAAGAACACATAGCTATTTGAAAATGAAATAAGATAAAAGAAAAACATAGATCATAAAATTTGCATGCAAAACATCCAATGTTTTTATTGAATGAACAATGTTTATGAACTATCAACCCTTAACAAATGAACCATTGTGCCCCGTGTAAGACACAAGGTTTAAAGTCATTGTTTTAAAAGAAATTACATAACCAAACATCTTAAAGTAATAAAAACAGAAATATCCATTACTCTTGACTAAAGGAGATAGGGAAAATGTCTTCTGCTTTCCAATTACCGAATCCATCACCAATTGTAGGGAATATCTAGCTGTCGAAATCACAACCACTGTCAGCGTCTTCTATAGCATTGATTCCATTGTTGTTGATACAAAATGGAGGTCTTCCAGCTCGAGCGCGACGAACAGTCATTTGACTCTCTACAGTAAAGCCCAAACCAAACTTGTCAGATTTGTAAGGGATATCAGGAAGCTGATCCCAAATAATACAACCACCTTTTTCTATAGTTTCTTTGGCATCTTTTAAAGAAGCCATCTTGTATGGAGTCCTGGTGGTCATTGAAATGGAAGAAACATCTTTAATAGCAGCAAGGGAAATCACTTTAAAGGCCTGACAAACCATGTATTCCTCTTTTCTGCAGATAGTAACAACCTTTCCTTTCAAAGGATACTTTAACTTCTGGTACAAGGTGGTGGTGATGGAACCTGGCCCGTAGATCCAGGGGCGTCCCAATAGACAAGAATAAGCTGGTTGAATGTCCATTACCTAGAATTTGGACTCAAATATCTATGAACCCACTTTTATTGGGAGGTTCACTTCTTCATGCACCATTATTTTGGACCCATCAAAGGCTCAAACTGTGATATTACTAGGTTTCAGCACAACCTCTTCACAATCCAGTCGGTCAAGAGCACCTTTTGTTAGAACATTTAGAGAAGAGTCAATATCAATTAACACATGAGCCAACACAGTGCCCCTGCATTAAATGGAGACATACATGGCCCTATTATGATTTCTATCCTTTGGAGTCGGGTCAACATCGGAGAAGCCTAATCCATTATCAGTTGTTAAACTCACCATGTAGCTTCCAAATTGATCAGTCGAAATTTGTTGTGGCACATGATCAGTCTTCAAGAATTTTACTAGAGCCCACGCATAGGCTTTAGAACACAACAACAAAGATAACATGGAAATTTTAGACGAAGTCTGCCCTAGCTGTTCAACAATTTTATAATCGCTTCTGTGAATGATCTTCAAAACCTCTTCCAACTCTTGTTCAGAGGTGTCCTTGACTGTGGTTTCTTTTGGTGCCTCTGTCCGGGAAGGCTCTATCATTGGATTTTTACCCCGAGCCTCAGTAGTTGTCTTGGTAACTGTGACTTGGACCGGTGGAGAGATTTCCGGAGAGAAAATCCTTCTGCTCCTAGTAATTTTGCTGGTCCCTGCAATATTTTCAATGCTGGGATCAGCCTCTTCATCATATTTATCAAACAACTCTTGTTTAATGTCATGGTAATAGACGTCAAACCCATAATTCCATGGAATAGCCCTTTCTGAGGAATATGGGATGGGCCCAGGTGTTGTAATGATTAAAGGAGTAGCTTTTGGATTGGAGGTAATCCTCACAGGACCCTTGGAAGTGATCTTGAAAGGAGTCCCGTATATGACATACAAATCTTGGCACAAATTTTCGGTAGATGAAACATTTTCAATCAAAATAACATGTTCATCCATCAGGCATTGAACGCCTTTCTTCAGTAACCCGCAGCCATTAGGTTGAATTGCACAGCAATAACATTCTTCAACACAACCCAGAAATAAACCAGCTTGTAATAAATTATTTTTTATTGTTGAGAGGGGAGTAACCACATCACTTATAGAAGTAACATATTAAACATCTTCAACAACAATGATGCCTTTCTCATGCTTCGACATAGGTGCAATAATCACATTTGGCGTCTCCGGAGGATCGAACTCAATTTCCTTATTATCAATCATGTTCTGAATTTATTTTAGGGCCCGACAATTATTGGTATCATGCCCAAGACTGTTCGAATGATAGGCACACCTCGCATTCAGGTTGTACTTGGGAGAGGATATGTTGGGATTTGGATGAGGATCCCACAATGTTATCAATTCTGCCTTCAACAGATGTTGTAATTCCTGAGACAAAGGCATGGTAATTTTAGTAAATTGTCTTAAAAAAGCGTCTGGCCTTCACCGATTACTCTGTTGTTGCTATTGAATAGGTGCCAGATTAGAAATCAACACTGCTCCCACAGACTGATTGCAGTCATTTTTACCACGTCCCTTCTATACATAAACAACATTGGTCTATTTCTTATTATTAAATGTATTCTTCACAACACTAGAAGAGGCATCCATTGGAATCTTTCCGCTCTTGATACCACTTTTAACTCGTTCCCCTGTCAGAATTAGCTTGGAAAAGCTAGATGAAGAACTCCTAATTAGATGATTAAAGAATGGGCATGTCAGAGTGAACATATCAACTAATTCTCAGTCAGACATGGGAGGTTGGACCCTTCCAGCTAAGTCTCTCCACTTCTGAGCATACTCCTTGAACGCTTCATTCGAGCCCATGGACATGTTTTGAAATTGTACACGAGTCAGTGCAAGGTCAGCATTATATTGATACTGCTTGTAAAAATCAGCAGCCAAGTCCTCGCATGTGTGAATTTTGGTTCCTTCCAGCTGATAGAACCACTCAAGTTGAGTTTCGGACAAACTTTCTTGAAAGAAATGGACCCATAATTTTCTTGAAAGAAATGGACCCATACGACCTCAGATGAAGCTTGGGACAAGAGACCCCATCGTGTTTAGCAAAGACGGGAACCTTGAACTTATATGGGATGACCACCATCGGGACCAGACCTACCTCCCCAAAATCCAATCCAGGCACCTTCTGGATTTCCATAGCCTTGAGTGTTTCTTCCAACTTCTTGTACTTGTTATCTACAGGAGGGTATTGTTTGTTGAAGTAGTCTTCATCTTCATTAATAATCTCAGAACTCTGGTTATTCTTTCCTTCAGCCCTAATACTTCTACCATCTTTCTCTTGATTTTTGTCTTCATCAGAGGAGATATTTGTAATACGGTGGGAGAAATGACTTGGGTGTTTTTACTTTTATCGCAATTGTTGCTGATAACAAGATTTGCCACTGACTTTTCTTTTATCCAATAAAGGAAAGGGTGAAAAGAATAGGAAAGACCTTTTGAGAATTTTCTTGAGTTCGGGAGGTAGGTTATGAAAAGGGAAGGTGTTAGAACCCTTTTCATCCATAGTTATCTACAGGCTCTTAGTTGCTAGCTCACTTTGAAATGCTTTGTAAATGTGTTTGTGATTTGTTTTGAAAGTATTTTTGAAAAGTGCCTTTGTTTAGGCGAACTTTGTAATGATTCTCATTTCGGCGAGAATGTATACAAAGTGTTAGTTTTGAAAATAGTTCAAAGATATGTTTTTCTTTGGAAAGTATTTTTGAAAAGTGCCTTCATTTAGGCAAACTTTGTAATGTTTTATGTTTCGGCGAAAACGTATACAAAGCATTGACTTTTAAAAATATTTCATGAAGGTATTGGTGTGGTTTGAAATGTTTGTGAGCAAGCAACTACAAATGTTCTACCTACTCAAAAAGTCTTTGTTCTTTCCCTCCTCCTTTAGATAGTGTTATCTTTCCATTAGTTGGTAAGAAACCATATCATTGGATGTGAAGGGACGAGCGTGGGTTGTCATACAGTCATAGAAGGAAATATTGTAGGATACCTTAGCAATTTGTCATAAGGGTCTAAGATCGTTTATCGAAGGCTCATCGAGAGACTACGATCTTATAATCGAGGTTTTTTTTTCTAAAGTACCCCACGTTCAAGGGACATGACTGTTTATTTCTGAGGCAACAAATGTGGGTTACCCTAGAGGTACAAGTCTGTAAAGTGTTTTTGTTTTCATGCATTTTGTCTTGATTAGGGTTGTCTATTGTTTGGTTTTAAAGTCTTGCCATACAAACCCTAATTACTAGCAATAATATGGAAAGCGATAAATTGAGGAAATTTAAAGTCCTACACTATTACAATATATTTGGGGATGGGGGATACAAATTTACAAATGGGGCTGAAAAGTAAAATAAACCCTAATTACTATTACAAGGCTTTGACAATTACATAGTCCATAATGTAAAAATGCACAAGAAAATGTAAAGTGAAAAGAAATTGATTTTTAGGTTTTTTGATAGAAAATGTTTTGTAGTTCATTTAATTGAAGAAAAACCTAAGTCTAAGTTAACTTAAAAGAACACTAATTGTTTATAAATTTTTTTTTGATGTTCCACTTTAGAAAAACGGTTTTATGGTGTTAGTTCATCTCCAAGCAAGGCAATATGTCCAAAAATAAACTAAAAAAACTCAAAAATTTAGAAATTTGGTGCCTGAGCTGACACGGGTCGTGTCAGTGGACACGGGCACCCGTGTTAGGACCTGTTCAAGCTTCTCTGCACACTTTTGTTCCATCCAAAATGACACGGGCCATGTCGTGTGACATGGGCACCCGTGTCAACCCTTACCCTTCCTGCTCTATATGTTTCTGACTGACACGAGCCGTGTCGTGTGACACAGGCACCCGTGTCAGCCCCTGTCCTGCATTTTATGTTAAGTTTTCTAACCAGCTGATCTGACACAGGCCGTGTCATGTGACACGGGCACCTGTGTCACCCCATGGCTTCCCTTTTTTTGCTAAGTTTCCGCTTTTCCCTGTTGTATCCTTTCGATAGCAAAAGCAAATGATGCATGGACAAAGATATTACAGTTTGAGAAAAATTACCTCTTGAGGCGAAAACTTTACAACACTTACAGATGTTTCTGAGTGCAAAGTGGTGATTGATAGATCCCCTTTGGAATTTCTTGAAGTTGTTCCAATCCTCACTTTATGATGAAAGTTGCTGAATCACTCCAACCAAGTCAAGTTGAAAAGTACTGGTTTTTGAGTTTGGAAGATGGTGATAATGATGTTACAGAAATTTTTCTTGGGTTTAAACAACTTCAATATGATATATATGAAGTATTTGGATGGTTTGTTTGGTAAAAACTTGCAAGGTGTGATTGGTTCAAAGATTTGGACTTCAAAGCTCAAAATTGGAGGTTTTATGGACAATTTTGGTTTTTTGAGAGTATAGGAGTTTTGAGGGCTTGTTCCTCTCTTTTATCTTGCAAATGATATATCTATTTATAGGCAAGAGGTTTTAAGACATGGGTTAATCTTATTTTTAAAATCATATGTTGTGGCTAGGTTGGGTTGTAAGTGAGAGTTCATGACTTTTCATAGTTCGAATGTTGGCATGAACTATTTTTTAAGAGTGCTTTGCAGGTTGTAGATGGTTGTTTCTTGCTTTTAAATTGTGTATGTGCAGGAGAAACCATTGAGAGGCTCAAGGAGTTTACATTATGATTAAAGCATGCTTTTCAAGAACGACAATGGTGCCTTTGTGCCAAAAATGGAAAGATCACTTGGACAATTCTTAAATGAAATGGACCATAGCTTAAAAGTTTGTGTAAGCATTAAATTATGGTGAGATTTTCAAGTTAGAAGGCTTGCAACACAAGATTATGCAGCATAACATGTAGATTGGGTTATGTGTTTTTCACAAAATGACTTGTAACTCAAGAATGGATGTCCAACTTCATGCCTTTGAATCTCCTAGCTCAAGTATGATAAATTCATGCCCTTGGATGTTTTGGAAATCTTGAAACATTGTCTACAACTTTCATGTTGACCACTTTGGATAAATCATATTGGAACTTGATGAAAACTGGCCAAGAAATTGGGACAAAAACCTGACCAAAACTTGTTGAAAATTTCTCTAAGTGTTAGATAAAAAATGTCATGACTTCATGGGCTTATATCTTCAAATATAAGAATTTTTTGGACATCAACCCTCTAATACAAAGTTGTAGAGTTCATAAAGATCTACAACTTTCACGTTGAATGTTTTCTTTGAATCATCTTGCATCTTGGTGAAAAAATATCATGAAGTATTGAAATTATCAAGTGTAAAAACACTTAGAAATTTTTGAAGTATTGGAAACTTTGACTTTTTTGTTGACTTTCTTGACTTTCTTGATTTTCTTGATGATCAAGTTTGATGTTTTTGTAGGTCTTGATGAATTTTGATCTTTGAATTTTAATGTTGACCAAAAAGTCAAAGTTTGACTTTTTGTGTATCGGTTGAATTTTCGTCAGTTGATCCAAATTTCAACTACCAAACCTTTGATCCTGAGAACTGATTCGAGCCATGAAATTAGGTCATCATGTTGCGTTTGAGTCCTTGGGGTTATATTTCAAGCCATTAGGTCATGTACTAGGTCAAAAGTCGATGATCAGTCATTCTTAGTCAAAACCCTAGTTTAGAGGCTCAGTGCTTTGGAGGTGAGCTTGTCTGATCAAACTCTTGAGAACCCTTGAGCATTTGAGATCTTGAGAAAAGGGAGGGAAAATTTTGGGGTACAACATATGTCCCTGTTCAATCTTCTTAAACCTGAAGAGTTAGATTGGTATGTTCACCATTCGTAACTTGAAGGTGGAAGATGATTGAACACTAAAGTGCCAAGAAATTTGCGCTCCCTAGTGTATGAAGTAATGTTATTGGCTGATTGTGTCGGGAATGGGCTTAAAGATTCCATTTGGAGAAGTGATAAAGAGTTATCAGAGATGGGCTTATAGATGCCATCCAAAGTAACTGTTAATAGAGATTAGAAGAAGCATCAATATAAATCTTTGGTCGATTTATACTGAAATAGAAGATGTCTGTATCTGTCTTTGACTGGATAAGAATCATAATAAATCTTAGGGTCGATTTAACTGAACCAGAGAAAATGTCTACTGGAAACAAATAAGGATATATCATTGGTCTATTTACATTGAACCAGCAGAGGTCTTGAATGGTTTTTAACTGGATAACGAATCAACATAAATATTAGGAGCGATTTAACTGGACCAGAGAGAGTGTCTACTGGAAACAAATCAGGATAAATCATTTGTTGATTTAAACTGAACCAACAAAGGTCTAAAATGGTCTTTAACTGGATAACGAAATAACATAAATCTTAGGGTTGATTTAATTGAACCATATAAAGTGTCTACTGGAAACAAATCAGGATAAATCATTGATCTATTTACATTGAACCAACAAAGGTTTGAAATGGTCTTTAACTGGATGTCGAATCAGCATAAACCTTAGGACTGATTTAAATTGAACTAGAGAAAGTCTCTACCGGAAAAAAATCAGGATAAATCATTGGTCGATTTAAACTGAACCAACAAAGGTCTTGAATGATCTTTCACTGGATATCAAATCAGCATAAACCTTAGGATCGATTTAACTGAACCATAGAAAGTGTCTACTGGAAAAAAATCAGGAAAAATCATTGGTCGATTTACACTGAACTAGCAGAGGTCTGAAATGGTCTTTAACAGGATGTAGAATCATTATAAATCTTAGGATCGATTTAAACTGAACCATAGAAAGTGTCTACCGGAACAGAATCACGATAAATCATTGGTCGATTTAAACTAAACCAATAGATATCTTGTGAAGGAAATGTTTGTTTTTGATGGTATTCATCTTGGTGTAACACGGTGGGAGAACTGACTTGGTTGTTTTGCATTTTATTGCAAATGTTGTGGTTTAGCAAGAGTCGCCACCGACTTTTCTTTTATCCAAAAGGAAAGGCTAAAAAGAACAGGAAAGACCTTTGAGATTATTTCTTGAGTTCGAGGGGTAGATCATGAAAAGGGAAGGTATTAGCACCCTTTTCATCCATAGTTATCTATGGGCTCTTAGTTACTTGCTAGATCACTTGCTTTTGTTTGAAAATGTGATTTGTGTGGTTTTTTGAAAGTATTTTGAAAAGGCACCATCGTTTAGGCAAACTTTGTAATGATTCTCGTCCGTAAGAATGTATAAAAAGTGTTGATCTTTTGAAAATGTTTTCAAGTTTGAAAGATGTTTTTTAAAAGTGTTGATGTTTGTTTTTGAAAATAACAAGGATGATTTTGGTTTTGAAATTGAGCAAGCAACTAGGAACATTCTATCTACTCAAAAGTCTTTCATGTTTATTTCCTCTTTCCTTTGACATTGTTATCTTACCATTGATTTGGTAAGTAACCCTATCTTTGGATGTAAAAGGGACGGACAAGTGTAATTGTATAGCCATTTAGCATTGTTGTAAGATATCTTAGCATTTTCTTTAAGGGACTAAGATCATTTTTGAAAGGGCAACTTTGATAGCATCATCGAGGGACTATGATCTTGTATTTTGTTTGTTTTTTGCTAAGATACCCCACATGCATAATATGGCCATTTTGTAAGGCAACAAAGTGGATTTACCCTAAGGGTGTATGTGTGCAAGTGTATTGGTTTACATGCTTGATTTTCCTTGATTAGGGTTTTCTAATTGTTGGTTTTAATCTTTCCATACAAACCCTAATTACTAGTATTTATATATAAAGCGTTAAATTGCGAAAAATAGAAATACTAAGCTATTACATCATTTAGGGGAGGGGGTGTACAAATTTACATATGGGGAAATTGCAAGAAAATTAAATCTAAATAATTATTACAACCATATTGAATATTGTACAAAAAATGAATAAATAAAAATACAAGAATGTAAATGTAAAAAGAAATGTGATTTTTGTTTGGTTTTCATGAAAAAGTTTTTTTGACCTAGTTAACTAAAATAAAATCATTAACTAAAAATAAGAAAAATTAAGATTAAGTTAGTAAAATAAATTAATTTAAAGAGAACAAAATTTTTAGGGTTTTTTTTTGTTGTGAATTTGATTAAATAACATTAATTAAATAAAAGTCCTAAGTTCTAAATTGATTTTAATTTACAAGAAAATAATATATAATACTTAAGACTAATTATCTAAGTATTTTAAAAAAGGGAAATTAATTTATTAAAGAAAATGTTTTTTTTTTATTTTTTTGTTTTATGAAGAAAAATAAACTAAATAAATATAAATAATAAAATAACAATATTTTTTGGATTTTTATTAATGAAAATAAAAATAATATTAATAATAATAATAATAACAATAATAAAGAAACTAAAAATATAAAAGAAAGAAAATGGGCCGGGATGTATGAAAGTGAAACAGGGAGTATGAGATAAATGCTAGGCCCAGGGGGTTGAGGCCCAAGCGCCTGATTCAGAAAAAATGAAAAAAAGAGTGAAAATTGCAAAAGGTCTCGCTAGAGCTCGAACCCAGAACCTTCTAATACGCACGCGCTTCTTGTACCACTGGGGTGACCTGTTTCATCCGTTCATATAATAAAAGCATAAATATATATTAGAAACTGCTTTTTAAAGACAACTTCATCTTCAACCTCGCGCCTAGCAAGACCACCTCCATCTTGTTCATTTCTCATTCATTTGCAAAAGTTAAACATGAATCTTGTGGCAATCTTGTGTAAACACGATTCAGAAATGTAAAACATTAAAACTATAGATCAAAGACAAGCATGAATTTTATTGACCCTAATCTGAACCCTAACTTTTCTAGAAATTTCAATCTTAAAATTCTCTAAGCTCAAACAACATAAATGAAAACTATGGACATGGTTAGCTTCAGGGAAATGATATCTACATTTTTCATTCATAAATTAAACATTAATGATGCCTATATGAAGAGTTCAAAAGTCAGAAAACTCACCTTGCAAGAGGGTATCGTGTTTTGAGTTTGAGCAGCTTTTGATGAGTTCCAGTGATTGGGTTAGCTTCCTCATGTTCCCATGAAGCTAATGTGATGCTTGGCTTGAGCTGAAAGTGGCTAAGAAGTTCTGGAGAAGTCAACTTGCAGAGCTCTGTTTTTGGTTATGGAGGTTGATGAAAATGGAGTTACAGTTATGAAACAGGGCCAGGGATGAGTTGTATTTGATGTTTAGAAGCTTTAGGAACCAAAAGGCTTGAAAATGCACGAGGGAAATGTGAGTTTCAAGTTTTTGGTCATAATGTGCAACAATGGTGATTGGTGATACATTTATGAGTTCTAGGGAGTTTTAGGGCTTGTGTATGCGTGGGTTCTCTTACAAATAGTATCTCTATTTATAGGGGAAAGGGTTTGAGGTTTTAAATGATCAGAAACAAAGAATCACATGTTATGAGTTCTTGACTTGTTTTTGAAGTTATCTTGACCAACATGGTTTCAATGCAAGGTACATGTCTTGTAGGGTGGCTAGCAAATTTAAACATGTTAGTTTTGAGTTTATAGAGTATGCTTGTGCAGAAAGAACAAGTGCAAAGCGCCATACAAGTTGACTTTGTGATTAAAGTCACTTTTCAATAATAGTAATGGTGCCTTTCTTTCAAAAATGGAAATGCAACTTGGATAATGATTCAAATGCTTGGACAATGGCTCCATATGTTGTGTAAACATTAAATTAAGGAGTGAAAAACAAGTTTGAGGCCTGCAAAGTGAAGATTATGCTGCATGTCTATGGATTTGGTTCATGTTGCATCACAAATTTTGCCTTGCAAAACAACTTGAAACCCTAACTTTTGGCCTTCGATTCTCCTTGCTCACAAATGATCTCAAAGAGTTCTTGGACATTTTGGAAAGCTTGTAATGTGCTCTACAAAACCTCTTTGAATCACTTTTGCAAAATCCAAATGGAACTATATGAAACTTGGCCTAGAAATTAGGTCAAAATCCTGACAAAAAATGCTCAAAATTTCACTGTGTTTTAGTTTCATGATCATGACTTCATGGATTAATAACTTGAGATCCAAGCATTTCTAGGAGAAGTTGTGTAAAGAAAAGTTTTAGATATCATTGAGATCTACAACTTTCATGTTGAAAGTTTCCTTTGAATCATCTTGCATCATGGTGAAAAACTGACTCAAAGTTGTGAAAAAATATGAAGTTTTCAACACCTAGAAAAATTTATAAGTTTGGAAATTTTGACTTTTCAAAATGAAATCTTGAATTTTTGATTTCTTGATGAACAAGTTTCATATTTTGACATGTTTTGATGAATTGTGATCTTTGACACTTGTTTTTGACCAAAAAGTCAAAGTTTGACTTTTCAGTGTACAATTGACTTTTGCTCAGTTGACTGAAAAATCAACTATCAATCAAATGACCTTGAGCAATGTTTTGAGTTATGCCATTAGGTCAAAAGATGCAATTGAAACATTGAGATCATGTCTCAAACCAATTAACCATTTGCTAGATCAAAAAATCAGAAATTGCCCTTTCTTAGTCAAAACCCTAATTTTGACCATTTTGCCCTTTTAATGACCTAATCAAATTTCTTGAGGAATTGTGGTCCAGAATTGATCAAATGACAATAGGAGTTCACAATGTTGATATGGATAAAAAATTATGAAGTTTGACTGTAAATTGACCATAGTTGACTTTTTCCCAATACAGTTGATTTTTAGGTCAACTGATCAATTGACTGAGTAAAAATGTGATCCAAGACTTGAAACTTGACATGAGAAATCTTGGAGGTCCACAATGATCCATTAAAGTCATATGAGGCATTAAAAGTTCAATTATCCTTGTGCAATCTCAAACCCAAATGTCAGTCATTAGTACTTAAGGAGGTGTCTTGAGCTGATCAATCCTTGTACAGTCTTGAACCAAAGGAGATCTTGTGAGAAAATATTTGATAAATGAGAGGGAAAATTTTGGGGTATAACACTTGGAGACTGATCTTTACTGAAAAAGTAAAGAATTAGTTGTATGCAATGTCATGATGTATGAAATGCATTGCGTAATGATGTTCTCAAAATACATGAGATTATGCTATATGCGTTTCGTATGCATATGTTATGATGTATGAATGTTGTTGAAGCGTATATTCATTTTTTTGGGAAGCTAAATCTCGAACTACTGCTGGGGAATTTTGGGAAGCTAAATCCCGTACTACTGCTGAAGGCAAAGAGTATGTGTATCTTCAACTGTCTGGAATACTTCCGCTCAGAGGGTCCTGTTTGTTGTTCTGAGGGAACTCTGCGGGGAATGTTGATTTCTGCTTGGGGAGTAGAGTTTAGGAGCCTTGGTTGTCCATTCCACTACTGGGGAAATTTAATTCTTATATTCCCTGACTGGGGATAAAAGAGATGATTAAACTTCCGATGCGTCTGGGGAAGATAATTCTTATATACCCTGACTGGGGATATAAGAGATAGATAACCATCCGAATCGTCCGAGGAAGATAAAGTTTAACTGGTATCTAGTCGGGTTCCAAGCTTTGCAGCAACTCTCTGGGGATGGTGATGACTTTACTGGGGAAGAGGAGTTTTGTCAGTGATGTGTAGTAGTCTGAAGAATAGACACGAGATGGGGAGATTGTAATCTGTTGGGGAAATAAACCTTGTTGAGGAAGATATTCTAGGGATTTCGCTGGGGAAACAAATTCTTCTGGGAAAGAGCTTTGCAAGGTTTCCCTTTCAGTTTTGGAAGACCAAACTCGGTTGGGAAAGAGAATTTCTAGGAGACGTATTGATTGGAACTCCGTAAGGAAGTTGTGTATGAATTTACTCTATGGAGGATAATCTCATATAGGTGGCTCTGCCAACCTTACTGGGGATCTCCTTATGAAATGGATTCTGTGGGGATTTACGAACAACTTGAGTGTCATCTCAATTCCTAGAGTTATGAGCAGATGTTTATTCATGTTCTTATGTATATATTTGTTAACATCTAATCATGTTCATATGCATATGTTCATTTAATTTTAGTCATTGGACATTTTTTGCAATCAAAACAGAAGAAACAAAAAAGTTTGCCCTTTAAAGTATATTTGTATTGATAATTTGCCTATAAACAGGCGTTTATGTACAAAGAGACAGAAGTCCTAGTAAGAGGAAGTCGCCGTGAAATGAAAAGAATACAAAAAACAAATATATATAGCCATGTGGAAGTGATCTCATTGGGTTCTAACTCTGCTATTGCCCCTATGTCTTCGAACATCATCCCTTATCGTCGGAAGAAGTTGATTGGACTGATCTTGTACCATTTGAACTTTTCACTTTGGTAATAAGGATGGCTGCAAGTGATTCAACGGGACATAGTCGTACGCTTTAATCCATAACTTTTTGCCTGGATCTCCCTTTCGGGTTTTCAATCCACTAGAATACCCTTTTTTTCCCAAGCCGCCCTTGGGGGTTATCGACTTTTCGGGTGTACAATCTTTTGTATATATCCCTAATTTTTTCCGAACCTTTTTGGTTCTCCGGGATGCCCTTATTTTTGCCTAGATATGTCAACATAGCGGGTCATTCTTTATGCGTAGTATTTTTTGACTATGTCTGCGTCCACAGGGTCCGGGAAATCTTCATCGTCCATAGTGGTTAGCATCATAGCACCGCCCGAAAATACTTTCTTGACAACAAATGGCCCTTCGTAAGTGGGAGTCCATTTTCCCCTGGGATCGTCTTGTGGTAGAATGATGCGTTTTATTACCAATTCGGAAGCCTGGTATACTCGATGTTTGATCTTCTTGTTGAATTCCTTGACCATACGTATTTGATACATTTGACCATGACAAACAATAGTCAGTCTCTTTTCATCAATCAAATTCAACTGATCCATCCTAGTCTGAACCCATTCATTTTCTCCTAAGTCTTCTTCTTTCATGATCTTTAGAGAAGGAATCTGAACTTTGATAGATAGGACAACTTCAATGCCATAGACTAAAGAGAATGGGGTTGCCCCAGTTGATGTTTGCGCCGAAGTACGATAGCCATGAAGAGAAAATGGTAGCATCTCATACCAGTCTTTATAGGTCACCACCATCTTTTACATAATCTTCTTTATATTATTGTTGGCGGCTTCCACTTTTCCATTCATCTTAGGCCTGTATGGAGAAGAGTTATGATGCTTGATTTTAAACTGTATGCAGAGTTTAGTAATTATAGCATTGTTGAGGTTGGTACCGTTGTCAGTAATAATCCTCTCAGGGATGTCGTACCGACAGATGAGGTTATGCTTGATAAACCGGGCTACAACATTCTTGGTATCTAAGGCAAATGAAGCCGCTTCGACCCATTTGGTGAAGTAGTCAATGGCGACTAGGATGAAATGATGTCCATTAGAGGTGGTAGGCTTGATTTCCCCAATCATGTCAATGCCCCAAATTGCAAATGGCCAAGGAGCAGTCATGACATTTAAAGGTATTGGAGGTACATGAACCTTATCAGTATAGATCTCACATTTATGTCAAGTCCTCGAGTGGTGGTAACAATCAGTTTCCATAGTCGACCAATAGAAACTAGCTCTCAGAATCTTCTTGGCAATATTATGTCCACTAGAGTGAGTACCAAATATGCCTTCATGCTTCTTTCTTGTCCATACAACTGAGAAGAGTAGGATCATGGTTGCGCTTGTACAAAATCCCATTACTTAGGAAGAACCTGGCTGAGGACCTCCGCAGGAATTTCTTGTTGTTGATTGATGCCCCCTCAGGATATTGTTGTGTTTTAAGATACCTTTTTACCTCATGGAACCAAGGCTTCTCCTTACCAGTGCCGATCTCACAAAAGTATGCCGGTTCGTCAAATCTTTCGATAGTAATTTTGGGAGCCTTGTTATGCCAATTGAACTTGAACATAGATAACATCGCTGCTAAGGCATCTGCCAACTGATTTTCTTCCCTCGGGATATGTTCAAAGGTAACCTCCTCAAAGTATGGGATCAAGCTTAGTACAAGCTCTTTATAGGGGATCAAATTTGGTTGTTTGGTATCCCACTCTCCCTTAACTTGACTGATTACCAGGTCTGAATCTCCGTATACGCTTAAGAATTAGATTTTTAAGTCAATGGCAGCCTTAAGACCCAAGATGCATGCTTCATACTAAACCATGTTGTTGCTACAGTCGAAGAAAAGTCTAGCAGTGAAAGGTGTATGGCAACCTTAAGGAGAAATGATCACAACACCAATTCTGTTACCCAATGCATTGGAAGCTCCATGAAAAACCATAGTCCATCGAGATCCTTGTTTAGGTCCTTTATATGGTCCAGGCTTTTCACAGTCGGTTATCAGCATGATATTCTCGTCCGGGAATTCAAAGTTCATGGATTGGTAGTCATCCACAACTTGATGCGCCAAATGATCCGCAAGTACACTTCCTTTGATTGCTTTTTGTGTAGTGTACTGGATGTCATATTCAGTCAGGATCATTTTCCATCTAGCTATTCGTTTGGAGAGAGCTGGCTTCTCAAAGATGTACTTAATGAGATCCATATTAGAAATCAAGAGGGTAGTATTAGTAAACATATACTATATTATTCGGCGAGTATCCCATGCCAAAGCGCAGTAAGTTTTCTCGAGCAGTGAATATATAGTTTCATAGTCAGTAAACTTTTTGCTAAGGTAGTATATTGCATGCTCTTTTCGACAAGACTCGTCATGTTGGCCCAACACACACCCCATTAAAGTCTCTAATATGGTCAAGTACATAATTAGAGGTCTTCCTTCAACTGGAGGCATTAGGATTGGAGGTTCTTGTAAATAATCCTTGATTTTTTCAAAAGCCATTTGGTAGTCGTCATTTCATCTGACTACTTGATCTTTTTTAATAGTTTGAAGATTGGTTCAGAAGTAGAAGTTAAGTGAGAGATGAATCGGGAAATATAGTTGAGTCGACCTAAGAAGCCCCTGACTTCCTTCTCAGTATGGGGAGCTGGCATCTCTTGTATGTCTTTGACTTTTGCAGGATCGACTTCAATACCTTTTCCACTGACGACAAATCCTAGATGAATTCCAGACCTCACTCCGAAGGTGCATTTGTTAGGATTTAGCCTCAACTTGTATTTCTTCAACCTTTCAAATACCTTGTGCAAGTGATCAAGGTGTTATTCCTCAGTTTACAACCTCGCAATCACGTCATCAACATAAACTTCTATCTCATGATGAATCATATCATGAAATAGAGCTACCATAGCCTGTTGATAAGTTGCACTTGCATTCTTCAAACTGAACGGCATGACCTTATAACAGAAGGTGCCCCATTGTGTGACAAAAGTGGTTTTCTCCATGTCTTCGGGCGCCATTTTGATTTGGTTGTATCCGGAGAAACCGTTCATGAAGGAGAAAACTTTATGTTGAGCATTGTTGTCAACCAAGACATCAATATGTGGTAGAGGAAATTCATCTTTGGGGCTTTCCCTATTTAAATCCCTATAGTCTACACACATACAGATCTTTCCGTCTTTCTTCGGTACCGGGACAACATTTGTAACCCATTAGGGATATGACGTCACTTCCAGGAAACTTGCATTGAACTGTTTCATTACCTCAATCGTTATTTTCTCAGACATATCTGACTACATGTGATAAACCTTTTGCTTGATCGGAGGACAACCTTCTTTCATTAGTAGACGATGAACTACGATATCAGTATCAAGCTCCGACATATCTTCATATGACCAAGTGAACACCTCAACATAGTCATGCAACATCTGGGCTAACCTACTCTTGAAACCGTCTCCCAGGTTATCGCCAATCTTGACATCTTTCTTATCTGCCTCAGTACCCAGGTTTATTACCTCAACTGGTTCTTCGTGCGATTGAATGGCCTTTTCCTCTTGTATTAGGAGTCTGGCGAGTTCCCCAGGTATTTCACAATCTTCTTCACCTTCATCTTCAGATTGATAAATTGTATTTTCAAAGTCATAGATGGCAATAGTAGAATCATTGTCAATGAGATCCGGAGTGGATGTGGATCTGCAAATGTGTGTGTGTGCATGTAAGGTCACATGGCGATTTGAAAATGAAGTAAAGTAAAAGAAAGACAAAGAGCGCAAAATTTGAATGCAAAATAGTCCAATGTTTTTATTAAAATGAGCATATGGCATATGGAAATGACAAACCCTTAATGAATGGACCATTGTGCCCCGGGCAAGGCACATGGTTTAAAGGCATTATTTTAAAGGAAAATACAGACAAATTTCTCAAAATAATAAAACAGGAAATGGAATTTACTCCGGGCTGAAGTTGATTGGGATGAAGTCATTGGTCTTCTAGTTGTTGAGTCCTCCATCAACAGTTGGGTAGACCCAATCGTCCCAGTCACCGTCACTGCCAGAGTCTCCAAGAGCATTAACTTCATTGTTACTAATATGGAGAGGCGGTTTCCCAACACGAGCACGTCGAACTTCCTTTTGAGCCTTGGAAGTGAAGCCTAACCCAAATTTGTCTGACTTGTATGAGATATCAGGAAGTTGTCCCCAAATTGTGCAACCTCCTTCTTCAACAACAGCACCAGCATATTTGAGAGAAGCCATCCTTTGTGTATCTTTAGCAGCTTTTGGAGTATAAGGAGTGGCTTTGGCAATAACAACCATTGGAGAGACCACTTCGAATGCTTGAAAAGGGGTCTCGATGAACTCGCGATCCATTTCAACGTATTTGAATGAATTCAGATGACTGGTCATAAACTCTTCTTCCCAACAGATGGTGATAATTTTCCCTTTGACTGGGTACTTCAACTTTTGGTGTAATGTGGAGGTAACCGCACCTGCCCCATGTATCCATGGGCGTCCAAGCAGACAAGAATAAGCTGGGAGGATATCCATTACATAGAATGTTGAGTTGAAGACCTAAGACCCAACCTTGATAGGGAGATCAACCTTTCCATGGACCATTCTCTTTGATCTATCAAAAGCTCTCACCACAATGTCACTAGGTTTCATCACTAAACCTTCACAGTCTAACCTACCCATAGCACCTTTTGGTAAGACATTCAGGGAGGACCCAGTATCCACTAATACACGCGCTAAAGTGGTTCCTTTACACTCAATGGAAACATGCAGAGCTTTGTTATGATTCTTCCCTGTCGGGGTTAAATCCGCGTCCGAAAATCCTAAACCATTGTCAGCAGGCAGACTTGCTACACAGTTTTCAAATTGGTCGGTCGTGATTTCTTGTGGGACATGTGGGTTTTTCAGGAATTTTAACAGGGCTTGGGCATGTGCTTCGGAACTTAACAAAAAAGACAACATGGATATATTTGAAGGTGTCTGCCCCAGTTGCTCCACTATCTTGTAATCACTCTTTCAGATTATTTTCAGAATCTCCTCCATCTCTTGGCTAGATGGGTCTTCAATATTTTTTGTGGCCGCCTCCGTCCGGGAAGGCTCAGTCATTTTTTCCTTTCCTCGAGTATCAGCAATGGGTTTAACAGTTATAATACGAATGTGTGTAGCATTGGTTGTCAGAGGTGAGATCTCTGGAGAGAAGATCCTGTCTGTCCTAGTAAATTTACTTGATCCAACAATGTTTGTAATGTTAGCAGTTTCATCTTCGGCAATCCATGAATCTTGTTTGATACCATGGTAATACACTTCCGCCCCATAATTCCAGATCACAGCCTTATCAGAAGAGTAGGGGACTGTCCCCAGTGTGGTGATAATTTGTGGCACTATTCTTGGTTCAACGGGAATCCTAATAGAACCTTTGGAGGTGATCCAAATAGGAGTGTTTGAGATAGTAATAATGGACACGACTTTAAACTCTTGAGATACACTTTGGGTCAATCTTTTCACATATGTAGTTTTTTCAAATAGAATCTCGTGGCTATCCATCAGGTGTTGGACACCTTTATTCAGCCATTCACAACCATTAAATTGTATAGCGCAATGGTAACAACCTTCAAGACATCCTAGAAATACACCGACTTTCAACAGATTCTTTTTAATAGTCATTAAAGGAGTGGTTAAATCAATGATGGAGGAAACAAAAAAGACATATTCAATGACATTGACACCCTTACCATGACTGGGCATGGGTGCGGTGATCACATTGGGAGTCGGTGGATGGTCAAATTCAATTGTTTTGTTATTGATCAAGTCTTGGATTTTATTCTTTAAAGACCAACAATCATTGGTATCATGTTCGGGACTGTTTGAATAGAAATCACATTTTGCATTGGGATTATATTTCAGAGAAGTTGTGTTAGGGTTAGAAGGGGGATCTCGTAGTGTTACCAAATCAACCTTCAATAGGTGTTGCAGAGCTTGATATAATTGCATATTGATTATAGTAAATTGTCTTCTCTAGGCATCTGGCCTTTGTTGGTTATTTTGTTGACGCGGTCGTTGAGTTGGAGTTGGATTGGAAATCAATATTGCCCCAATGAATGATGGTAGTCATTCTTAGCATGACTTCTTGATCCATACACGACATTAGTTTCACTTTTTCCAGTAAATGGTTTTTTTCACAACATTAGAGGTGGAGGCCATAGGTATCTTCCCATTTTTAATCCTGCTTTCAACCCTCTCTCTACTCAAGATCAATTCAGTAAATCCGGATGATGAACTTCCAATCAGCAAGTTGAAGAAGGGACCAGTCAGTGTTCCCATAAACATGTCTACCAATTCTCTATCAGTGAGAGGTGGTTGCACTCTTCCAGCCAGGTCTCTCCACTTTTGGGTGTACTCCTTGAAGCTCTCATTTCAACCCATAGTCATGCCTTGTGATTGCACACGAGTTGGCACAAGATCAGAGTTATATTGATATTGGCGGTAAAAGACAGCAGTCAGATCCTCCCAAGTATAGATATTGGTCCCTTCCAATTGGTAAAACCACTCCAACTGCGTTACAGATAGACTTTCTTGAAAAAATTTCACCCATAGTTTCCTATCGGCGGTATGCGGTTGGATCTTGCAGACATATGATCTTAGATGAAGCTTCGGACATGAGACACCGTCATATTTTGCAAATATAGGGATTTTGAATTTATGGGGGATGACTACCTCAGGTACCAAACCCAAGTATTCAAAGTCCAATCCAGGCACAACTTGGATCTCTACAAACTTTAGTCTGTCTTTTAGTTGCTTATATTTGTCATCGGCTGGTGGGTACTTCTCATCAGAATAATCCTCGTCTTCAACGATTTGGTTGTTTCCACCCCTAACACGGGTGCTTCTAGCATCTTCATCTTTATTATCATCCTCCTCGGAGGAAACCTCTTCAATTTAAACTTGTCGAACAGGGCCTTTGAACCTTTTCCCCATGATGATTACATCTTTCTTCTTGGTCTTCTTCTTCGTGACAAGAAGCGCCATCATTTATTGCTGCCCCTTTTCTAAGTTGAGAAAAGTCTCTTGGAATTGAGAGTGTTGAGTCTGCAAGTCCTTGACAGTTTGCTCGAGATCCATCTTATACTGAAATAAACAGTAGAAAGATGAGGAAACCAGTGTCGATAAACCTGCTTATGATATGATGCATGTTATGCGAATGAAATCTTTTCAAGGACCTTTAAGAGATTTAAATTTGCTTAGCCAAAAGGAAACCAAAAAAATAATTGCATTAATAAGTTTAAAGGTTACCATTGCCCTTTGGGCTTACAATGAAAAATAAAAAATATCTCAAAGAGATAACAAAATGAAATCCTAAAACAAAAGACTCAGGTCTTCTATGGACGCATCCTCTTTGGTACAATGTAGGCATTCAGGCTTCACTATTCGTGAAGTTGCCTTGTAAGATCCAACACTTTCTTCTCGCTTGCGTAGAATTGGGCTTCAAAGGTGTCTCATTCCCCTTTGAGTTGAATCCATGATCTCTACAATTCCCCGAGGTCGGTAGACATGTCAGAATGAAGAATGGTATAAGGAATATCTCGGTAATGGGCTCCATAATCACGGGTAGGATGGCAGGATACAACATCATGATATTTTGAGCATGAGTTCGTACCCATTTGAGGTAAGGCTCAAGAGGGATGGAATTTTTATGCCCCAAAGTCTTGCTATCAACCTTGTTTACCATGCCTTAAGCTCATAAAAATCTTTGACGATGACCTTGGATATCGCCCTCGTAGTCGAATACCAAACCATGGATGAGTACATCATGGGGACCGTCTCTTCATGCATACCCAAATTGTCGTAATGCAAGAGAAGAGTTATAATTGATACCTCCCCTAATTCCCAAGAGTGGAACATTAGGGAACTCTCCACAATGGTGAATGATGGTAACATCCTCTAGGGATCGGGGACACCAATGAATATCTGAATGCGATAGCGACATCATCCTTTGAGACCACCCTAAGCCTTGTTCGTTCCTCAAAACAGATCGAGGAAGGTGTGAAATAAACCACCTAGATAGCAACGGAATGCAACACAAAAGAGTCCCTCTCCTCTTCGTGGTACGAGTGTGAAGAGAGTGTAAAATGTGTCCAAGCAAAGTAGACACGGGGTTACGAGAGAGAATTTTTTTGACCGTATTCACATCTATAAGTTGGTATGGATTAGGGAAAAATACCAACCCGTAGATTAGAAGAGCGAAAACTTCTTCAAAAGCTTGCAAATCTAAGGCATCCCAAAACTATTGAGCTTTTTCTATCAGAAACTTGGCTAGGAATTCCTTTACTTCGCTCCTTGTTTCCCAATTATCCATAATGTCATACCGTTGCAAATGTAATGCTGATGCGATCTCCACAGGCCGGGGCTCTTTCTCTAGACCGGTGAAAGGAATTTGATCAAGAATAGGCACTCCAAATAGTTGATAAAACTCTTCCATTGTCGGAACCAATTGATAATCAGGAAATGTGAAACAATGATGTTTAGGATCAAAGAATTGAAAGAGCACACCCATCATTTTCTCTTCAATGCTTGAGGTGGCCAAGTTGAGAATTCGACCATATCTTCGGGTGAACAAAGAATTATCAAGAACCCTTGACACTAACTCTTTGAGTTGAGGAGGCACATTTACGAAGCCGATTCAGATGGTTTTTCTGCGAGTGGAATCCATATCCTACAAAACAGAACAAAGATAAATCCCAAGGTCCTTGAAATGGTTATTGCAAATTCTATGGCATGATGTCATGATGCTATGTACAAATAATCATATACAAGAAAAGCAATCAATTCCTTAGGTTTAGGCTTGCATGGGGTTTATGGTAAGTACCCTCTTAAATTTTAAGTTGATTCAACATGTCCTAAGAAGTAACCGGGTTCTAAGGAATCTCAATATCATTGATCTTTCTTCATCGAGCATTGTCTCAGCACAATCAATCTTTTCTTGCGGTTGAAATATCACGAAAGTCTTATCTCAATGAGTGTAGTATCGAGTATCAACCAATCTTCAGTTATTCATCGAAGCCGGCTATCTCACTACTTCCTAATGGCCAAGTTGTTCAACTAAAAGGTTCTACGGTCAGTTAGTGCTTTATGACACCACACAATGACCTCATATTCTCTTTGATTTAACAAAAATGATACCGGTACCAACAAATGTGTCACACTAACATAGCCATCACTTTAACCATATAGGTCTATGTTGTACAGTCTCCACGATCTATTGCTACTTACCTAATAATGCTCCCAGATCCGGGTAGAGGAACTATTCAAAACCCAAACATCCATTTTAAGAGTAAAGCAAGAAAGTCAAACAATGAAAGCATTTAAATATGAACTAATCTCTAAGGTAACCCCACTTTTAGTTATCTCTCCCCAACAGAGTCTCCAGTTCTTTAATACGGTGGGAGAATTGACTTGGGTGTTTTGCGTTTTATCTCAATTGTCGTGGATAGAAAGAGTCGCCCCAGAATTTTATTTTATCCAATAAAGGAAAGGGTGAAAAGAATAGGAAAGACCTTTTGACAATTTTCTTGAGTTCGGGGGGTAGGTTATGAAAAGGGAAGGTGTTAACACCCTTTTCATCTGTAGTTATCTATGGGCTCTTAGTTGCTAGCACACTTTAAAATGCTTTATAAATGTGCTTGTTATTTGTTTTGAAAGTATTTTTGAAAAGTTCCTTTGTTTAGGTGAACTTTGTAATGATTTCGGTGAGAATGTATACAAAGTGTTGGTTTTGAAAATAGTTCAAAGAGATGTTTGTTTTGGAAATTATTTTGGAAAAGTGCCTTCTTTTAGGCGAACTTTGTAATGTTTTTCGTTTCAGCGAAAACGTATACAAAGCGTTGACTTTTGAAAATATTTCATGAAGGTATTGGTGTGTTTTGAAACGTTTGTGAGCAAGCAACTATGAACGTTCTACCTACTCAAAAAGTCTCTGTTCTTTTCCTCCTCCTTTAGATAGTGTTATCTTGCCAGTAGTTGGTAAAAAACCATTTCATTGGATGTGAAGGGACGGGCGTGGGTTGTCGTATAGTAATATAAGGCAACATTGTAGGATACCTTCACAATTTTTCATAAGGGTCTAAGATCGTTTATCGAAGGCTTAATCGAAGGGTCATCGATGGACTACGATCTTATAATCAAGATTTTTTGCTAAAGTACCCCACGTTCGAGGGACATGACTGTTTATTTCTGAGGCAACAAATGTGGGTTATCCTAGAGGTACAAGTGTGCAAAGTGTTTTTGTTTTCATGCATTTTGTCTTGATTAGGGTTGTATAATGTTTGGTTTTAAAGTATTGCCATACAAACCCTAATTACTAAAAATAATATGAAAAGCGATAAATTATGGAAATGTAAAGTCCTACGCAATTGCAATATTTTTGGGAATGGGGGATACAAATTTACAAATGGGGGTGACAAGTAAAATAAATCCTAATTACTATTACAATGCTTTGACAATTACATAGTCCATAATGTAAAAATGCGCAAGAAAATGTAAAGTCAAAAGAAATTGTTTTTTAGGTATTTTGATAGAAAAAGTTTTGTAGTTCATTTAATTGAAGAAAAACCTAGGTCTAAGTTAACTTAAAAGAACACTAATTGTTTAGAAAAAATGTTTTTGATGTTTCACTTTAGAAAAACGGTTGTATGGTGTTAGGTCATCTCCAAGCAAGGCAATATGTCCAAAAATAAACTCAAAAAACTCAAAAATTTAGAAATTTGGTGCCTGAGCTGACACGGGCCGTGTCAGTGGACACGGGCACCCGTGTCAGGACCTGTTGAAGCTTCTCTTCACAATTTTGTTCCATCCAAAACAACACGGGTGGTGTCGTGTGACACAAGTCGTGTTGTGTGAGACGGGGACCCGTGTCAACCCCTACCCTTCCCGCTCTATACGTTTCTGACTGACACACGGCCGTGTCTTGTGACACGGGCACCCGTGTCAACACCTCCCATGTATTTTTTGTTAAGTTTTCTAACCAGCTGAACTGACAGGGGCACCCGTGTCAGCCCCTGGCTTCCCTTTTTTTGTTAAGTTTTCGCTTTGCCCTGTTGTATCCTTTCGACAGCAAAAGCAAATGATGTATGGACAAAGATATTACAGTTTGAGAAAAATTACCTCTTGAAGAGAAAACTTTAGAACATTGTTGTACCCCAAAATCTCCCCTCTCACTTATCAAGAATTTGCTCACAAGATCTCCTTGGACTCAAGACTGCACTAGGGTTTGATCAGCTCAAGACACCTCCTTAAACACTGATGACCAAAATCAGGGTTTGAGATTGCACAAGGGTATTTGAACTTTCAATACCCCATATGACTTTCATGGATCATTATGGACCCCCAAGATTACTCATGTCAAGTTTCAAGCCTTGGATCACACTTTTGCTCAGTTAATTGAGTAGTTGACTTAAAAATCAATTGTATTGGGGAAAAAGTCAACCATGACCAATTTACAGTCAAACTTCATAATTCTTGACCCACTTCAACATTTTATACTCATATGTATGATTTTATTAAGTTTGGACCATAATTCCCCAAGAAATTTGATCAAATCTCCAAAAGGGCAAAATGGTCAAAATTAGGGTTTTGACTGGAAAAGGGAAATTTCTGATTTTTGACCTAGCAAATGATCAATTGGTTTAAGGTATGATCTCAAGAGTCCAATTGCATAATTTTGACCTAATGACGTGGCTCAAAACATTGCTCAAGTCCAATGGATTGACAGATGAATTCTCAGTCAACTGATCAAACTCAACTATATACTGAAAAGTCAAACTTTGACTTTTTGGTCAAATTCAAATGCCAAAGATCACAATTCATCAAAACATGTCAAAATATGAAACTTATTCATCAAGAAATAAAAAATTCAAGATTTCATTTTGAAAAGTTAAAATTTCTAAACTTAGAAATTTTTATAAGTGTTGGAAATTTCTTATTTTTTCATAACTTTGAGCAAAATTTTTACCATGATGAAAGATGATTCAAGAGAAAATTCCAACATGAAAGTTGTAGATCTACATGAAATATACAACTTTTCTTCACACAACTTCTTCCAAAAATGCTTGGATCTCATGTTATAATTTTAAGAACATGTGGTCATGAATCAAAACACTTAGTGAAATTTTGCCCTAATTTGGTCAGGATTTTGACCCAACTTCATGACACTTTTTCATATAGTTCCAAGGTGAATCTTAAAAATAAATTCAAAGATGGGTTGTAGAGAACATTGAAATCTTTCCAAAATGTCCAAGTACTCCTTGAGATCATTCTTGAGTAGGGAGAATCGCAAAGAGGAAGTTAGGGTTTTATCACTTGAATTACAAGTCATTTTGTGATGAACCAAATTCAAAATTCAAACTATGCTGCATAAACGCTACTTTGCAGACCTCAAACTTGTTAGGCACTCCATAATTAATGACTTGCACAGCTGTTAGAGGTCTCATTTCAAGCATTCAATGCATGGACATGCTTTATACCCATTTTTGGAAGAAAGTGTACATTGCCATTTTGATAAAGTGCTTTTTTGCACAAAACTTGTTCTTGAGCCTTACACTTGTTCTATTCTGATCACACAAGTCCTATAACTCATAAGAAATGGTTTAGACACTTACAATCACTTAGCTCATGCTTGTACTACAGATTGAAACTTAGTTTCCCTCTTTTCTTGAAAATTAAGTAATCTAGTCAAGAGCTTGTAACTTGTACTTCTGACTTGCCAATGCACTCCAATCCTTTTTCTTATAGATATATAAACTATTTGAATCAAATACATGAAGGCTTAAGCCCTGAAAACACCTAGAACTCAGAATCACCAAAAACAATTCAAAACTTGTCATTTTTGAGTTTCGAAGCCAATATTCAAATCTACTCGTACGTTTCTTGGCCTTTTGTTTTCAAAAGCTTCTAAACAACATACACAAGCAATATTCCCAACACCTGCAGCATCACTGTAACACCTCCATCCTCATCCACCATTTTCAAAAACAGAGCTTTGCACCTGGACTTCTCCAGAACTCCTCAGGCCCTTTCAGCTCAAGCTAAGCATTCCATTAGCTTCCTGGGAACTTGAGGAAGCTAACCCAACCATTGGAACTCCTTGAAAGATGCTCAAACTTCAAACCTGACACCCTCTTGCAAGGTAAGTTTTCTAACTTTTGAACTTTTCATACAGACATCATCAATGATTTATTTGTGAATGAAACATGTAGATATCATTTCCCTAAAGCTGACCATGTCCATAGTTTCTATTAACTTTGCTTGAGCTTAGAGAATTTTAAGACTGAAATTTCTGAGATTTTTAGGGTTCAGTTTAGGGCCAATGAAATTCATGCTTATCTTTGGACTATAGTTTTAATGCTTTACATTTCTGAAACCATGAGGAAATTTGCTACAAGTTTCATGTTTATAGTTTTCATTTTTGTTATGAAATGAACAAGTTACAGTTGGTCTGGCTGGAGGTTGAAGATGAAGATGAAGTGTACCCTTTTGATTTTTTTTCATAATTTTTGCTTTCTGACTTTGTTTTTTTTGCATGCGCTGGGCCTTGTTGGGCTTTTGTTGTTTTTTTTTGTTGTTTTTACTTTCTAACCCCCTTTAGGACAATTTGCACCCTGGCCCAGATTTTATTTTATTTTCTTATTTTTCATTTTATTTATTTTCTTAATTATTTTTCTAAATACTAAAAAAATCATAAAAATATAAAAAATAGTAGATTTATATTTTGACTTAGTTTATTTATTTTTCTCATAAAAAATATTTTATTTAATCAATACTTTATTCATTTCACTAAATATCCTGTAAATTTAATTAAATACTAGGTTTTATTTATTTTCTTTTACACCAATTTAAATATTTTATTTTAATATAAAAAAAGGACAAAAATATTTTATAATACTATAATTTATTTCCAAGACAAAAAATACCAAAAATACTTTTCTTATAAACTTAGTTTCTTATCAATTAATGAATTAGGGTTTTATTAATTTCTTTTCTTATTAAATTAGGTTTACTTTTATTATCTTAATTAATTGTTTTCTTTAATTAATTAGGTTAAAACAAATTTACTTTTCCTAAAAAACCCAAACAAAAATACCCATTTTCTTCATGTTTATATTCTTGCATATTTATTCTTCTTGTACATTATTTATTTCAATTTTTGTACCAATTCAATATGGTTGTAATAGATTAATTAGGTTTATATTCTTGCAATCCCCATTTACAATTTGTATACCCCCTTCCCTCCAAATATTATAAAAGCGTAGTAACTTTAAATTCTGCAATTTATCGCTTTATATATAAATGTTAGTAATTAGGGTTTGTATGGAAAGATTAAAATCAATACTTAGAAAACCCTAATTCAAGACAAAATCAAGCATGAAAACAATACACTTGCACACAAGCACCCCCTAGGGTAAATCCACTTGGTTGCCTTTATAAAATGGCCATATTACGCATGTGAGGTAACTTGGCAAAAACCAGCAAATATAAGATCATAGTCCCTTGATGACGCTATCTAAGTTGCCTTTCAAATGATCTTAGTCCCTAAAGAGAATGCTAAGATACCTTGAAACATTTCTAATCATGGTTATACGATGACCCACGCCCGTCCCATTTACATCCAAGATAGGGTTACTTACCAAATTAATGGTAATATAACAATGTCAAAGGAAAAGAAAATAAACAAGAAAGACTTTTGAGTAGGTAGAATGCTCCTAATTACTTGCTCCATTTCAAAACAAACATCCTTGCTATTTTTAAAAACAAACACCTACACTTTCAAACATCTTACAAACTTGAAAACATTTTCAAAAGATCAACATCTTTATACACATTCTTACTAACGAGAATCATTACAAAGATTGCCTAAACAATGACCTCTTTACAAAATACTTTCAAAAAACCACACAAAGCATAATTTCAAACAAAAGCAAGTGATCTAGAAAGTAACTAAGAGCCCATGGAAAAACATGGATGAAAAGAGTGCTAATACCTTCCCTTTTCATAATCTACCCACCGAAATCAAGAAATAATCTCAAAGGTCTTTCCTGTTCTTCTTCACCTTTCCTTTGGGATAAAAGAAAAGTCGATGGCGACTCTTGCTAACCGCAACATTTGCGATCAAACACAAAACCCTCAAGTCAGTTCTCCCACCGTATCAAAAACATGTACAGATGTTTCCGAGTGAAAAGTGGTGATTGATCGATCCCCTTTGGAATTTCTTGAAGTTGTTCCAATCCTCACTTTGTGCAAAAAGTGGCTGAATCACTCCAACCAAGTCAAGTTGCAAAGTACTATATTTTGAGTTTGGAAGATGGTGATAATGCTGTTACATAAATTGTTCTTCTGTTTGAACAACTTCTATATGATATATATGAAGTATTTGGATGGTTTGTTTAGGCAAAACTTGCAAGGTTTGAAAGGTTCAAAGATTTGGACTTCAAAGCTCAAAAGTGGAGGTTTTTTGGACAATTCTGGTTTTTTGAGAGTTTAGGAGTTTTGAGGGCTTGTTCCTCTCTTTTATCTTGCAAATGATATCTCTATTTATAGGCAAGAGGTTTTAAGACAAGGGTTAATAAGATTTTTAAAACCACATGTTGTGGCTAGGTTGGGTTGTAAGTGAGAGTTCATGACATTTCATAGTTCCAATGTGGGAATAACCTATTTTTTAGGAGTGCTTTGCAGGTTGTAGATGGTTGCTTCTTGCTTTGACATTGTGTATGTGCAGAAGAAACCATTGAGAGGCTCAAGGAGTTTACATTTTGATTAAAGCATGCTTTTCAAGAATCACAATGATGCCTTTATGCCAAAAATGGAAAGATCACTTGGACAATGCTTAAACTAAATGGACCATAGCTCAAAAATTTGTGTAAGCATTAAATTATGGTGAGATTTACAAGTTAGAAGGCCTGAAATACAAGATTCTTCAGCATAACATGTAGATTGGGTTATGTGTTTTTCACAAAATGACTTGTAAATCAAGAATGGATGCCCAACTTCATGCCTTTGAATCTCCTAGCTCAAGAATGATAAATTCATGCTCTTAGATGTTTTGGAAAGCTTGAAACATTTTCTACAACTTTCATGTTGACCACTTTGGCTAAATCAAATTGGAACTTGATGAAAACTGGCAAAGAAGTTGGGACCAAAACCTGACCAAAACCTGTTAAAAATTTCTCTAAGTGTTAGATAATAAATGTCATGACTTCATGGGCTTATATCTTCAAATCTAAGCATTTTTTAGACATCAACCCTCTAATACCAAGTTGTAGAATTCATCAAGATCTACAACTTTCATGTTGAAATTTTTCTTTGAATCATCTTGCATCTTGGTGAAAACATGTCATGAAGTATTGAAATTATCAAGTGTAAAAACACATAGAAAATTTCTAAGTATTGGAAACTTTGACTTTTTTTGTTGACTTTCTTGATTTTCTTGATGATCAAGTTTAATATTTTTGTAGGCCTTGATGAATTTTGATCTTTGAATTTTAATGTTGACCAAAAAGTCAAAGTTTGACTTTTTGTGTATCGGTTGACTTTTCGTCAGTTGATCCAAATTTCAACTATTAAACCTCTGATCCTGAGAACTGATTCGAGCCATGAAATTAGGTCAACATGGTGCATTTGAGTCCTATGGATTATGTTTCAAGGCATTAGTTCATGTACTAGGTCAAAAGTCGGTGATTAGTCATTCTCAGTCAAAACCCTAATTTGGAGGCTCAGTGCTTTGGAGGTGAGCTTGTCTAATCAAACTCTTGAGAACCCTTGAGCATTTGAGATCTTGAGAAAATGGAGAGAAAATTTTAGGGTACAACAATATCATTCGCTTGAACCGGTTTAGCGGGACCTTTGAATCTTCTCCCTATATTGAGGATAACGACTGGATTTCTAGTCTTATTCTTCTCGGCGAGAAGCGCCATAAGATCTTCCTGTCCCTGTGTCAGACTCAAAAGAGTCTCTTGAAATTGTGCATGCTGAGCTTGGAGTTCTTTAACGGTCTGTTCATGAGCCATCTTATACTGAAATAAATAGCAAGTAGATGAGAAAGCCAATATAAAAAACCTGTTATGTAATGATGCATGATATGTAAATGCAATATTTTCAAGGACCTTATGGGATTTAAATTCATTAATCAAAAGGAAACAAAAACAAAGACTTCATTAGTGAGTTCAAAAATACAATTGCCTCTTAAGCTTACAATGAAAAGCAAAAGGGTCTCAAAGGGATAATAATATAAACTTCTAAAACTTAAAAGTTAAGTCTCCCACATATGCTTCCTCTTTGTGTTGATGTATGCATTAAGGCTTTGCTCCTTGTGAAGTTGCTTTGTCAGCTCCAACACTCTCTTCTCTCTAACATAGAATTGAGTCTCAAAGGTGTCTCTTTCTTCCTTCAGTTGAATCCAAGACTTCTGTAGCTCTTTAAGGTCAGTAGGCATATCTGGATGAAGAATGGTATAAGGCATATCCCCCTCAACAACAGGCTCCATAAATATTAGTAAGACAGCGGGATATGGCATCATAAGATTTTGAGAACGATAACTTACCCATCTGATGTAGGGCTCCAAAAGGATAGAATTCTTTTGTCCTAATGTCTTGCTATCAATATTGATTAACGTTCCCCAAACATGTATAAACCTCCAACGATAACCTTGAGGATCATTTTCGTAATCGAACACAATACCCTGGAGAAGCGCGTCATGAGGACCATCTCTTCGGGCATAACCGAATTGATGTGAAGCTAGAGAAGGGTTTTAGGTAATACCTCCCCTAATGCCAAGGAGTGGGACATTAGGGAATTCCCCGCAGTGGTCAATGATAGTAAATTTTGTACCCTAAAATTTTCCCTCCCATTTTTTCTCAAGACATGCTCATTGAGGCCCCTAACTGCTCAAAGTTGACCAAGAATTGACCAGAGAAATTCTCCTCCTAAGCAATGGACCTTCATCTAGGATTTCATTTCTCACAAAGAATTTTGGTATGCAAAAGCTTCAAATGATTTCCATGACACCCTATACGCCTCATCATAATGGCATAGTTGAAAGAAATAAAAGAAGTGTACATGACAAGGTGTAGGTTGAAAGCTGAAAATATACCTAAGAGCTTTTGGGTCGAAACAGCTTCGACATCAATATGAAGTCTAATTTGATGCCTAACAAAGCACTAGGATCGAAGGAAGGATAGTTTGAAAGAAATCATGAGGAGGCTTTTATGAAGTCTTCGATTGGAAGATCTAGTAAAGAGCTTCGAAGGGTTCATTTTTGAACCATTGAAATATAAGCCATTTGAAGCATTAAAAGGAAAGACACTTCGACTGTCATGTTGATTGAGTTGGCGCTTTGAAAAGAGGAAAAGTTTGAATTAAAAAGCTTTAATCTTATGGTTCAAAGGACATGCATGTACCTGAACAGGCAAGGAAGAAGTTGGATTATTAAAGTGAAGTTTTGGTGCTCATAGGATATCATTTGATTGGTGCATACAAGCGGTATTCACCAATCGAAGATGAATTAGTGAGCAATAAAGATATTCTTGTAGACAAAAGAAAAGGTTGAAATGGGATTCAAAGACATAGTCACAATTGTATTCGAAGGAAAGAACAAAATGAAGCTTCGATAGGCTAAGATGAAAAGGTGATGCTTCGATTGGTCGAATTGAAGGAAAGGAAATCGAAAGGAACAAGATTTGAGTTTGATTAGGCTGATTGGATATGAGAGTTTTCCAGATCAAGCAACCAATGCAGATGGTGACTAAGTCAAAGAAGCCAATATGATGAGGCATTGAATAATTCGAATTGGGACTCAGAACCATCGAAAAGAACAATGGAGATGCAAATAGAAACAAACACCTAATGGGATGAAACCTATCCAGGTTCACTCAAAGTTCAAAATGGAAAATTTTCAAATCTTTTGATTATGGAAACTTTTCAAATCTGATGATTTTGCTTTCAAAGCCATAGTTAATGGCTAATTCATGCCATATTCGTTCACCGTTACTCCTCTATAAATACAGACCCAAAGTGCAAGTAAAGGGGACGGAGATTGCCTATCAAAAATCACAAAGAAATAAATTAAAGCTGTCAAATTCGAAAAGCATAGTGCAAGCTTCCTCAGTCCAAAACAAGTCCACTATTCACCCCTTGAAGGTCCCAGGAGTGATTCCCAGGCCTTAAACAATTCAAGCACACCCAGAAACACGCTCGTCCAATCCTTTCGTTTGGTAAAAACTATGGATCTCTAACTCATTTAACCTTTAATTTAAATCTCTTTCAATTGCATATTCATGTTATTGTCATTATTTATGAATATTTTAACGTAACTCATGTGAGTTTTAGTGCCAAAAACACAAAATGCCATTTCTAGGGCATTTGAAATTGATTCCTTCGAATCTCAGGATTCATGGTGTTTCAGGACAAAATAGCTTCAGATTTGGACTCAGGGGTTCGAATTAGGTGGGGGTTCAAATTAAGGGGAAGGACCTGGATTCGACACCCAGGTCATGCATTTTGTTTTTTCTAACAATTGTATTCTAGATCCCATGCTTGCAGGTCTAACGTGCACACCATGCACCACATGGTCAACACTAGTAGATCTCATCAATCTAGATCCAGTACCCTCAACATGCAGTCCATCATGCATTTTCGAAAACCTCCCTCGTTGGATGGAAAGACTACCTCCCTCGTTAGATCGAAAGACAACCTCCCTTATTGGATCGAAGGACAACCTCCCTCATTGGATCGAAAGGCAACCTGGGCCTATTCCTGAAATGGGCTTGTGTTTTTTAAACTTACCCTCCCCGTGTTACTTTTACTATCCTTTCCCACTTACTTTTTCTTTTAATTGTTTTATTTTTTTATAATAATTGTAAAATCAAATAAAAAAATCACAAAAAATATTAGGTTAGTATTTTCTCAAATAAATTAATTTTGTAAATTAATTGATTAATTATTTTAACTCCTTTCTTAATTTAAAAATAAATAGAATTAGGATTTTAAATTAAATTTCTTTACATGATCAAAAAACAAACAAAAAGATTTTTCCTTTTTAAGTTTTAGACGTTATTTTCATTTTGCGTGTATTATTATCTTTCGTATTCTATTTTTCATATTATTGTACCTGCTTCCTGGTTGTAATAGTTTAAAGTAGGACTTTTATTTTTTTCTTTTTTATTCCCTATTTTGGACATGTAAATAATCCCCTCCCCGAAGCCTTGTAATAGCTAGATTTACATTACCGCAAATTATTAACTGTTTAGATGTATGTTAATTAGGATTGTATGGCAAGAATAACAAACAAACGCTAGCAAACCTAACACAAGATAAATAACTGAATATAACACAATTGCACATACGCACCTCTAGGGTACCCCCCACTTTGGTTGCCTTCGGAAAAACAATCACAACTCTCTAAATGTAAGAGATTTTAGTGGCTACCCTCTGATTTAAAGATCATATGTCCCTCGATGACCCTCTCGACATTGCCTCGGTAAAATGATCTTAAAACTCTAGGATAGTTACTAAAGTTTCTTGCCCAGTTTCCTTTATGACTATAAACGTCCCTTCAAATGTCCCTCATACATCTAACGACTAGGGCTACCTACTCACTAATAGTAGGATAGTATTGTCTAAAGGAAAAGAGGAAAAGAACAACCTTTCGAGTAACAGTAGATAGTTCCTAGATACTATGTTCAAATTTTGTTTTATACTTATACAATACCAATTTCAAAAATATTTTCAAAACGCTTTATCATAACTCTTGAGGACTGATACAAGAGTTATCATAAAGCAAGTTGCCTTACTATTGGAATTTCAAAATTACTTTTTAAAAAACACACAAAGCACAAAGCGTTTCAAAATGAGCTAAGCATCTAAGAGCCCGTAGATAACAACGGATGGAAAGGGGAAAGGGTGCTAACACCTTCCCTTTCGATAATCTACCCCCTTACTCAGAAATAATCTCGAAAGGTATTTTTCTATTCTTTTCACCCATTCCTTTTTGGATAAAAGAAAAGTCAATGGCAACTCTTGTTTACCGTAACATTTGCGAATACAAACGCAAAACCAGTATAATAGTCGGTTCTGCCACCGTATCACAGAACTTGCAACTCTGCTGGGGACTAGTAAAAAGTGGGGTTACCTTAGAGTTTAGTTCATCACTTTAAATGCTTTACATTGTGTGTTTTATCTTTGAGGGTTTTTGTTTGGGCTGTTACAAAAAGATCCTACATCCGGATTTGGGGCACCTTTTAGGTAAGTAGCAATAGATTGTGGGGACTGTGTGGGGTATACCAACATGGTTGAAGCGATAGTTACGTTAGTGTGAAACATTTGTTGGTACCGGTAGCCCTTGTGTTTAGTCAAGGGGAATATGGGGCCACTGTGTGGTATCATGAAGCAATAACTGACCTTAGAACCTTTAATTGAACAACTTGTCCATTAGGAAGTAGTGAGATAACCGGCTTTGGTGCAGTCAGAAGTTGGTTGATACTCGATACTACACTCATTGAGATCAGACTTTCGGGATATTCTGGTCTCAAATAAAGAGGCTTGCACTGAAATAATGCCCGATAAAGAAAGATCAGTGACATTGAGATTCCCTAGAACCCGGTTACTTTCTAGGATAGGTTGAACCAACTAAACTTTAAGAGGGTACTTACCTACGGAAAAAATTCAAGCCTAAACCTAAGGACTTGTTTGTATGCTTGTACATATTTTTTTGTACATAACATCATAACGTGGCATGTCACACTAAGCATTTCAAGGATTTTTAGGACTTATCTTTGTGTCTATTTTGTAGGACATGGCTCTCACTCGCAGAAATACTATCCAAGTCAACCTCGTAAGAGTGCATCCTCAACTTAAAGAGTTGGCATCAAGGGTTCCTGAGAATTCTCATTCACCAAAAGACATGGCCTACTCCTCAATTTGGTTACCTCAAGCCCTGATGAAGACATGGTGAATGTTCTCTTTCAATTCTTTGACCCTTTACACCATTGCTTTACATTTCCTGATTACCAGTTAGTGCCTACCATGGAGGAGTTTTCTCAGTTATTAGGAGTGCCTATTCTCAATTAATTACCCTTCAATGGTATGGAAAGAGACCAAAAATCTGAGGAGATTGCTCAAGCTCTGTATTTACAACGGTCTGACGTTGTGGCAAATTAGGAAACAAGAAGCGGTGTCAAAGGGTTTCTAGCCAAGTTTTTGTTTGAGAAGGCTCACTATTTTTGGGATACGCTGGATTTAGAAGCCTTTGAAGAGGTGTTGGACCTTCTCATCTATGGGATGGTACTGTTTCCTAATCCGGACCAACTCATAGATGTGAATGTAGTCAAAGTTTTTCTGTCTCGTAACCTAGTGCCTACTTTACTTGGGGACATTTTAAAATCTTTTCACACTCGCACCGTAAAGAGAAGAGGGACCCTTATGTGTTTCACTTCTCTGTTGTCTAGGTGGTTTATTTTGCACCTACCTCAATCTATTTTGAAGAATGAGCAAGGCACGAGATGGTCTAATAGGTTGATGTCCCTCACGCATTCAGATATTCATTGGTGCCCTCGATCTTTGGAAGATGTTACCATCATTGATCACTGTGGAGAATTCCCTAATGTCCCTCTCCTAGGAATTAGGGGAGGAATCACTTATAACCCTTGTTTGGCATTGTGACAATTTGGGTACGCTAGGAGGGATGGTCCTCATGATGCACTTGTTCAAGGAATTGCATTCGACTATGAGAATGATGTCCAAGGGTACCTTCAAAGGTTCATACGAGCTTGGGGCATAGTGAACAAAGTGGATAGCAAGACATTGGGGCATAAGAACTCCATTCCTTTGGAGCCTTATCTTAAGTGGGTACGAGCACGCGCTCAAAATCTCATGATGCCTTATGAGGCCATTCTATCTATCATCATGGAACCTATTGCCGAGAGAGATGTTCCTTACATTATTCTCCATCCCGATATGCTGACTACTCTCGAGGAGTTTCAAAGATCTTGGATTCAACTCAAAGAGGAACGAGACACCTTTGAAACCCAGTTCTATGCAAGCGAGAATAAGGTTTTGGAGCTTACAAGACAACTTCATGAAGAACAGAGTTTGAATGCCTACATTGTACCAAAGAGGATGCGCTCATGGGAAACTTGAGTCCTGTTTGTTTTAGGAGTTTTGTTTTATCTTTGTTTCTTTCATTGTAAGCCTAAGAGGCATCGTTGTAATCGTTTAAACTCATGAATGCAATTAATGTTTGCTCTCTCTTTGTCTAAGTAAATTTAAATCTTAAAAGTCCTTGAAAACATTGCATAAGCATATCATGCATATCATTACATAAGCAGGTGTTCCAAAATAGGTTTCTTATCTTTTCGCTGTTTATTTAAGCAAAAAGAAATGGCTCTCGAACAAAATATCAAGGATCTTTAGGCACAAAATGCTCAGTTTCAACTAATGTTCTTGGCTCTGGCTAAAGGGAAAGAGGATTTGAAAGCTCTGTTTCTCAAAGACAAGAAGAAGAAGACAAAGAAACTAGTGGGTGTCCTGAATATGGGAAGGAGTTTCAGAGGACCATCAAAGAGAGCTATAGACTTTGCAACTCCATCAAACGAGGGAGACAATCAGGAGGAGAAGCCAAAAGAAGAAAACCCGATGACTAATGAAGAAGAAGCTGATTACTCTGAAGAACAATATCCTCCTACTGATGATAAATACAAGAAGTTGGAGGATCGTCTTAATGCTATGGAAATTCAGAGGGTCCCTGGTTTGGATTTTGAAGAGTTAGGGCTAGTCTCTGGAGTGGTCATTCCAAAGAAGTTCAAGGTTCCCGTATTTGCTAAATATGACGGGGTTTCGTGTCCTAAGCTGCATCTAAGATCCTATGTAAGGAAGATTAAACCTCACACTACTGATAGGAATCTGTGGGTGCATTTCTTCTAGGAAAGTCTATCAGGGACTAAATTGGAATGGTTCTATCAGCTGGAGGGAACCAACATCCGCAACTGGGAGGATCTGACTGCCGCTTTCTATAGGCAATATCAATATAATGCTGACCTTGCTCCAACCCGTACACAACTTCAAAGTATGTCTATGGGTTCCAGCAAGGGTTTCAAAGATTATGCCCAGAAGTGGCGAGATCTTGCGGGAAGAGTTCAGCCTCCTCTATCTGATAGAGAGCTGGTAGATATGTTCTTGAGGACTTTATCTGATCCATTTTCAACCATTTCATTGGAAGCTCTTCAGTCGGGTTTACTGAGCTGATATCGACTGGTGAGCGAGTAGAAGTTGGTATCAAGAGTGGTAAGATTCATAAGGATGCATCTTCAAGTACGGTGAAAAAACATTTCTCTGGGAAAAAGGAAGTAAGTGCTGCCTACGGTCAGAGGAATCAAAGGAAAACTGAACGCCGTCCAAAGGTAGGAGTTGTGATGATCTCCAACCTTGTATCAAATCAACAACAAAACAATCAGCACAAAAAGGATGCACCCAGAAGACACTTCACCTAGATTAACATGTACTTATCTCAGGTGTTTCCACACCAGTTAAAGTCTAATATGGTTACTCTCAGGGAGGCTCCTAAAAATCCAAATACTACATCTCCCCGCTACAACCCAAATGCTCGATGTGCCTACCACCGACAATCCAGGGCTTGATACAAATGACAGTTGGGCTCTGAAGAACAAAGTGCAAGACCTTATTGATGCAAAAGAGGTTGAATTTGATTCTCCTAAGACCCCCAACATCATAACTACATCAATGCCCAAGCTTGACTCGAGAGTCAGTACTATTGATGTTGTTTCCGCTGCAGAAAATGCTGACAGTAATGGCGACATGGACAAATGGATCTTCCCAAATATCAGGGATGTGAAGAAGTGAAAAACACAAGAAGGGGGGGGGGGGGGGTTGAATTGTAAAACTGAAAATCAATGCAATGAACAAGATATTTTTATCCTGGTTCGTTTGATCTCAAACTACTCCAGTCCACCCGTCAAGGTGATTTCGCCTCTCTCCAACGAGGTCTTAATCCACTATATTCAACTGAATAATACAAACTGCTTTAACAACTGCTAAAGCCTTCTTGATGCAAACCACAACTCGGTTTGTCAAGGAAACACTTTCTTACAAAGAAGATAAATCTAGGTGTGTGAATGTTTTCTACAAAACTGTATCACAACTGTGATGTTACACAATTTAAGCTTATGAAACTAGATTGCTAAAATACTGAGTAAGGAGATATGGAGCTTTTTAGCAAACTGAGAATGAGAAGATGTATAATAGCTTTTAGGCGTGTAATATGATGTAGAGCATTAGCCAATTCAATCTTCATAGTCTTGTTTATATAGCACTGAGATTGTTGAACGTTGGAGCAATAATCTTGATTCAATGCTAATAACAAACTTTCCTTATTAAGCAGATCTTGTCTGGAATGAAGCCGTTGGTAATAATTTGCTTTCAATGCACAGTACCGTTGCTACTTAATGCATGTTCTGGCTTGGCTCATTCTGACTCTGCTTAAGTGCTGATGAACTGTTGTTGTCTTTATCAGAGTGTTGAGCGCAGTTCTGTTCATCAAGCTTCAGCATTCGCGTGAGTTATTCTTCTGATTCTGGTATTCTGATATAGCATCTTCTGATGCTGACGTTAAGAACCAATATTCTGATGCTGATTAGGTGTGCTCTTGCTGATACCTATCAGAGTTTCTGCAAAACAGAAAGTAATATTTTAGGTAGCAAGTAGTTCTTATATGAATCACATAAATAGTATATCTTTTCAATTTGTTATCATCAAAACTTAAACATAGGGTAGTAGATTCAAACTTTGTTCTAACAATCTCCCCCTTTTTGATGATGACAAAAACTAGATATTTTAATTGGAAATAACGTGAAAAGTATCAGAGACAACTGAATGATAAGATGTATCAGAGTAAGAGGTTATCAAAGATAAGGGATAAAGAGATATCAGAGTTGAGAGATACTCCCCCTGAATTTATTGCTTCCCTTTTTAATTCCAAGAGTTCTTCAGGATCAGATTTTTATTGCCTTTCTTTGAACATCAGAATCTCAGAGTTTTGACTATCAGAAGCTTTAGATCAGCATATCAGAGCAGAGCTTCAGATCAGCGTATCAGAGCTTTGCTTTGGGTCAGAGTATCAGAGCTTTAGTCTTCAGAATATCAGAGAGCATTCTTGTACCTGTTAGACTTAAGCAAAGACAGAAAACATATTCAAGTATATCAGAGTTAGAATGTTTGAGATTTTCTGTCTTAGTAATCCGTTATTATTGAAAATATCATTCTTGTTCTCCCCCTTTTTGTCAGCAATCAAAAAGTGTAAGTGAAGTGCTAAAACAATTAGAGCAGAAAAACTTGTCATATTAAAGTATTCAGAATCAAACAAAACAGTACAGCAGATAAGCAAAGAAAACATGAAAATGTCATGAATGAAAAACTAAGGTTGGGGAGGAAGGCGTGTGAACAGGTTCTCCAGCATGGCTTTGATCTGATCAGTAGTCCCATTCTTCTTGTGCACCATGCTGACTACTGTGTCTATCTTGCTATCCTGCACATCCATCCTTTCTTTCATCTTCTGGTCATTTTCATCCATCCTTTGCTGCAGACGAATGTCATTCAGCTTCAGCTCTTCCAGGGTCTGCCTGTCCAAGGCAGCTTGAGAAACATCATAAGCAGGGAGTTTCTGAGAGCTTTCTACAACATCTTCTGCTTGAGTTGCTTCAGCTTGAATAGTCTTGTCTTCTTCTAGTTGCACCTTTGAAGCTGGCTGTTTCTCAGACCATGGCTCACTATCCAGAAGGAGCACGTCTTCCTGTGGCAGCTGACTTTCAACTTCCTTCAGCAGCTTGCTGAAGTTCTGTTGTGCCTGCTCATAGTTGATATCCTGCAACTTGAGGGCTTCAGCACGTACCCAAATTCTGAATTGTGACCAGAGCTGGTCAGAGGCAGCTGGGTCAATCATCCCAAGACAGACTTGCTTCATAGAAGCAATCCACTGCTGCAAACCTGTTTCAAAATTCATAATACCAGAGCCAACATCTGGCTGTTTTGGTTTTGGAATGGCTATTTTATTTTTCAGATCAGCAAGACGGTCAAGGATTGTTAAATCTATGAAGGTCCTGCTGGGGTTTTCGGTGGTTTGCTTGGGAGCTGTTTGTTTTGGAGATGGAGTGGGAGAGTCAAAAATTATGATTGGACTGTTTAGGGTTTTGGGAGTATTTGGTGGTGTGGTTTCAGGCGAGGATGGCAGCTGGGCCATTGTGACTGTTGTTCCACATGGCAGCTGGATTGCCAGAGGTGATGGTTGAGGTGATTGAGGAGAATGAGGTTCAGAAGGTGGAGGAGTTGGAGTTTCAGAATGATGAAACTCAGGTTGAGGTGATGGTGGATGAATTTCTGGTTGAGGAGAGGGAGAAGGAATTGCTGGTTGTGGAGAAGTTGTTGGAATTTCTGGTTGTTCAGGGATATGTGGTTCTTTTGGAATGGGTGAGAGAAGTTGTTCTGGTTGTGGAGAGTGGAAAATTTGTGGTTCAGAGTTTGGATTGTTGGAGAGGTGATCAGAAGCATGTTGATCAATTTCAGACAGCACTTTGTCAATTGCTGATGTTGTTGAAATTGTTGGTTTGGGATGTTTGGTTCGGGGTCTTCTGAGTTGTAGTGCCTCAGAAGGGTCATCTTCTGGTTCAGTTTCATCTATTGTTGGGATGGGAATTGAGATTCTATGAGAAGTTGGAGATGGGATTGATGCTGGAATAGTAGAAGAATTTAAAACAGAAGCAGCAGATAAATTACCTCTTTTCTTGGGTGTCTGCTGGGATGTTCCTTCTGAAGGGGCCTTCCTTTTCTTCATCTTCTTCAGTGTAACTTCTGGTTGAGATTGGTGCAGATCTTTGATATTTAGAGTGGGATCTGTACCGTCAGCCTTGCACGCGTCCGGATATCTGAGAACCACCACTGGTTTAGATTCTATCTCAGAAAATAGAGGAAAGTCACTCAGTGGAACTCTTCTGCTGGTGATATCAGCAATAGGAGTAATGCTGGGTTCCTTTTTGATGTTCTCTATTAACTTCATTTTCTTCAGATTCTTCGCGTTCAGAGGCTTCCTAACTGTTGGTTCAATGGTGCTTAACTCTTGAGCTTCAATCAGGTGCTCTATCAGCCTATTCTCAGTCAGAATATCTGATATTAACCTTCCAAAGGGTATCCAATCCCTCTTGGTTCTTTCTTCTTCCATGGTTTCCTTCACGCTTGTTCTGAGGTGATTAAACAGAAGATGAGCCAAGTTGATTTTTACCTTCTGATTGATAAAATAGATCAGAAACTGCTGATCTATATTTATGTAATCAGGGGAACTGGTTGGCTTCCTATGGTTAAAACACCCCAGAATTATCTTCGCCCAAACTCTGTGGTGATCCTTCAGATCTCTGATCTTGCTGCTGGGCAACCCAAGGGTAAAAATCCTTTCTGCTATGACGCCCACGTCAGCACATCTTTCAGCCATATCAATACAGTGGACGCCACCGCCACTGTACCCAATCAACTTTGCTATGTGATCCTCAGTGATCACAATCTTCTTCCCCATTATGTAGGAGGTGACTTGATGCGTTGAAGCAGTTGCATGAATCCAGAACTCCTTGACTAACATAGGGAATGTTGGTCCAACCAACCTGTCAAAATACCTTTCCCATTTCTGTGCCCTAACTTCTTCTGTTAAGTCAAAGCCATTTTCCTTCAGACTTCCAAAATCAATGATCAATTCAGATAACACTTCAAGATTCTTCACAGGAGTGAGGAGTGTTCTGAGTGGGATTTGATACTGTTCAGATGATGCTTTCTTCTGAGAACCTGCAGAAGCACTGCTGGAGGTTGCCATGTTCACACTTAGGGATTTTGAGAAAAAGCTGAGAAAATGGGTTTGAAAGAGATGAACACAGAAAATTGCAGAGAATATATGAGAGATAATGAGAAACTGTAAAAGATTAGAGTGAGAAGTTAGCGTGTTTAAATAGGGTTCAGAATATTTTGAAAGAGTAAACATTTTCAATAAAGAGGAATAAAATCATGATTACGTTTTAAAAACATGATTACTTTCAATTAATGCTTGCTGATTTTGGGGGATTTGAGAAAGATACTTAAAACGGTTACCGGACATGTGTCTCAATGCACCCAATCAGCATTTTGCCTTCTCAGAAGCGTGCACGCGTTCTGCTTTAGAGATTTGCTGATGATTGGATGACACTTGTTTGATTTGGGAATCAGCACGTATATCCTTGAGCTTAAACTCTCAGATCTTTAAGACTAGCATTTGATACAATCTGCATGTTCTATCTTTCTGAAAGGAGATTGATCAGAAGTTCACAGTAAAACAAGTACATTCTGAAGATAAATATATAGAATTAAAACATTTTCACTCTGGGCAGATTTTCATGCTGAGATGCTTCAGAATGAAATTGAACCTATCTTCAGAAAGGGGTTTAGTGAAGATATCAGCCCATTGATGGTCTGTATCTATAAATTTTAAGTTCAAAATTCCTTTCTGAATATAGTCCCTAATGAAATGATGTTTTATTTCTATATGCTTAGCTCTAGAATGTAAAATGGGATTCTTACTTAAGCAAATAGCAGAAGTATTGTCACAGAGTATAGGAATGTTACTCTCAAAAATTTGGAAGTCTTCAAGCTGACTTTTCATCCAGAGCATTTGTGTGCTACATCCTGCTGATGCTATGTACTCAGCTTTTGCTGTTGATAGCGCAATTGTTGATTGCCTTTTGCTGGACCAAGAGATCAGTTTTTCTCCCAGAAACTGGCAGCTTCCAGAAGTACTTTTACGCTCTACTCTGTCTCCAGCAAAGTCAGCATCGCAGTAGCCTACTAAACTGTAATCACTAGATTTTCTATAAAACAAACCCAGATTAGTAGTACCTTTCAAATACTTGAAAATTCGCTTAACAGCTGTTAAGTGAGATTCTCTAGGATCTGATTGGAATCTAGCACAAATACATACACTGAATAATATATCAGGTCTTGAAGCTGTCAGATAAAGGAGAGAACCAATCATACCTCTGTAGACTTTCTGTTCTACATTTTTGCTTACCTCTTCTCTTTCCAGAATGCACGTGGGATGCATTGGAATCTTTGATGGCTTACATTCTGAGAGGTCAAATTTCTTCAGAAGATCTCTGATGTATTTGCTCTGATGAATGTAAGTTCCCTCTGGGGTTTGATTGATCTGAATTCCTAGAAAGAATTTCAGTTCCCCCATGAGGCTCATCTCAAATTCTGCCTGCATACACTTAGCAAATTTTCTTCCAAGAGAAGGATTAGTAGAACCAAAAATAATATCATCAACATAAATTTGACAGACTAAGATGTCATTCTTAACTGATTTACAGAATAAGGTAGTGTCCACCTTCCCTCTGGTGAATTCATTTTCTAACAGAAAGTTACTTAGCCTTTCATACCAAGCTCTGGGAGCTTGTTTCAGACCATATAGTGACTTCTTTAGTTTAAAAACATGTTCTGGATGTTTTGTATTTTCAAAACCAGGGGGTTGGTGCACATAAACCTCTTCTTCAATATAACCATTTAAGAATGCACTCTTGACATCCATCTGATACAGAGTGATGCCTCTATTAACAGCAAATGAAATTAAAAGTCTGATAGATTCTAACCTGGCGACTGGGGCAAAGGTTTCTGTATAGTCTATCCCCTCTTGCTGACTATAACCTTGTGCTACCAGTCGTGCCTTGTTTCTGATGACTTCACCTTGTTCATTTAGCTTATTTCTGAACACCCATCTTGTTCCAATGACGTTGAATCCTTTTGGTCTGGGAACAAGATCCCATACATCATTTCTGGTGAATTGATTCAGCTCTTCTTGCATTGCCAGAATCCAGTCATTATCCATAAGTGCTTCATCAATAGAAGAAGGTTCAATCAGAGACACAAGTCCCATGAGGGTTTCTTTAGAGTTTCTAAAGCTTGCTCTTGTTCTGATTGGATCTTCCTTTCTTCCTAAGATAGTCTCTTCTGGGTGATCCAAACTGCTTCTAGGTAATCTCTTCTGAGGTTGATCAACAGCTGTTGTAGGATTGCTAGCAGTGCTCCTTTCAGATGTTGAAGGAGTGTCTGTGTTGAGAGCTTCTGATGACTTGTCTTCAGAACCTGTAAATTCAATTTCCATACCTGCAAAAACTTCATTCTACAGTTCCAGAGCCAATGATCTTTCCCCTCTGATTGCCTCCAAAGCCAACGTGGCCTCCAGGCTTAAGTTCCAGGCTTTGGAACATATGCCTTCTTCCCGTCATGTGTCGCGAGCAGCCAGAGTCCAGGTACCATGACTGGTGTTTCTGACTTGCTGCTAAAGATATCTGCAACATGTATTATTTTATCCTTAGGTACCCAGATTTTCTTGGGTCCTGATTTGTTAGATTTACCAAAACTCTGGTTGAATTTTGGTTTCACAGAGTACTTACTGCTAGTGTATTTAATATCATGTGTGTGACCATACACAAAATGTGAATTCAGAGGAGTGTGTTTAATGGTTAAATCCATGACATTCTTTGGTGTAGGAACCTTACCTTGGTATCCTATTCCCTTCCTGCCGTTTTTGCTAACTCCATAGATCATTGAAGCCATTTTGCTTCTATCTATGCTTTTAGCGAGGAACTTCTGGAAACTGTGATCATACTCCTTGATGATCTCATCAGCGTTGCTGGGAGTTTCAGAAATTGGTCCCTTCTGAGAGTTTTGTAAAGTATTTTCTAATTTTGAAATCTTATTTCTCAGCTCAGAATTCTCCAATTTAAGACTCTCAGTCTTATTAGAGTCAGATTCAAGATTCCTTTTTAGGTCTCTGAATTTAACTCTAATTTGCTGATACCTTTCCATAATTTCATTAAGGCTTTCAGCAAGTTCAGCCTTGGTAAAATTAACAGCAAAGTTAGGAAATACCTCTTCAGTATCTGATTCTGAGTCTGATTTAGAAGCTTCACTATCTTCTGAAATGTTGGCCATGAGAGCTATGTTGGCTCTCTCATCATCTGATTCCGAGTCAGCTTCAGACGAGTCAGAGTCATCCCATGTAGCCATGAGACTTTTCTTCTTTTCTCTTCCAAACTTCTTTTTGGGCTTTTCCCTCTGAAGCTTTGTGCAGTCACTCTTGTAGTGTCCTTGCTCATTGCACTCATAGCAGATGATGTCCTTGGTGTTTGGCTTTTTGCTACTTGAGGAGCCTTCAGATCTTCTGTATCCAGAAGAAGAATCTGTCCTTCTGTATCTGGAAGAAGACTCGTTCTGATCAGATCTTCTGGGATTCCTGAACTTCCTTTGCCTCTGCTTCCACAGTTGATTTACTTTTCTAGAGAGGATGAAGAGTTCGTCTTCTTCTGATGAGGATCCATCAGATGTTTCTTCAACTACCTGCAAAACTTTAGACTCAGATTTTTTGTTAGATTTTAATGCTAAAGGCTTACCTTGCTTCTGAGGCTCGTCAGCTTCTAGCTCTATCTCATGACTTCTGAGGGAGCTGATAAGTTCCTCCAGAGTAATTTTGTTGAGATCTTTTGCTAGCTTCAGAGCTGTAACCATTGGTATCCACTGCTTGGGTAAGCTTCTGATGATTTTCTTGACATGGTCAGCAGTAGAGTATCCTTTGTCCAGAACCTTGAGACCAGCTACCAGAATCTGGAATCTTGAGAACATTGTTTCAATGGATTCAGATTCTTCCATTTTGAACGCCTCATACTTCTGAATGAGCGCCAGAGCTTTAGTTTCTTTGACCTGAACGTTTCCCTCATGCGTCATTCTGAGTGAGTCAAAAATGTTCTTTGCTGTGTCTCTGTTGGAGATCTTTTCATATTCAGTATAGGAGATGGCGCTGAGAAGGATGGTTCTGGCCTTGTGGTGATTCTTGAAGTCACGCTTTTGTTGGTCAGACATTGTTTTCCTATCAATCTTATGACCGTTTGCATTCACAGGGTGCGTGTATCCATCTGTCACCATATCCCACAGATCAACATCATGTGCCAGAAAGAAGCTTTCAATTCTGTCTTTCCAGTAATCAAAGTTTTCTCCATCAAAGACTTGGGGTTTCCCGCTGAATCTGTCTCTGTCCTCATGGTTGTCATTGCTGGTGTGAGAATAAGTTCCTGCCATTGTGTTTTTCTGACGCTGGATCTTGTACTGACACGGTTAAGTGTTTTAGCTCAAAACCAGGCGCTCTGATGCCAATTGAAGAAGTGAAAAACACAAGAAGGGGGGGTTGAATTGTAAAACTGAAAATCAATGCAATGAACAAGATATTTTTATCCGGGTTCGTTTGATCTCAAACTACTCCAGTCCACCCGTCAAGGTGATTTCGCCTCTCTCCAACGAGGTCTTAATCCACTATATTCAACTGAATAATACAAACTGCTTTAACAACTGCTAAAGCCTTCTTGATGCAAACCACAACTCGGTTTGTCAAGGAAACACTTTCTTACAAAGAAGATAAATCTAGGTGTGTGAATGTTTTCTACAAAACTGTATCACAACTGTGATGTTACACAATTTAAGCTTATGAAACTAGATTGCTAAAATACTGAGTAAGGAGATATGGAGCTTTTTAGCAAACTGAGAATGAGAAGATGTAGAATAGCTTTTAGGCGTGTAATATGATGTAGAGCATTAGCCAATTCAATCTTCATAGTCTTGTTTATATAGCACTGAGATTGTTGAACGTTGGAGAAATAATCTTGATTCAATGCTAATAACAAACTTTCCTTATTAAGCAGATCTTGTCTGGAATGAAGCCGTTGGTAATAATTTGATTTCAACGCACAGTACCATTGCTACTTAATGCATGTTCTGGCTTGGCTCATTCTGACTCTGCTTAAGTGCTGATGAACTGTTGTTGTCTTTATCAGAGTGTTAAGCGCAGTTCTGTTCATCAAGCTTCAGCATTCGCGTGAGTTATTCTTCTGATTCTGGTATTCTGATATAGCATCTTCTGATGCTGACGTTAAGAACAAATATTCTGATGCTGATTAGGTGTGCTCTTGCTGATACCTATCAGAGTTTCTGCAAAACAGAAAGTAATATTTTAGGTAGCAAGTAGTTCTTATATGAATCACATAAATAGTATATCTTTTCAATTTGTTATCATCAAAACTTAAACATAGGGTAGTAGATTCAAACTTTGTTCTAACAGGATGGACTCAACAATTGGGAGGCTAAAGATTTTGTTCCCATTACTTTTATCCAGGAGTAATTTTATTTTTGTTTTTGGAATATGTAATATTTGAACAATTTAAACTCTAAAGCCCTGTGCTTTACCCGAGGCACAATGGTCTATTTTGTGAGGGTTATTTCTTCATCTTCATATGTCATTAATAAATCATTGGACGTTTTGCATATAAATTTTACGCTCTCTGTATTTCTTTTCTGCTTTTATTTTATCAAAAATAGATATGCTCTCTTACACACACCCACATATCAAACTGCAGATCCACATCTACTCTGGATACCATTGATAACGGTTCTGCTATTACCAATTATGACTTTGAAAATCCAATCTACCAAGCCGAGGACGAAGGCGAGGAAGATTGTGAAGTACCAGGAGAACTTGCCAGACTGTTTCAACATGAGGAAAGGGCAATACAACCTCATGAAGAGCCAGTTTAGAAAGTAAACTTGGGTACTGGAGAGGATAAGAAGGAAGTCAAGATAGGTTCCGATCTGGAGCATAGTGTTAAGAAGCGGTTAATTTAGATGTTACATGACTATGTTGAGGTCTTTTCCAGGTCGTACAAAGACATGCCAGGGATGGACACTAATATTGTGGTTCATCGTCTGCCGACAAAATAAGATTGCCCTTCTGTGAAGTAAAAGGTTCATCGTATGCGGCCAGAGATGTCAGAAAAGATCAAAGCTGAAGTCATGAAATAGTTTAATACTAGTTTCTTAGCTGTTAAATCTTATCCTTAATGGGTTGCTAATGTTGTTTCAGTGCCTAAGAAAGAAGGTAAGGTACACATGTGTGTGGATTACAGAGACTTGAATAGAGAAAGCCCCAAGGATGACTTTCTGCTTCCCCATATTGATGTTCTGGTTGACAACACCGCACAACATAAGGTATTCTCCTTCATGGATGGCTTCTCCGGGTACAATCAAATCAAAATGGCACCTGAAGATATGGAGAAAAAAACTTTCGTCACCCAGTGGGGCACGTTATGCTACAAAGTTATGCCATTTGGGTTAAAGAATCCTGGGGCAACCTATCAGCGTGCCATGGTAGCTTTGTTTCACGATAGGATCCATCACGAGATAGAGGTATATGTTGACGATATGATAGCTAGGTCTCAGACTGAAGAAGAACACCTTGATAACCTGCAGAATCTATTTGAAAGACTGAAGAAGTACAAGCTGAGATTGAACCCGAATAAGTGCACCTTTGGAGAAAGATCTGGTAAGCTCTTAGGCTTTGTTGTCAGTGGTAAAGGTATTGAAGTAGACCCTGCAAAGGTTAAAGCTATACAAGAGATGCCAAATCCCTGCACTGAGAAGGAGGTCAGGGGATTCTTGGGACGTCTAAACTACATCTCCAGATTCATTTCCCATCTAATCTCTACTTGTGATCCAATCTTCAAATAACTGAAGAAAGATCAAGCAGTGAGGTGGAATGACAACTGTCAGACCGCCTTTGACAAAATCAAATAATATCTTCAAGAGTCTCCAATTCGGATGTTGCTGGTTGAAGGAAGACCTCTGATCATGTACTTAACAGTGTTAGAGAATTTAATGGAGTGTGTGTTGGGGTAGCATGACGAGTATGGTCGAAAAAAGCATGCAATATACTACCTTAGAAAAAAGTTTACCAACTGTGAAACAAGATACTCACTACTCGAGAAAACTTGTTGCGCTTTGGCATGGGTTGCTCGCCGACTAAGACAGTATATGTTGACTCACACTACCTTATTGATATCTAAAATGGATCCTATCAAATACATCTTTAAGAAGCCCACTCTCTCCTGAAGAATAGCAAGATGGCAAATGATCCTGACAGAATATGATATTCAATACACAACCCATAAAAGCAACCAAGGGAAGTGTATTAGCTGATCTTTTAGCTCAATAGGTTGTGGACGACTACCAATCCATGAATTTTGAGTTCCCGGATCAGAACATCATGTTAGTGACTGATTATTAAGAACCTGGACTGGATGAAGGACCTAAAAAAGGATCCCGATGGACTATGTTTTTGACGGAGCTTCTAACGCACTCGACAATGGCATCAGTGTTGTGATCATATCTCCCGAAGGTTTTCATACTCCTTTCACTTCCAGGATATGTTTCAAATGTACCAACAACATGGCTGAATATGAAGCATGCATTATGGGTCTCAAAGCTGCTATCAATTTGAGAATCAAATTCCTAAGCATACATGGAGACTCGACCTTGGTAATCAGTCAAATCAAAGGAGAATGGGACATGAAGCATCATAATCTCATCCCCTACCGGGAGAATGTGATGCAATTAATTCCATATTTTGAAGAAGTTACCTTTGAGCATTTTCCACAAGAGTAAAATCAACTAGAGGATGCGCTAGCTACTACGTCATCCATGTTTAAGGTCAAATGAGATAATGAAGCTCCTCAGATCACTATTGAGAGAATGGATGAACCGACATACTGTTATGAGGTTGATACTGAAGGAGAAATCGACAAACCTTGGTTCCACAAAGTGAAAAGGTACCTCGAATCCCAAGAGTATCCCGAGGGAGCTTCCGTCAATAATAAGAAGTTCCTAAGGAGGTTCTCTGCCATGTTTTTCCTTAGTAACAGAATTCTCTATAAGCGCAACCATGATTCTTCTTTGATTCGGTGTGTAGACAAGAGAGAAGCAGAGAATATTGTGGCAGACATGCACGAAAGCACCTTTGGCACCCATTCTAGTGGGCACATAATGGCTAAGAAGATTCTGAGGGCAGAATACTACTGGTCCACTATGGAAGCCGACTATTATCAACATTCTCGAACTTGTCACAAGTTCCAGATCTACGGTGATAAAGTACATGTGCCTCCGGTTCCCTTGAACTTCTTGACTGCTCCCTAGCCTTTCACAATATGGGGCATCAACATGATTGGGGAGATTAGAACTACAGCTTATAGTGGGCACTGCTTCATCCTGGTTGCCATTGATTACTTCACAAAGTGGGTTGAGGCAGCCTCATTTTCTTTTGTTACCAAGAACGTTGTGGCTCGGTTCATCATACATAACCTTATCTGTAGGTATGTGTGATACAGTGGGAGAACTTACTTGAGGTTTTGCATTTGTGTTCGCAAATGTTGAGGTTTAGCAAGAGTCGCTACCGACTTTTCTTTTATCAAAAAAGGAAAGGTGAAAAAGCACAAGAAAGACCTTTAGAGATGTTTTCTTGAGTTCGGGGGGTAGATTATGCAAAGGGAAGGTATTAACACCCTTTTCATCCATGGTTTTCCATGGGCTCTTAGTTAATCGCTAGATCACTTGCTTTTTATTTGAAGGTGCTTGTGGTGTGGTTTTTTGAAAGTATTTTGAAAATATAACTTTGTAATGATTCTCGTTTCTATAAGAACGCATACAAAGTGTTTGTTTCGAAAATAGTTCAAAGATGTGTTTGTGAGATGTGTTTCTGAAAGTGATTTTGAAAAGGGTTTCCTTTGTAATGGCTCTTGTTTTTATAAGAACGCGTACAAAGTGTTGTCTTTTGAAAATGTTTCAAAGTGAGAGCGTTGGTGTATAAAATGTTTTTGTTGTGAGCAAGCAAGTAACTAAGAGCAAACTTACCTACTCAAAAGGTCTTAGATGTATTTTTCTCTTCCTTTAGATGTTGCTATCTTACAATTGTTTTGGTAAGAAGCCCCATCGTTGGATGTGAAGGGACGGGCATTGGGACGCTTGTATAGTCATAGAAGGCAACCCATGGAATGTTTTAGCAATGTCGTTTTAGGGACTAGATCGTTTACTGAAGGCAACATCGATGGTCATCGAGGGACTAAGATCTTTTATCGAGGGTCTTTGCTAAAATGCCCATGTTCGAGGGACATGACTATTTTTCCGATAGGCAACAAAGTGAGATTACCCTAAGGGTGCATGTGTGCAAGTGTGTTTGATTGCATGCATTTGTCTTTGAATTTTAGTGGTCTACTTGTTGGTTTTATCTTGCCATACACGCCTAATTACTAGCATTTACATTTGAAAGCGATAAATTACAGAAATGTAAAGTCCTACGCTATTACAATATTTAGGGGATGGGGGTACAAGTTTATGAATGGGGATTGCAAGGAAAAATAAGTCCTAAGTTACTATTACAACCATATTGAAATGCATAATATAAGAAAGAAATGGACTTGTTTAAAAAATGTTTTTTCTTAAGGAAATAAAATAAAAGAAAATATTTTTATGTTTTTTATGTTAATAAAAAAAAGATGAAAAGGAAAATAAATGCAAAAATAGAAACAGTGTGTTGCTGCAAACAAAGAAACAAGGATCAGAAGTTCTGAAGCCAGGCGCGTGACTCAGCAGGAAACGTCAATGGATATCAGAAGTTCAAAAGTTCTGAACAGGTAAATTCTGAGGTCATGCAAGAAACATTAGGGGAAAACCACAGAGGTTCTGGTTGGTATGCAGTCAGTGAACCAAAATGCAGAAGTTCTGTATTACACTAAAATAATGAGCAAACATCAACATTTTAGTACATTGTCATCATGTGAAAGTCATAAACTCTGAGTGTTTGAAAATAGCTGATGGAAACATCAGAAGTTCAATGTATTTGACACGTGAGTATAAATCAGAAGTTCTGTGTTGTGTTAGAACAGTAAGTGAGCATCAGAAGTCCTAAGTGTTTAAAACAGTGAGTGAACATCAGAAGTTCAGTGTTATGCTAAAGCTGTGAGTGGACATCATAAGTTCTATAGGATATTTCAACTCTTAATTAGCACATCAGTAATTCATTCAGTTCAGCAAATCAGAATAATCACAGCACAACAAATCTAGAAGTTCCACTCCTAAGTCTGAGCCTAGCATTATTCTAGAAGTTCTGTCCATAGTTTTTTCTACTTAAGCAATGATATGTACAACATTAATGCTATGATATTTACATGTTAATGATGTTCAGAATGAAAAGCAAGTAAAGTTAGAAAGACTTACCTGGAGTGTGCTTGGAACTTTGAGTGGCTGCCTCTGGATGTTCTGAGTCAGCAAGAGAGAGGGAAGAGTGATTGTGTTCTTTGGTTCAAAGGGAAGAGAAAAGATTTGTTTTTGTGTATGAGAAATCTGGATTTTTATGAAGGTTTCACAACTTCCTTTTCTCTCTTTTTAGCCAATCTCTCTCTTCAAAAGCCAGCCCCTTGAACGTGTGATGGAGCCAAGTATTTATAGATGAATTTGCTGTGACTTTGGGGAAAAAAACAAATAGGATATGAACCTGTTTTGGCATCCTGTTCCTTTGCTTTTTCATCATAGTTTTCGTATGCTAGTTTGGTGTAATCACGAGATATAGGCATAGGCTGAGCCAGCTATTCGTCACAGGTCTGCAGCAAGTTGTATAAACAAGGTTTTGGGATTTGGTCATGTTCTGACCAAAGCGTTGCTATATAGCCTTCATGTGATGAAGCGTTGACTTGTTTTTGAAGCAAGCATGGTGGTTGTCAGAGGGAATTAAGGAAAAGAAAAAATCAAAGCATGGGCTTAGTAGCAAAGTTGCTATCCCAAGACAATAGAGGTACACGTGGTGAAAATCCTTTGGGTAAAGACTCAGAAGGTGGCTGTGAGCATTAAATGAGCATTAAATGATGATGAGGCTTATCACAACCAGAAATATTGCAACGTGAAACTCTACACTAAGGCTTTGTTCTGGATCAGAAGTTTTGCTTCAGCGTAGCATCCCATCTTCTGATCCTCTTATCTTCTGGCTCCAGCATGTTCTGAAGGAGCTTTCAGACTTTCTAGAAAGCTTGCAGCACGCTCCTTAACCTTCTTTGAATTACCTTGGCAAACTCTGACTGAGCTTTTGTGAATGGCTTGCCCAGAAGTTCTGACCAAACTCTGTCTTGAGAATATCCAGAATCTGCTGAGTGCTTATGGTGATACCCTGGTCAGAAGTTTTGAAATTGTCATATTTTCTTAAACACTTAGAAAGAATTCTAAGTATTTAGAATTTTGACTTTATGGATTTTGATGAAACAAAAATTCATATTTCAACGTTTCTTGATGAAATATGATTCGTGAAGCTTGATTTTGATCCAAAAGTAAAAGTTTGACTTTTAGTGTACAAATAACCATTTTGCCCTTGTGAGTGATTTCCTTGGAAAATTTGTAGTTCAAGGCTTGGAAACAAACTAGAGGATCCATGGTGATCCCTTGTGAAATGAGAGGGCAAATTTTGGGGTGCAACAGTATGGAATTCTAGAAAGAATCATTGCAGATAATGGTACCAATATTAATAATACTATGATCACCGAGCTCTGTACACAATTCAAGATTCAACATCATAACTCTTCTCCTTACCGGCCTAAGATGAATGGTGTTGTAGAGGATGCTGATAAAAACATCAAGAAGATCATACAGAAGATGATAGTGACATACAAAGACTGGCATGATATGTTGCCATTTGCTCTTTATGGTTACCGTACCTCAGTACACACGTCAACAAGGGAAACTCCTTTCTCTCTGGTATACGGTATGGAAGCTGTCCTACCCGTCGTGGTCCAGATCCCTTCCTTGATAATCATGAAAGATACAGGGATGAACAAAGACGAATGGGTTCAGAATCAACTTGACCAATTAAACCTGATTGACAAAAAGAGGCTCGCGTCTGTCTTCCATGGTCAGATGTACCAAAAACGTATGATTAAAGATTTTAACAAGAAGGTCAGACATCGGGTATATTAGGCTGGTGACCTAGTAATCAAGCGCATCATACTGCTGCAAGGTCATCCCAGGGGAAAATGGACCCCCACATACGAAGGGCCATTTATGATCAAGAACATATTTTCTGGTGGACCCATGATCTTAACCACTATGGACGGTGACGACCTTCTGCATCCTGTAAACGCGAACATAGTTAAAAGATACTATGAATGAACAAATATCCGCTAGGTCGACTGGCCTAGGCAAAAATAAGGGCATCATGGCGAACCAAAAGGGTTCGGGAAAAATTTAGGGATATATATATGAAAAATCTGTACACTTGGAAAGTCGAAAACCTGAAAAGGCGGCTTGGGCAAAAAAGGGTATCCCAGTGGAATGAAAACCCGAAAGGGAGATCCAGGAAAAAGTTATGGATTTAAAGCGTACAACTATGTCCTGTTGGATCACCTTACAAACATACTTCGGTAGCAAGTGTCCAGTTCAAATGATACTAATCAATCCAGTCAGCTTCAGACAAGTAGCAAAGAGATGAGACGCTCAAAGACATAAAGGCAATGGCAGAATGGGAACCCATTGGGATATTTTCACATAGCTGTTTTTCTTTGTATACTATTTTTGAATAGTTTTTATTCTTACAATGGCATTCTCTTATTAGGATGTCCATCTCCTTGTACAAGGGCGCATATTATAGGAAAAAATTCTTCAAATTAATACAAAATTATCTCGTTGAAAGTGCAAAACTATATGTTTTTATTTTTCTTATTTGTTTGCAAAAACGTCAAGTAATTATTTTTGAATATATGCATTTGAATATGATCACCATTTACAAATACGCACATAAAAAACAGAAAGACAGTTACTACGGGCTTTAAGAAACATGACAATATCTAAAGGCCATCTGCAAATCCCCGCAGATACTTTCTCCAACAGGTACAGAGGCAGAGACATCCTACTATAAAGTCACTACCATATCCTCAATTTACAGCCTAGTGATGTCAAAGTTTCCCCGGCAGAGCAAGAATCTCTAATTATTTCCCCAAAATTCCCTACCTTGGTTCACAAACTTCTTGGATTCCCCAACAGGGCTTCATAAAAATCCCCAAGCGGTTTACGGAGTTTCCTTTCCCCAACAGAGTTTATTTCTCTAAACCACGGAAATCTGTCTCCCAACATATCAACTTCAACAAAATTTGAAGACTTACATTCTTCATCCCCAGCAATAATCAGGGATTTATTTTCCTTAGTTCAATAACACTACAATAGAACAACTGATACGTTCATACATTGCATTCATACATCATTTTACAATCGTCATAGCATACGCAACACAAATGCATATATCACAATCTCATATTTTGAGAACATCATTACCCAATGCACTTCATGAATCATGATATTGCATACAACTAATTCTTTACCTTTTCAGGAAAGATCAACAGACGACTATCATCAAAAAATTTCAAAAGTTCCAGATTAATACCTGAAACAAGATAGATAAACTATCTGTGAACAACCGATTATAGATTAATACCTGAAATAAGACAGGACAACTATCTACAAGAGCAGATTGAAGATTAACTCCCGAAACAAGCCGGGGAAACTATCTTTCTTTCAAGTAGGTCAGAGATTAATTCCTAAAACAAGCCAGGGAAACTATCTCTCTGACCAACAAAAGTAAGTTTCAGATTAATACCTGAAACAAGACAGGACAATTATCTGTGAATGACTGATTGTAGATTAATACCTGAAATAAGACGCAACAATTATCTACATGAGCAGATTGAAAATTAACTCCCGAAACAAGCCAGGGAAACTATCTTTCTTTCTCTTAGGTCAGAGATTAATTCCTGAAATAAGCCAGGGCAACTATCTCAACGACCAACAAAAACAAGTTCTAGATTAATACTTGAAACAAGAAAGGACAACTATCTGTGAATAATTGATTGTAGATTAATACCCAAAACAAGACAGAACAACTATCTACATGAGCAGATTGAAGATTAATTCCCAAAACAAGATGGGGAAACTATCTTGCATTCTCTTAGGTCAGAGATTAATTCCAGAAACAAGCTAGGGCAACTATCTCAACGACCAACAAAAACAGTTCCAGATTAATTTCTGAAACCAGACAGGGTAACTATCTGTGAACAACTGATTGTAGATCAGTTCCCGAAACAAGACGAGGCGACTATCTTCAAGACTTGGTTAGAGATTAATTCCTGAAACCAGACAGGGCAAATATCTCAACAACTAATAAAAAATAGTTCCAGATTAATTCCTGAAACCAGACAGGGCAACTATCCGTGAACAACTGGCTGTGGATCAATTCCCGAAACAAGACGGGACAACTATCTACACGACCAGACAAAGCATCCCTACCCAGGCTCCTTCTAATATTATTCCAAATGCAGCTTTACACAGGCTCATCCTGAAGCAATCTTACACGGGTTTGATCTCATAATCTCTAGATGCACCTTTTACACGGGCTCATCCAGAAGCAATCTTACACGGGTTCCTTCTCATCATTTCCAGATGTAGTCTAACACGGGCTCATCCTAAAGAAATCTTACACGGATTCCTTCTCACAATTTCTAGATGCAGCTTTACACGGGCTCATATTGAAGCAATCTTACATGGGTTCCTTCTCATAATCTCCAGATGCAGCTTTACACAGGCTTATCCTGAAGCAGCCTTACATGATTACCTTATGTGATACGGTGGGAAGAACTAACTGTTTTTGGAATGCTGGTTTGCGTTTTACGTTTGTTTTCGCAAAATGTCGCGGTAAGCAAGAGTCGCCACCGACTTTTATTTTATCCAACAAGGACAGGAAAAAAGCACAGAAAAATTCCTTTTTTGAGATATTTCTGAGTACGGGGGGTAGATTATAGAAAGGGGAGGTATTAGCACCCTTTCTATCCGTAGTTATCTACGGGCTCTTACGTACTTGCTCATCATTTTCAAAATGTTTTCTTTGTGCTTATGGGTTTGAAAAAGTTTTTGTTTTTAACTTTGATTTAACTCTTGCTTCTGTCCTCAAGAGTGTAATGAAGTGTTTTTGAAAACTTTGTTTGAAAAGGAGTGTAAGTGTGAAAAAAAGTTTTGTTTTTGGATGAGCAAGTATCTAAGAACTAATCTACCTACTCAAAAAAAGGAATCGTTCTATGCTAATTTCCTTTAGAAAATGCTATCCCACTATTAATGAGTAGGTAGCACCATCGTTGGAGTTTGAGGGTCAATTCGAATGAGGGACATACAGTCACTAAAGCAATGTTAGGACGCCTTAGCGGTAACCCTAATGTCTTAGATCATTTATTTGAGGCAACTATATCTGAGGCAACCATTTCGATGCAACTATGATCTTTTAGACAAGAGGACGACCTCTAAAACGACCTATACTCAATGAGCGTGTACGAAGGCAACCAAGTGGGATGTACCCTAGGAGTGCGCATGTGCGAGTGTGTCGTTTTCAGTTATTTTTATCTTTTCACATGTTAAGGGTGATCTAACCATTTTAAGATTTAGTATTCATTCTTATCATGCAAACCCTATTACCAAACATCTAACAGTTGTATTATTTGCAAAAATTAAAGGTGCGGAAATTAAATTACAAGGTGTCGGGTATTTACATCGCCAAAAGCAACCCTTTGAAATTAAAGTAAAAAGCGGAAAAATAAATAAAATTTCCTAATTATTTATTACAAACCGGGAGCAGGTGCATTAATTGGATAAAGAAAAATAAAGTGCGAGGGAAATGAAATCGAATGCGAATTAGGGTTTTGACCCTTTTAAAAGAAAATGTCTTTTTCTGTTGTTTTTATTTTAAGAAAAGAAATTAAATCTTAAATTAAATATTAAATTAGAAATTAAATAAATTAATTAATGAAAATAATTAATGACATGTTTTTGGAGTTTTTGTTAATTTAAGAAATAAATTAAAATAATTAAATTAAAGTTAAAACCTAATTAATTCTAATTGATTTTATTTATTTACAAAATAAATTAAAGTTGTTCTAGAATTAAAAACCTAATTAATTAGTTAGTATTTATTAAATAAAAATAAAGTTCTGAATTTTAATTGGATAAAAAGTATTTTTGTGATTTTTTGATAAAAAAAGAAAATTTGTTATTGCTTAGAAATTAATTAAAACAAAATAAAATAATTAAATTAAATAAACAAGATATAAATAAAAGTAGAGATGGGCCTGAGATTTGGAGGTGTGAAAAGCAATTTGTTGGCCCAATAGCATGCAATCCATTGGACTTTTTGTGATCCTGTGCACACGCATTGACTGGACTTTTGGTGGACCTTTGATGCTGACCACCAGATCTGGCCGTTTGGCCATCTGGCACGCTTGATGAGGAAGGTGCATGGTGGATTGTAGACTTGTATGCACACTAGATCTCCTGAAATTGTTAAGAAAAATAGCAAATGCTGGAGGCAGGGATCGAACCCCTGACCTCCAGCCCCATATGCCTTGGAATCAAGCGTGGCAACCACTAGGCCAAGTGGTTTTTGTTGTTAATAAAACACACAGTAATAATAATATAAAAAATGAAATTCAATGGTTAGAAAAAGAAAAAAATGTGTGCGTATTTCAAATGGTCCTATGGGAGGACGATAACTCGTCATCCCTGTCCTCTAAACCCTGCAATTTTTACCTGTGGATTTTTATCCGCAACTAAAATCGTAGCTTCATTCTAAAATCTTCCTCAGGTCATATAAATGAGTTCTAGGACCATGGTTGAATTCGTCATCCTCTTCTGATCATAACCATAACCATTGTTAAAGCTAATTTTTCCTGAAACAAAAAGCCCTAAAAACGAACGAAAAACCCTAGCAATGGTGATATGTGATATAGGTTAGATAAATGAAATTGGTTATTGTGAAAAGCTTGCAAATGATGTTGTGAATCAGAATATACAGTTGTTTTATACAATGGATGCAACAATAGAGATTTTCGATTTCAAGAACATAGTGAAACCGTGGATGATTTACAACGCGCTGGGAGGTCTGAAAACGCGTTGTCTTGGTTGCTTTCGCTTGTGGAGATGGCCAGGAAGAGATTGAGACAAGTCTCAAGTCTTGAAATTGCCTCTAAACTTGATTTCGATCTCACACTTTTTTGGTTTTTTGCAAACTTTGTTCTGCCTCTAAAACTGATTTCTAACCCTTGAAATTGTCTGCCTCGCCTCCTTATGTATTGTACAATACATTAGGGTTGTTTTTACTGTCCAAATCATCCTCTATCAATGCTTGAATATTTGATTTGATCTTATTTTACAACCTTCCAATTTTGGCTTGATTTGAATATTTTTGTACTCTAATGCCTTGATACGAGTTTGGTATGGTGCAAGCTGTCCATTGAAACCTATAATCATCAAAAGATCTTTGGCTATCAATATTTTTGATTTTATGTGATTTTATTTGATTTAAAATTAATTAATTCAAATAAAAATCAAATTAAATAATAAAAATATAATATGAACACATGGCCAAGGATAGAGCACGTGGGAAATAATTAAAACTCAAAACAAGTGAAAAAGAATGGGCCCATTTGGCAAAATTTGAAGTTTTGGGGATAGTTGACTTTTGGCAATTTTGCAAAAAAGTCCAACTTCAACAATGCATAACTTCTTCAATTTTGAACTTTTGGAGGTGTTCTTGGACTTTTTAGAAAGCTTAAGATGTCTTATAATCAACCCTTTTGGTCACATATCATTTTGATATTCCATGCTCAAGTTAGAGGCTTTGACAAAAAAGGTGTTTTTGTTGACTTTCAAAAATGACCTATAATGTCAAAATTTGTAACTTCTTGTGAGTGCATATTTTGATATTGGGGTATGTACATGGATTGTAGGGAATTGCATCCTATTAAAAATGATATTTGTATGGGTCATTTCTCATAAAGTATGAGAAAGTTATGCCTGGTCAAAGTTGAGTTGACTTTTCCTACAAAACCCTAATTTAGCAACTTTTGAATCTTGATGAATTTTGAGCAATCCTTGATGAATCATGATCAACCCTTGATCAAATGATGAATTATATTTCAAAATGAGAATGTTCACAAAAAATCTTTAAGTTTGACTATATTTGGGTCACAATTGACTTTTGCCCTAGCACAATCGATTTTTGGACCTTTGAGTGATTGACTGAGCAAACCTCCTCTGCAAGGCTTGAAACTTGACATGAATGATATTGAGAACATATTAGGACAATTTTGAGCACTTGAGGTAACTTGGACTCAAGAATCTTGATGTAACATGAAACCCTAATTTGAGGTAGACTGCCTTAGGAGAGAGTTTGTCTGGTCAACCTTTGGACTTCCTTGAGCAATTTGAGGATCTCACTTGAAATGTTTTGAGAAATATGAGGGAAAATTTTGGGGTACAACAACTGCCCCTGTTCAATCTTCTTAAACCTGAGGATGTAGATTGGCTTTCGTTCCTTTCGTGATCCGAAGGTGGAAGAGGATTGAACACTAGAGTGCCCAGAAATTTCCACTCGCATGAAGTGGTATCAGCCTTGTGATGTCGGGAAAGGGCTTAAAGATTCCATTTGGAGATTGCTGACGGGAGGATGGGATTAAAGATTCCATCTGAAGGAGTGTCGATCGCATAAGAGATTCCTTAGCGAGAGCTTGTATATCTGTTGTTGTGGAAGATTCCGCTGGGGGAGTTTGATCTTTGTTGAGGGAAAGGAACTCGTCCGTAATTCAACTGAGGTGTCGAGATTTAGGAACTTGCCCGTAATTCAACTGAGGGGAGACATCTTCGTCGAGATTTAAGAACTCGCCCGTAATTCAAATGAGAAAACTTCTCTGCTGAGATTTAGGAACTCGTCTGTAATTCAACGGAGGAACACTTTGTCGAGATTTAGGAACTTGTCTATACTTCAACTGAGAAAACAGCTCTGCTGAGTTTTAAGAACTCGTCCGTAATTCAACTGGGGGGAAACATCTTCGTCGAGATTTAAGAACTCGCCCGTAATTCAACTGAGAAAACTTCTCTACTGATATTTAAGAACTCGTCTGTACTTCAACGGAGGAACTTTTTCGAGATTTAGGAACTTGCCTGTACTTCAACTGAGAAAACATCTCTGCCGAGTTTTAAGAACTCGTCCGTAATTCAACTGGAGGGAAACATCTTCGTCGAGATTTAAGAACTCGCCCGTAATTCAACTAAGAAAACTTCTCTGATGAGATTTAGGAGCTTGTCTGTAATTCAACGGAGGAACTTTGTCGAGATTTAGGACCTTGTCTATAATTCAACTGAGAAAAACATATCTGCTGAGATTTAAGAACTTGTCAGTAATTCGACTTGGGGAAACATCTTCATCGAGATTTAAGAACTCGCCCGTAATTCAACTGAGAAAACTTCTTTGCTGAGATTTAGGAACTCGTCTGTACTTCAACAGAGGAACTTTGTAGAGATTTAGGACCTTGTCTGTAATTCAACTGAGAAAACATCTCTGTTGAGATTTAAGAACTTGTCAGTAATTCGACTTGGGGAAACATCTTCGTCGAGATTTAAGAACTTGTCCATAATTCAACTGAGGAAACTTCTCTGCTGAGATTTAGGAACTCGTTTCTACTTCAACGGAGGAACTTTGTCGAGATTTAGGACCTTGTCTGTAATTCAACTGAGAAAACATCTCTGCTGGGATTTAAGAACTTGTCAGTAATTCGACTGAGGTAAAAGCTTTATAGCTTTGAATTTTATGAGAATTTAACTGCATCCTTCCTGAAAGGTAAAGGTTAGTCGTATGTAATGCATGATATGTATCAGGCAATGATGTTCTCAAAATAAATGAGATTGTGTTGTATGATGCGTATATGCATGTGTCATGATGTATGGAAATGTAATGTTTTTATCTGGGGAAAATAAATCCCAGATAGCTACTGAAGAAAAGAGCTGAATTCTTCATTTCCGTTGGGGATAGAGAATGAAGATGATTGTGAGGATAAACCTGCAGGAGAGGATAACTCCGTTGGGGAATAAACTGATGAAGAGATTACTTTATGGGGAAGAGATGCTCTGTAGAAGATTCCGTTGATAAATTCAGGTGGGACTGAATTACCATTGCCGGTGATACTGAATCCTGTTGGAGATTGAATTCCTGTTTGTGAAAGGAATGAACTCCGCTGGGGATGATCTTTCAGTTGCAACTTCACTGGGGATAACCTTTTAAGCTCTAATGGGGACAATTTTCCAGAGTCTACTGAGGATGATTCTATACACTCCACTGGGGAAGTTTTTTCAGACTGCGTTGGGAAAACTTTCAAACTCCACTGAGGATATTTTATACTCCGTTAGGGATAATAAGACTTTTCAGTGTTGATGGTAAATAAACTCTGCTTGGGGAGAATATTACCGATTCGTTTACAGTTGCAAGTCTCAGCTGGGGAGAGCTAACATTACTGCCTTTTCTTACTCTGCGGGGAGTGAAAGTGTTTCAGCCATATTTTTCCGCTGAATTTATCCTTGTACCTGGTGGACAAAGCAATTGTAAAGCTTGGACAATTCTTATTGCCCCTGTTTCTGATATTACGAGTAATCGTCTTTTGTTTCGCATGTAAATATTCATGAGCAACAATTAATGTCAAATGCATATATCAAAAATGAACATTGGACGTTCTTTGTAAAACAAAATAGAAAAAGGAAAAACAGTTTGAAATTTCTCTAAAAATGACTTGTATTAATTTTAAAGTTTGTCCTGTAAATAGACGTTTTTGTACAAGAGGCTGACGTCCTAGTAAGAGAACACCGCCGAACAAATAGAATTTATACAATTTGTAATAAACAAAGAAAAACAGCTATGTGAATAATCCCACTGGGTTCCAACTCTGCTATTGTCCTTATGTCCTCAAGCATCTCATCACTTTGCTACTTGGTTGAAGGTAGATCAGATTGATTAGTGTCGTCCGAGCTTGATAGTCGATACCGAAGTCTAGTTGCAAGGTGATCCAATAAGACATAGTGTTACGCTTTGATCCCTAATTTTTTCCTGGACCGCCCTTTCGGGTTTTCAGTCCACCAGGATACCCTTTTTTGCCCAAGCCGCCTTTTCAGGTTTTCGACTTGTCGGGTGTACAGTTTTTTCATTTTCATCCCTTATTTTTGCCCGAACCCTTTTGGTTCGCCGGGAAGCCCTTATTTTTGTCTAGGCCAGTCAACCTAGCGGGTCTTTGTTTATGCGTAGTATCTTTTCACTATGTCTGCATTGACAGGGTGAGGAAGTTCGTCACCATCCATGGTGGTTAGAATCATAGCTCCTCCTGAGAAAATGTTCTTAACCACAAATGGCCCTTCGTAAGTAGGGGTCCATTTGCCCCTGGGATCACCTTGTGGCAGTATGATGCGCTTGATAACCAGGTCCCCAACTTGATACTCTTGTCGTCTAACTTTCTTGTTAAATGCCTTGATCATCCGTTTTTGGTACGTCTGACCATGACAAATAGCAGTAAGTCTCTTTTCATCGATTAAGTTCAGCTGATCAAGCCGGGTCTGAATCCAGTCATCTTCGCTCAAACCTGCGTCCTTCATAATTCTAAGAGAGGGTATCTGAACTTCAATGGGCAAGACGGCCTCCATGCCATAAACGAAGGAATAAGGTGTTTCCCCTGTTGACGTCTGTGCTGAGGTGCGGTACCTATGAAGAGCAAATGGTGACATATCGTGCCAATCTTTGTATGTCACCGTCATCTTCTACACAATCTTCTTGATATTTTTATTAGCCTCTTCTACAACCCCATTCATCTTCGGCCGGTAAGGAGAAGAGTTGTGATGCTGTATCTTGAACTGTTTGCAGAGTTCGATGATCATCTTATTGTTGAGATTTATGCCATTGTCCGTAATGATCCTCTCTGGTACACCATATCGACAGATCAGATTATGCTGAATAAACCGTGCCACGACGTTCTTGGTTACCGTAGCAAAGGAAGCTGCTTCAACCCACTTCGTAAAGTAATAAATCGCTATTAGGATGAAACAATGTCCGTTAGATGTCGTAGGTCTGATCTCTCCGATCATGTCGATACCCCACATTGCAAAAGGCCACGGGTCTGTCAAGATGTTCAGAGGAACTGGAGGTATGTGCACCTTATTAGCATAGACTTGGCACTTGTGACAGGTCCGAGAATGCTGATAACAGTCGGCTTCTATTGTGGACCAATAATATCCTGCCCGAAGGATTTTCTTTTCCATGGTGTGTCCACTGGAATGAGTTCCGAAAGTACCTTCACGTGACTCCATCATGATCCTTTCTGCTTCGTTCTTATCCATACAACGCAGTAAGGTCTAATCATGGTTACACTTGTAAAGAATGCCATTGCTGATGAAGAACTTTGCCGCGAACCTCCTTAGAAACTTCTTATCATTAACAGATTCACCCTCGGGGTATTCCTGAGCCTCAAGATACCTCTTCACCTCATGAAACCAGGGTTTATCCGTTGCCTCTTCAGTCTCAAAATCACAGCAATGTGCAGGTTCGTCCAACCTTTCAATGGTAATCTGGGGAGCTTTGTTGTCCCAATTGGCTTTGAACATAGAAGACATCGTAGCTAGCGCGTCCGCTAACTGATTCTCCTCTCTAGGGAAGTGTTCAAAGGTTATCTCCATGAAATGTGGAAGCAACGTCAATACATACTCTTTGTAAGGAATAAGATTTAGGTGTTTCGTATCCCATTCGCCTTTGATCTGACTGATCACGAGAGCGGAATCTCCGAAGACACTTAATAACCTAATCCTTAGGTCAATTGCTGCTCGAAGACCCATGATGCACGCTTCATACTCCTCCATGTTGTTGGTGCAGTTGAAACATAGTCGGGCGGTGAATGGATTATGAGAGCCTTTAGGAGATATGATCACGACGCCAATGCCATTTCCCAAAGCGTTTGAAGCTCCATCAAAATACATGGACCATCGGGATCCTTCCTCAGGTCCTTCATCCGGTCCAGGTGTCTTATAGTCAGTTACTATCATGATATTCTCATCCGGGAATTCAAAGTTCATAGACTGGTAATCGTCCACTGCCTGATGCGCCAAGTGATCCGCCAACACACTTCCCTTGATTGCCTTTTGGGTCGTATATTGGATGTCATACTCGGTCAAGATCATCTGCCATCTTGCTATTCTTCCGGACAAGGCAGGATTTTCGAAGATATACTTGATTGGATCCATCTTTTATATCAATAAAGTAGTGTGAGTTAGCATATACTGTCTCAGTCGGCGAGTAACCCATGCCAAATCGCAGCAAGTTTTCTCGAGCAACGAGTATCGGGTCTCGTAGTCGGTAAACTTTTTTCTAAGGTAATAAATAGCACGCTCTTTTCGACCAGACTCGTCATGCTGACCTAGCACACACCCCATTGAATTATAGGTTACTGTCAAGTATAAGATCAAAGGTCTCCCTTTAACTGGAGGCATCAGAATGGGTGGCTCTTGGAGATATTCTTTGATCCTTTCGAAAGAGGCCTGACATTCATTGTTCCATCTTACCACTTGATCTTTCTTCAGTAGCTTGAAGATTGGCTCACAAGTAGCAGTCAAGTGTGAGATGAATCGGGAAATATAGTTTAGACGTCCCAGAAAGCCTCTGACTTCTTTTTCTATTCGAGGAGCTAGCATTTCCTGTATAGCCTTTACCTTTGCAGGATCCACTTGAATACCTTTATCACTTACGACGAAACCCAGCACCTTACAAGATCTCACCCCGAAGGTGCACTTGTTCGGGTTTAAACTCAACTTGTACAACTTCAACCTGTCAAATAACTTCTGAAGATGGTCCAAATGTTTTTCCTCGGTCTGGGACCTTGCAATCATGTCATCGACGTATACCTCAATCTGATGATGGATCATGTCATGGAACAAAGCGACCATGGCACGCTGATACGTTTCCCTAGCATTCTTCAATCCAAAAGGCATGACCTTGTAGCAATAGGTACCCTATTGAGTAACAAAGGTTGTCTTCTCCATATCCTCGGGAGCCATCTTAATCTGATTATAACCGGAGAAACCATCCATAAAGGAGAAAAATTTATGCTGAGCGGTGTTGTCAACCAGAACGTCGATATGAGGTAGAGGGAAATCATCCTTGGCTTGCCCTGTTCAGATCTCTATAGTCAACACACATTCGAAACTTACCATCCTTCTTCGGCACTGGAACCACGTTGGCCACCCACTGCGGGTAAGAAGTAACTTCTAGGAAACCGGCGTCAAACTGTTTCATAACCTCAGCCTTGATTTTCTCAGACATCTCCGGGCGCATTCGGTAGACCTTCTGTTTCACTGGAGGACAGTCTTTCTTGGTAGGCAGGCGGTGAACCACAATATCGGTATCCAACCCAGGCATATCTTCATAAGACTAGGCAAAGATCTCAACATAGTCACGCATCATCTGAAACAAACGTTTGTTGACACTAGGTTCCAGATTTGCACCGACCTTGACCTCTTTCTTGTCTACCTCTGTACCCATATTTACTGTTTACATTGGCTCTTCATGCGGCTGTATGGCCCTCTCTTCCTGAAGTAACAATCTGGCAAGTTCACTAGGCACTTCGCAATCATCTTTACCTTCGTCCTCGGCTTGGTTGATCGGACTTTCGAATTCATAACCGGAAGTAGCAGAGTCGTTATCAGTGGGATCCAGAGTGGATGTAGACCTGTATATGTGAGTGTGTGTAAAATAGTTGTTTTGCAAGATAGTAAAGAAAGAAAAACAAGGAGCACAAAATTCGAAATGCAAGAAACGTCCAATGCTTTTATTAATGATATATGGAGATGACAAATATAAAGCCCTCACAAACAAAACCACGGTGCCTCGGGTAAGACACCGGGCCGTAAATTTTAAAAATTGTCTGTTACAAATCCAAAACAAAAGTCTTATTACTGGGTAATAAAAGAAATTGGCACGAAGTCTTTTGCCGTCCAATTGCTTAGTCCACCATCAGCAGTTGGGTAAATCCAGCTGTCAAACTCAGATTCTTCATCGCCGTCTTCAATGGCATTTACTCCTGAATTGTTGATAAACAGGGGAGGTCCTCCGATCCATGAACGCTGTACAACCCTTTGAGCTTCTGCAGTGAAACCCAAACCAAACTTGTTAGTCTTATGTGCAAAGTCAGGGAGTTGGCCCCAATTCGCACACCCACCTTTCTCAACAACAGCCCGGGCATCCTTGAAGGAAGCCATCTTCATTGGAGGATCTTCAACAACAGTTTCAATTGATGCCAGTTGTTGTACCCTAAAATTTTCCCTCTCATTTCATCAACATTTCTCATCACAAGACTCTTGGAATTCAAGATCAAGCTAGGGTTTGCTCTGCTCAAGACACCTCCTTGCACTGTTGACCTAAATTAGGGTTTGAGTTTGCACATGGATGTTTTGACCTACAATGCCCAAAGTGACTTTCATACTTCATGTTGGACTCACAAGTTTGTCCATACCAAGTTTCAAGCCTTGAATCAAATTTTTGCCCAGTCAATTGGACAATTGACCTAGAAATCAGTTGTATTGGGGAAAAAGTCAACTGTATCCAATTTACAGTCAAACCTCATGGATTTTGACCCACATCAACATTATGAACTCATATGAACCATTTGATCAAGTTTGGATCACAATTCCACAAGAAATTTGATCCGATCACCAAAAGGGCAAAATGGTCATTTTTAGGGTTTTGACTGTGCAAAGGCAATTTTTGACTGTTTGACCTAGCCAATGGAAAATCAAGCTCAACCATGGACTCAATGACATCATCTTGACCCATTCAACAAGTTCAAAAGATCTCAAATGCATATGATTGACAGATGAATTTTTCAGTCAACTGATCAAAATTTAACTGTATACTAAAAAGTCAAAATTAGACTTTTTGGTCAAAATCAAGTGCCTAGGGTCATTTTTCATCAAGACATGTCAAATTATGAAACTTGTTCATCAAGAAACCCAAAATTGCAAATTATGGTTTAAAATGGAAAATTTTCATAACTTAGAAATTTTCTAAGTTATAAAATTTTCTTAATTTTTCCTAACTTTGCCCTACATTTTCACCAAGATGCAAATGGATTCAAACAAAACTTACAACATGAAAGTTTTAGTCCATCACAAAGTCTACAACTTTTATTCACAAAGTTTTCTCAAAAGAAGCTTGGATCTCAAGTTATGGTTTTTGGAACAAGGGTCCCTAAAACTTTTAACTTAGAGAAATTTTACCCTAGTTTAGGCAGGATTTAGACCCATCTTCTTGGCCATTTTTCACATAGTTCCACTTGGAGTATTAAGTTGAATTTCAAATATGGATTATAGTACATGTTTCAAGCTTTCCAAATTGTCCAAGAACTCCTCAAACACCTTTGTGGTTAGGGAGAATCGAATGCTTGAAGTTGGCAAAAACTCACTTTGTAACCATGGCCAATACATGTTCATACCAAGTTGCAAATCTGACCAAACTAACTTAGTACATAATTATAGGTCTTTAAACCCTTAAACACTCAAAAATTGAATGCAGATACATTGGTTAGAGGCATTGTCCTGATCAAGGGAGCATTGTACATTGAACTTTTCTATTTTGAGCATAAAGGTTACACTTCCATTTTCATAAAGGACACTTTATGTCAAATTGCATTTTCTTAAGCCTTGGACTTTTTTCCTTGCAGAAAAAAAGTTCCCTAATCTCAGGCATAGTACACCAACTTGAGCATGCTTATAACTAGCATGTACAGGCCATAGCTTGGTCACTTCACATCTTTGCTTTCAAAACAAGTCAAATGGCCAAAAGCTCATAACTCACACATCTGATATATTGAGCTCAAGAAAAGTTTTGAAACAAGTTTTATACATCCTTGCAAGCCAGAAGCACGAGCCCTTGACCTCTCAAACCTCCTCATACTCAAAAACCACATTTTCTTGCAAAACAGGGCCAGTTCTGCAAATCACAAGCCACAATCAAATCCCCTCGTGCGTTTTGTCCCAAATCACTTCAAACACATTCCAAACAATATACCTAAGCTATCCAGACCATTCACAAGTTGTTGTAACTCCCTTAACACACATCACCATTTTTGTTTGGAAGCTTTGTAGGTTGAGTTCTGTAGCACGATTCAGGCCACTTCAAAACAAACTAAGCATTGGGAAAGGTTTAGGGGACATCAAGCAAGCTCAAAAGAACCTCAGGCCCCATTAAAAGTTGTTGCATTGTCCAGCTCGAACTCAACTGAAACAGGTATTTCATGAACTTCTATCTCTCTATTTAGGAACATTTAGGCTTAGGTTGGTGAATGAAAGATGTTGTATTCATTGCCCTGAAACCATACATGTGCTTAGTTTTCATTTATATTAATCGTGCTAGGAGAATTTCATCCATGAACTTTCTGAAAAAACTAGGTTAGAAATTAGGGCCAGAGAAATTCTCTCTGGTCTTTGAGAGTTAGCTTAAGTTTTTTATATGGTTAGATTCTTGATTTGATGCTCTACAAGTTTCATGTTTTGAGTTTTGTCAAAAGATAACAAATACAGGAGATACAAGTTTGTACAGGCATGCGCGCATTTCAAATTTATGGAGGTTGAAGATGAAGTCTGGGCTGGGCCTGGATTTCTTTGTTTCCAACACCTCCCAGTTTACTTTCAGCACCCCCTGACCCATTTCTTTGTATTTTCATTATTTTTGCATTTTTATTTCTTTTCTGACTTTGATATTTTATTTTCAAATATAAAAATAATTCTAAAAATATTTTCACAATTTTTTTCATTTATTAGATATTTTATTTTAATTTTTTCTAATATAAACAACAATTTAAATATATATTATTTTGTTAAACTTTAAAATAATGCAAAAAATAGTCTTATTTTCAGTTCTATTTTTTATTTACACCAAAAATATTTTCTTGAATATATTGCATTTTATATTTAACATATATATATATATATATATATATATATATATATATATATATATATATATATATATATATATATATATATATATATATATATATATATATATATATATATATATATATATATATATATATATATATATATATATATATATATATATATATATATATATATATATATATATATATATATATATATATATATATATATATATATATATATATATATATATATATATATATATATATATATATATATATATATATACACTTTATTTTATTAGAAGCATAGAATAAAAAACACAAAAATAATATATTTTATTTTTATTGATATTCTATACTAAAAAATACTTTTTTTCAATATACTTTTATTTTTGTACATAAATAATACATCCTATTTATTTTCTTAAGAAATTAGGGTTTTTGCCCTAAAAACAAATAAAATTAATCTTTTATTTATTTCTTTATACCTTGTACATTAAAAAATACTTTTGCATACATGAATAAAAATTAAAAAAAAACCTTTTTTGAATAATACATTTTATCTAATATTTATTTATTGTATTTTATTTAAATATTGTACATTTAAATATTTATGCGTTGTAATTCAATTTGGATGTAATAGTAACTAGGGTTTATATTTCTTGTCAAATACCCCCTATTCAAATTTATACCCCCTCCCTATATCATGTTGTAATAGCTTAGAGTTTAAATTCTCGCACTTTTACGCTTTCAATTATGCCATGATTAGAGAATTAGGGTTTGTATACAAAATCAAAACCAACAAATAGTTTGACCTAATCAAAGACAAAAATGCATGAAAAAACAAACAAACACAATGCACACTTGCACCCCTAGGGTTTCAATCCACTTGTTGCCTTAAAAAATGGGCCATGGTATGCATGTCAAATACTTTGGCAAAAGAAAAACAAAACAAAGATCATAGTCCCCTCGATGAGGCTATCTTGGTTGCCTAAACAAATGATCTAGTCCCTCAAGAAAATTGCCAAAAATACTTGACACAATTGCTATCATGGTCTATACGATGACCCGCACCTGTCCCGTTTAACATCCTAACATAAGGTTGTTCACCAAATACAATGGTGAAACAACACTGTTAAAAGGGTTAAAAACATAAGAAAGATCTTTGAGTAAAATAGGATAGATAACTCTTAGTTACTTGATCAAAACTTGCAAAAAACATCCTTGCTATCTTCAAAACACACTTCACAACACAATTTCAAAACCCTACTTTCAAACATTGGAAACCTTTCAAAAGACAAAAACACCTTTGTATACATTCAAACAAGAATCATTACAAAGGTTGCCACAACTATGGCCTCTTTTCAAAACATCTTTCAAAACCACACGCAAAACAACATTTCAAATAATTGAAGAGCACCATTTCAAACAATTGAAAAGAAAAGCAAGTGATCTAAACAAGTAACTAAGAGCCCATGGATAACCATGGATAGAAAGGGTGCTAATACCTTCCCTTTCTATAATCTACTCCCCGAACCCAAGAAAACATCTCAAAGGTCTTTCCTATGCTTTTTGACCTTTCCTTATGATAAAATAAAAAGTCGGTAGCGACTCTTGCTAAACCGAAACATTTGCGAACACAAACGCAAAATCCCAAGTCAGTTATCCCACCGTATCACAGAACTGGCGACTCTGCTGGGGAAAACTTTAAAAGTGGAGTAACCTTAGGGCTTAGATCACCTCTGCATGCTTACCTTGATTTCTTTGATTGCTTTACATTTGATTCTCTTGTTTGGGCTTGAGATCCTCCACCCGGATTTGGGGAAACATTCATAGGTAAATAGCAATACGTTGTGGAAATTGTGCGGGGTATACCGACATGGTTGAAGCAATAGCTATATTAGTGCGACATATTTGTGAGTACCGGTAGCCTTTGAGTCAATCAAAGAGAATACGGGGCCGCTGAGTGATGTCATAAAGCACTAATAAACTCTTAGAACCTTACTTGACCATCTTGGCCTTTTATTAGAGGTAGTGAGATGACCGGCTTTGGTGCAGTCCAAAGTTGGTAGATACTCGATACTACACTCATTGAGGGTTGTTTTCTTGGAATATTTTTGGTCACTAGTTAAGTGGCTAAACCAAAACAATGAACATAGAAAACAATCCAGTGATATTGAGCTCCTTAGAACCCGGTTACTATTTATAGGACAGGTTTGAGCCAACTAAACTCAAGAGGGTATTTACCTATGAAACCTCATGCAAGCCTGAAACTAGGGTTTTGTGTGACTTGCTTGTACATGTGCTTGTGCATACATCATGAACATCATAAAGCATCATATGCATCCACTAACCATTTCAAGGGTTTGGATCTTCATCTTTGTTCTTGTTTTGTAGGTCATGGAATCTCTTCGCAGGAAAACAATTCAAGTCAACCTGTGAGAATCCCTCCTCAACTCAAGGAGCTTACTTCCAGGATCCCAGAGAACTCTCTCTTCAGTGAAAGACATGGTAGGCTTCTCAGCTTGGTCAACTCCAACATTGAAAAAGACATGGTGAAAGTTCTCTTCCAGTTCTTTGACCCCCTACACCACTGTTTCACATTCCCTGATTATCAACTAGTACCTACTTTGGAGGAATTTTCTCAACTCCTGAGAATTCCTATTCTTCATCAACTACCCTACAACGGTACGGAAAAAGAACCAAAGCCTGAAGATGTTGCTCGAGCATTACGCTTGCAACCATCTGACATCAAGGGACATTGGGAAACCAGAAGTGGTGTCAAGGGATTCTTGGCAAAGTTTCTGTTTGAGAAGGCACAAGACTGCTGGAATTCTCTTGATCTACAAGCCTTTGAAGAGATTGTGGCACTCCTTATCTATGGGTTGGTCCTGTTCCCAAACTCTGATCAGCTTATAGATGTGAATACTGTCAAGATTTTCATATCCCGGAATCCTGTACCTACATTGCTTGGGGACATCCTACACTCATTTTACACACGAACAATGAGGAAAAGAGGTGTTCTCATGTGCTGTACTCCTCTCCTAGCAAGGTGGTTTATTTCTCACCTTCCACAATCAGTTTTGAAGAATGAGCAGGGTTTAAGGTGGTCACAACGGTTGATGACCCTCACACATTCTGATGTTCATTGGTGTTCTCGATCCAAAGAAAATGTCATCATCATTGATTGTTGTGGGGAATTCCCTAATGTCCCACTACTTGGAATTAGGGGAGGCATTACCTATAACCCCTGTTTAGCTCTAAGACAGTTTGGATATGCTCGGAGGGATGGCCCTCATGACATGCTGATTCCTGACCTAGTTTTTGACTTTGACAACGATACGCAAGGACTTCGACAAAGGTTCATCAGAGCTTGGAGGATGCCCAACAAGGTGGATAGTAAGACACTGGGGCACAAGAATTCCATCCCCCTTGAGCCTTATCTCAAGTGGGTACGAACCCGCGCCCAGAACCTTATGATGCCATACCCTCACATTCTCCCCTTGATCAAAGAGCTTGTTATGGAAGGAGAGGTTCCATACACCCTCCTACATCTTGACATGCCAACATCATGGGAAGAATTGCAAAAGAGTTGGATCCAACTCAAGAAAGAACGAAATACTTTTGAAGCCAACTTCTATTCCAGTGAGAAGAAGGTTTTGGAGCTTACCCGCCGACTTCATGAGGAGGAAACTCTCAACACTTACATCGCACCAAAGAGGATGCACAATGTCTTTTTACATTAAGAATTTTGTAATATTTTTCCCATGGGGCACTTATGTACTAACATATTTCTTCTTAATATGACGTGTGTTCCTTTTTGTTTGCAACAAATTTGAATTTCTGAATCCTTGAATGCATTACATGAATAACATACCATTCATCATATGCATAAACAGGTCTTCACACTAGGTTTCCTTATCTTTATGCTGTTTATTTCAGTAAGATGGATTTGTAGCAGACGGTTAAGGATCTGTAAGCACAAAATTCTCAATTCCAGCAACTCCTCATGACCTTAGCAAAGGGTCAAGAGGACCTTAAAGCACTGTTGGAGAAGAATACAGAGAAAAAGAAGAAGAGGCCCAGAGTAGCCACTTTTGGAAGAAGGTTTGAAAGCAATGCTAGAAAAGTTCTCGAGTTCCCCTCAACATATGATGAAGGGGCTGGTAAAGGAAAAGGAGCTGCGTGACCTTCTGAATCTGAAGTTGAAGAGGAAGAAGAGGAAGAAGATGAAGACTACTCCGAACATCAATATCCCCCGGCGGATGAAAAATATAAAAATCTTGAGGATAGATTGGCAGCCATGGAGTTGCAAAGGGTACCCGGTCTAGATTTCGAAGAACTAGGGTTGGTCGCTGGGATCGTCATTCCTCCCAAGTTCAAAGTACCAACATTTGCTAAGTATGACGGTTTGTCCTGCCCAAAGATGCATCTGAGATCCTATGTCAGAAAGATCCAACCCTACTCATCTGACAAAGACCTCTGGGTACACTTTTTCCAAGACAGTTTGTCAGGCACACAATTGGACTGGTTCTATAAACTCGAGAGATCAGAGGTTCACAATTGGGAAGACTTAGCTGCTGCTTTTTACCGTCAATACCAATACAATGCTGATTTGGCGCCCACTCGTACTCAGCTACAAAGTATGGGGATGGCTTCCAATGAAGGATTTAAAGAGTATGCCCAGAAGTGGCGTGATCTGGCTGGAAGGGTGCAGCCACCATTATCGGATAGGGAGCTAGTTGACATGTTTTTAGGGACCCTTTTTGGCCCTTTCTTCAATCATTTAATCGGGAGTTCTTCCGCAGGATTCACCGAACTAATTTTGACCAGCGAAAGGGTCGAGGCCGGTATTAAAAGTGGTAAGATTCAGAAAGATACCTCCGCGTCCACTGCTGTTAAGAAAACCTTCCTAGCTAAGAAGGAAGCCTCTGTTGTCTATTCTCATAAAAGTCAAGGAAGAACCGAGCGTCGGCCAACTGTAGGGGCTGTGATGATTCAAAACTCTTTAAATGATCAACCTTGCGGCAATCAGCCAAGACCTAATCAATAACGGGTAGAAAGGCCACAACGACAGTTCACCCGAATCAACATGACGCCAGCTCAAGTACTCCCTCATTTGTTAAAACAGAATCTTACCAGTTTGAAGGAAGCGCCAAAGAACCCTAATACCTCCTCTCCATACTACCACTCTAATTCCAAGTGTGCTTACCACTCTGACAGTGTTAGGCATGATACCAATAACTGTTGGGCGCTTAAGAACAAAATCCAAGACCTGATTGACGCCAAGGAAGTAGAATTCGATGCGCCCGAAAAGCCAAATGTGATTTCTTCCCCGATGCCCAAGCACGGTCATAATGTTCATGCCGTTATGGAAGACCTTCATGTTACCAATATTGATGACCTTTTGACTCCCTTTACCAGTGATTAAAGTGAATTTGATGAGAGCCGGGATATTCCTGGGCTGTGGAAAAGACTGCTACTTTTGTTTAAACATACGAGCTGACTGCCCAATGTTGAAATCAAGTATCCAACGCCTGATGGATACCCAAGAGACACTCTTCCAAAAGTCCCCTGCTAATACCTTCACTCCTGTTACTCCTGCTACTTTTGCTACTTCAACCAACGATATTGCAATAATAACCATCTTCAACAATCTTCCCAAGGCTTGCAAAAGGCTTGTCAATATTACACCTGATCCTGAGTTTGTACCATTAAAAATCACCATGTCGGGGCCTGTCCCGTATCAATCTAACAAAACGATACCATGGAACTACGAAGGAGAAATCTTCTATCATGGTATCAAACAGATTGAAGCAGTCCAAGAGAATTCTGAAGAGGAACCCCTGATATAGGGAACATCGCGGGAACAAGCAAGATAACCCGTAGCGGACGGATTTTTTCTCCAGAGATTTCTCCCCCTCAAGTAGTTTTCGGACCCTCGAAAGCTTATGTACCTGTTAAGCCATTTGTGCAAGACCCGATAATTGAATAATTGGTTACTCCTGAAGTAATACCATCTATTGATAATACCGATAAGGGTAAGGGGATACTAGAAGCGCATGTCAGGACGAAGGCTCATACTGTGGTTATCCCCGAAACCACCCAGAAAGAAATGGAAGAAATCCTGAAGATAATCAGAAAGAGAGACTACGACGTCGTGGAACAGCTAGGGCAGACCCCTTCTAAAATCTCAATGTTGGCTCTTCTACTCTGCTCTGAGGCCCATGCTAAGGCCCTGATCAAATTTTTGAAGGCGGCACACGTGCCCCAAGAAACTTCGGCTGACCAGTTTCAGGAGTGCGTGGCCAGTCTTACTGCTGATAATAGGCTTGGTTTCTCTGATGCTTATTTGACTCCCAAAGGAAGGAAACACAACGACGTGCTACATGTCTTAGTTGAATGCAGGGGAACCACCCTCGCCCATGTCTTAGTTGATACAGGTTCTTCTTTGAATGTGCTGCCGAAGAAAGCGTTAGACCGTTTGGACTGCGAAGGATTGACCCTCAAACCCAGTAACATCGTTGTTAGGGATTTTGATGGGTCCAAAAGAATGGTTCACGGAGAGGTTGATATTCCTATCAAAGTGGGCACGGAAGTTTTTAACTCCACCTTTTATGTGATGGACATCCGTCCTTCATATTCGTGTTTGTTGGGAAGACCGTGGATCCATTATGCTGGGGCAGTTACCTCCTCTTTGCACCAAATGCTGAAGTATCCTGTTAAGGGTAAGATTATAACGGTGCACGGCGAGGAAGAGTACATGATAAGTCACCTCAACTCCTTTCGCTATGTGGAGTTGGATGGCGAGTTCATCGAAACGCCTTTCCAACATTTTGAGGAAGTTTCCCCTGAGGTCGCAGTTGAGAAGACAATGGTTGAGGTGCCTATCATTCCCAAGCATGTATCTAGGATGGCATCTCTCAAGGACGCAGAGGCTGTAGTTAAAGAAGGAAAGAGCACAGTGTGGGGGCAACTGCCTGATTTTCCCCAAAATAAGGACATGTTTGGATTAGGATTTACTGCTGCAGGACAGAAGGCTATGCGTCGCTCCAAGGCTGGAGGACCACCCGTCAAGATCACCTACCATGGAATCAATGTTGTAGAAGATGAGGATGAAGAGAACAACTTTGAAGATTGGATCTTTCCAACCGTCGAAGGGGGTTTAAGCAACTGGGAAGCAAAGGATTTTATTCCCATCACCTTCATCAACCAGTAAATTTATCTTTGAACAATTTCATATTTTGGTCTGTAATAACTAAACAATTCGTACACTATTCTCACCTTATGCCTTGCCCGGGGCATATAGGTCTATTTGTAAGGGCTTGATTTTCTTCATTATCATATGCCATGTTTTAATGAATCATTGGATGTTTTCCATCTATAAACTGTTGTGTTCATTTTCTTTCCTTTTGCATTTTTGTTTAAGGATGGCTATCCCTTACACACACCCATACTCACAAATGCAGGTACCCATCCACTCCGGATTCCATGGGTGACTATTCTGCTTTAGCCTTCGATAACTATGAAAATTTGGTCAATCATGCTGAGTACGAAGTTGACGAAGACTGTGAAGTGCCGGGAGAGTTAGACAGACTTTTGCAACAAGAAGAGAGGGCTATTCTGCCTCATGAAGAGTTGCTAGAAACCATCAACTTGGGGACAGAGGAAGACAAGAAAGAGGTAAAAGTGGTTGCCAACCTGGAACCAAGTGTCAAAGAGTGCTTAGTGCAGTTGTTGAACGAATATGTTGAAATCTTCGCCTGGTCTTATGAAGACATGACGGGACTAGACACAGATATCGTGGTCCACCGTCTCCCTACAAGAGAAGACTGTCCATCGGTCAAGCAAAAGGTCCGCCGAATGAGGCCAGACATGTCTGAGAAGATCAAAGCTGAGATAATGAAGCAATTCAACGCTAGCTTTCTTGCTGTTACTTCCTATCCATAATGGGTTGCTAACATTGTGCCCGTGCCTAAGAAGGACGGCAAAGTCAGAATGTGTATGGAATATCGGGACTTAAACAGGGCTAGCCCTAAAGATGATTTTCCACTGCCACACATCGAAATCTTGGTTAACAACACAACTCAACACAAGGTATTTTCCTTCATGGATGGATTCTCGGGATACAACCAGATCAAAATGGCCCCCGGGGACATGGAGAAAACTACTTTTGTCATGCAATGGGGTACCTTCTGCTACAAAGTGATGCCATTCGGACTGAAGAATGCAGGGGAAACCTATCAACGCGCCATGGTAGCTTTGTTTCATGATATGATACATCATGAGATCGAAGTTTATGTAGACGAGATGATAGCTCGATCACAGACAAAATAAGAACACCTTGATCATTTGCAAAAGCTGTTTGCCAGGTTGAAGGAATATAAGCTCAGATTGAACCCAAGCAAGTGCACTTTTGGAGTTAGGTCTGGTAAACTTTTGGGATTTATTGTCAGCAACAAAGGCATTGAGGTTGATCCAGCTAAAGTAAATGCTATTCAAGAAATGCCTGCCCCCCGAACTGAAAAGAAGGTTAGAGGATTCTTGGGACGCTTAAACTATATCGCAAGATTCATCTCTCACCTAACATCTAGCTGTGAGCCAATCTTCAAACTGTTGAAGAAAGATCAGGTAGTTGAATGGAACAATGATTGTCAAGTTGCTTTTGATAAGATCAAGGAGTATTTACTAGAACCTCCTATTTTGATGCCACCCGTCGAAGGAAGACCGTTAATCATGTATCTGACTGTGTTGGATAACTCAATGGGGTGCATATTGGGCCAACATGACGAGTCTGGCCGAAAAGAGCATGCCATTTATTACCTTAGCAAAAAGTTTACCGACTGTGAGACTCGCTACTCACTGCTCGAGAAAACTTGTTGCACTTTGGTATGGTCTGCTCGCCGGCTAAGGCAGTATATGTTGACTCATACCACTTTGCTGATTTCCAAAATGGATCTGATCAAGTATATCTTCGAGAAGCCTGCTTTATCTGGAAGAATCGCTAGATGGCAGATGATCCTGACTGAGTATGACATCCAGTATACTACCCAAAAAGATATAAAAGGAAGTTTACTAGCTGACCATCTAGCTCATCAAGCCGTCGAAGATTACCAATCTATGAGATTCGATTTCCCTGACGAGGACATCATGACATTGGACAACATTAAAGGTAACGGACCGTATGACAGATCTGAAAAAGGATCCCGATGGACCCTGTACTTTGATGGTGCTTCAAATGCACTTGGCAACAATATCGGTGCGGTACTCATTTCTCCGGAAGGTTGCCATACACCCTTCACTGCCCGACTTTGCTTCAGCTGTACCAACAACATGGCTGAATATGAAGCTTACATCTTTGGTCTCAAGGCTGCTATAGACTTGGGAATCAAATCTTTGGTCGTATTTGGGGACTCGACTTTGGTTATCAGTTAAGTCAAAGGAGAGTGGGACACTAAACATCCTAATCTTATCCCATACAAAGAACATGTCCTGACATTGTTACCTCATTTTGAGCAGATTACTTTTGAACACTTCCCACGAGAAGAAAATCAGCTAGCAGATGCTCTGGCTACAATGTCTTCCATGTTTAAACTCAACTGGGATAACGAGGCTCCCCAAATCACCATCGAGCGAATGGACGAACCTGTGCACTGTCACGAGATTAATACCGAAGAAGTAGTGGAACAACCTTGGTTTCATGAAATAAAAAGGTATCTCCAGACTCGAGAATATCCTGAAGGAGCTTCCGTCAATGACAAAAAGTTCTTAAGGAGATTTGCTGCCAAGTTCTTCCTAAGCAATGGCATCCTTTATAAGCGCAACCATGATTGTGTTCTACTTCGTTGTGTGGACAAGATTGAAGCAGAGTTGATCATGACCGAGATACATAGTGGCACATTTGGCACCCACTTGAGCGGACATACGATGACTAAGAAGATTTTAAGGGCGGGCTACTACTGGTCTACCATGGAAGCTGATTGTCATCAACATTCCCGCACTTGTCACAAATGCCAAGTCTATGCCGACAAGGTACATATTCCTCCTGTTCCTCTCAACGTTTTGACAGCTCCTTGGCCATTCGCAATATGGGGCATTGACATGATCGAAGAGATTAAGCCTACGGCATCCAATGGGAATCGCTTCATCCTGGTGGCTATTGACTATTTCACCAAGTGGGTCGAAGCAGCTTCCTATGCCTCAGTTACAAAGAATGTGGTTGCCCGCTTCATCAAGCAGAACCTCATATACCGGTATGGTATCCCCGACAGGATTATCACGGACAACGGTACAAATTTGAACAACACTATGATCATCGCTCTATGCGAGCAGTTCAAGATTTATCATCAAAATTCATCTCCCTATCGACCGAAGATGAACGGTGTTGTTGAAGCTGCGAACAAAAATATCAAGAAGATCATTCTAAAGATGACAGTCACCTACAAAGACTGGCATGAGATGTTACCATTTTCCCTACATGGATATCGTACCACGGAACGTACTTCAACAGGGGCAACCCCTTTTTCTTTGGTATATGGCATGGAAGTTGTTTTACCTATGGAAGTTTAGATTCCTTCCTTGAGGATTATGAAGGATGCCGGTTTGAGTGAAGACGATTGGATTCAGACCCGACTTGATCAACTTAACTTGATCGACTAGAAGCGACTTACTACTATTTGTCATGGTCAAACGTATCAAAAACGGATGATCAAGGCCTTCAACAAGAAAGTCAAGCGTCAGGTATATCAAGTCGGAGATCTTGTAATCAAGCAGATCATCTTGCCGCAAAGTGATCCCAGGGGCAAGTGGACTCCTACTTACGAAGGACCATTTGTGATCAAGAGCATCTTTTCTGGTGGGGCAATGATTCTGACCACCATGGACGATGATGATTTGCCGCACCCTGTGAATGCATACATTGTCAAAAGATACTACGCATAAAATGACCCGAAAAGTTGAAAACCCGAAAGGGCGACTTGGGCAAAAATGGGCATCCCAGAGAATCCAAAACCTGAAAGGGCGGTTCAGGAAAAAATTAGGGATAAAACAAAAAATATGTACACCCGGCAAGTTGAAAACCCGAAAGGGCGACTTGGGCAAAAAAGGGTTTCTCGGTGGATCGAAAACCCGAAAGGGCGGTCCAGGCAAAAGTTAGGGAATTGAAGCGTATGACTATGTCTCGTCGGATCACTTTAAGAACAAGTTCTTCACCAACAAGCTCCAAGCTTCTGATCAATCCAGTCATCGGCGGACGAAGCAGCGAATGGACAAGATATTAAGAGTTGTGAAGGCCATAGCAGAATGGGAACCCCATGGAATTATTACATATAGCCATCTTTCTTTTGTATAAAATTTTTCTAAATTTTTATGACAACATTCTCTTACTAGGATGTCTGTCTCCTTTGTACAAAGATACTTACGAAAGTTAATACAAAAATACTTCAAAGTGCAGAAATTTGCTTGCCCCTCTTTTCTTTTTACACTTATGATTTATTTGAAAAAACGTCAAATGTTTTGTAAAATAGGCATATGCATTTGAATATAATCACTACTTACAGATAAAACGAAATTGAGAAAGGACAATTACTGTTAGGTTGAAGGTGTGAGAAGATATCCTTGTGCTATTTCAGGAGAAATCCCTTGCATTACATCACTCAGATCCTCAACAAGGCTAAAATTTGGAATATATTTCCCCAGCGGAGTTAATTTTCAAGATCCCTAGTGGAGCCTGAAAACCCTGAAATACATATCCCCAGCGGAGCCAGAATATTCTAAACTTTCTTCCCCAGCGAAGTCAAATTTCTAACTATCAACCCCCGGTGGGAACTGTTCAACTTCCCCCAATTTCCCCAGCAGGCTATCTTAAAAGTCTGAAAACCAAGCAGATAACAGTTAACTTCTTGGCTTATCCCCAACTAGGATGCTTCCCCAATAGTTTGGCGTACAACCCAAGCTCCTGATTTCACCGGCCGAGTAAAAATTCTCCCCACATAGTTATCTCCCAACATATCAAAGATTCTCGGTCTCATTTCTCTAAGCAGAAGCCTCCCAAGTTTTAACTCCCCAGTAGAGATTTTCAGAGTTTTCCCTATTTCCCAGGAAAGTCATGAAGGATTCTCATTCCCCACAGAAGTTGTCAAATGCCTTGTTAACCCCCACAAATCGCTAAGGGTTTTCAATCTCCGGCAGTGGTCCCAGGATTTCTCATTCTCAACAATCAAAGATCTTTAATCCTCAAGTAGTCAGCAAGGATCTCTCATCTTCAACAATCAAAGATTTTTGAATCCTCAGCATCAGTCAGGAATTTACTTCCTACGGCAGCAGTCAAAGATCTCATTATCTCCAGTTATCAAGGATTTATTTTCCTCAGCAAGACAACTAATCAGCTTACATGCACATCCATTACATTCATATATCATAAACATTGATGAAACACAATTCATTGCATCATACATATCATGCAACATAACTTTGTGTTTTAGCTAACATTTTACCCTTTTCAGGATGAGATTAAAAGGCTATCGTTAATAATTATTCAAGATACAGTATGGATACACCCCAGACACGGCGGTCATTCTATTACTCATTCAGAATTTCAAGTCAAGATACAGTATGGATACACCCCAGGCACGACGGTCATTCTACTACTCATTCAGACTTCAGCAATCCAATACAGACTAGATACGCTCCAGACACGGCGGCCATTCTATCTCTCATTCAGATTTAACTATCAACTACAAGTCCAGATACGCTCCAAACACGGATGCCATTCTGGCCCTTACACCAGAAGTTTGATTCTCCCCAGTGCAGTCGCCATGGAAGTCATTCTGCCACTTATTCAGATCCCAATTACAGTTTTAGATACAGTCCAGACACGAAAGTCATTCTGCTACTCATACAGATCTCAACTTCAGATACAGTCCAGATACGCTCCAGACACGGTTGCCATTCTGCCACTCATTCAGAACTTATCCCCAACACACAATTGCTCCATACACAAATTTTTCTCCGTTACCCATTCAGAATACAGATACACTCCAGACACGGCAGTCATTCTGATATTCATTCAAGAATCAAATACAATTACAGGTTAGATACGCTCCAGACACGGACGCCATTCTTTTTCTCATACAGACTCAATCTCCAGATACAGTTCAAATGCATTCCAGACACGGATACCATTTTGATGCTCATTCTTCTGACCTACAACATTGAAATTCAACAAACAGTCTCGGATGACATCTTTAAGCCCATATCCAGCAAGATTCTACTTTCTCCAAATGGAATCTGTAAGCCCATTCCTTCAACAATATTTTGACGAGTGCAAATTTACGGGCACTCTAGTGTCCAAACCTCTTTTACCTTCGAGTCGTGAAAGGCAAACTTGCCAATCTAACTCTTCAGGTTCAAGAAGATTGAACAGGGGCAACAGTTGTACCCAAAAATTTTCCCTCTCATTTCATCAACATTTCTCATCACAAGACTCTTGGAATTCAAGATCAAGCTAGGGTTTGCTCTGCTCAAGACACCTCCTTGCACTGTTGACCTATATTAGGGTTTGAGTTTGCACAGGGATGTTTTGACCTACAATGCCAAAATTGACTTTCATACTTCATGTTGGACTCACAATTTTGTCCATACCAAGTTTCAAGCATTGAATCAAATTTTTGCCCAGTCAATTGGACAGTTGACCTAGAAATCAGCTGTATTAGGGAAAAAGTCAACTGTGGCCAATTTACAGTCAAACCTCATGGATTTTGACCCACATTAACATTATGAACTCATATGAACCATTTGATCAAGTTTGGATCACAATTCCACAAGAAATTTGATCAGATCACCAAAAGGGCAAAATGGTCATTTTTAGGGTTTTGACTGTGCAAAGGAAATTTTTGACTGTTTGACCTAGCCAATGGCAAATCAAGCTCAACCATGGACTCAAGGACTCAATGACATCATCTTGACCCATTCAACAAGTTCAAAATATCTCAAATGCATAGGATTGACAGATGAATTTTTCAGTCAACTGATCAAAATTTAACTGTATACTGAAAAGTCAAACTTTGACTTTTTGGTCAAAATCAAGTGCCAAGGGTCATTTTTCATCAAGAAATGTCAAATTATGAAACTTGTTCATCAAGAAACCCAAAATTGCAAATTAGGGTTTAAAATGGAAAATTTTCATAACTTAGAAATTTTCTAAGTTATAATAAAATTTTCTTAATTTTTCCTAACTTTGCCCCATATTTTCACCAAGATGCAAATGGATTCAAACAAAACTTACAACATGAAAGTTGTAGTCCATAACAAAGTCTACAACTTTAATTCACAAAGTATTCTCAAAAGAATCTTGGATCTCAAGTTATGATTTTTTGACCCATCTTATTGGCCATTTTTCACATAGTTCCACTTGGAGTCTTAAGTTTCATTTCAAAGATGGATTATAGTACATGTTGCAAGCTTTCCAAATTGTCCAAGAACTCCTCAAACACCTTTGTGGTTAGGGAGAATCGAATGCTTGAATTTGGCAAAAACTCACTTTGTAACCATGGCCAATACATGTTCATACCAAGTTGCAAATCTGACCAAACTAGCTTAGTACATAATTAAAGGTCTCTAAACCCTTCAAAACTCAAAAATTGAATGCAAATACATTGGTTAGAGGCATTTTCCTGATCAAGGGAGCATTGTACATTGAACTTTTACATTTTTAGCATAAAGGTCACACTTCCATTTTCATAAAGGCCACTTTATGTCAAATTGCATTTTCTTGAGCCTTGGACTTTTTTCCTTGTAGCAAACAAGTTCCCTAATCTCAGGCATAGTACACCAACTTGAGCATGCTTGTAACTAGACTGTACAGGCCATAGCTTGGTCACTTCACATCTTTGCTTTCAAAATAAGTCAAATGGCCAAAAGCTCATAACTCACACATCTGATATATTGAGCTTAAGAAAAGTTTTGAAACAAGTTTTATACATCCTTGCAAGCCAGAAGCACGAGCCCTTGACCTCTCAAACCTCCTCATACTCAAAAACCACATTTTCTTGCAAAACAGGGCCAGTTCTGCAAATCACAAGCCACAATCAAATCCCCTCGTGCGTTTTGTCCCAAATCACTTCAAACACATTCCAAACAATATACCTAAGCTATCCAGACCATTCACAAGTTGCTGTAACTCCATTAACACACATCACCATTTTTGTTTGGAAGCTTTGCAGGTAGAGTTCTGTAGCACGATTCAGGCCACTTCAAAACAAACTAAGCATAGGGAAAGGTTCAGGGGACATCAAGCAAGCTCAAAAGAACCTCAGGACCCATTGAAAGTTGCTGCATTGTCCAGCTCGAACTCAACTGAATCAGGTATTTCATGAACTTCTATCTCTCTATTTAGGAACATTTAGGCTTAGGTTGGTGAATGAAAGATGTTGTATTCATTGCCCTGAAACCACACATGTGCTTAGTTTTCATTTATATTAATCGTGCTAGGAGAATTTCATCCATGAACTTTCTGAAAAAACTAGGTTAGAAATTAGGGCCAGAGAAATTCTCTCTGGTCTTTGAGAGTTAGCTTATGTTTTTTATATGGTTAGATTCGTGATTTGATGCTCTACAAGTTTCATGTTTTGAGTTTTGTTAAAAGATCACAAATACAGGAGATACAAGTTTGTACAAGCATGCACGCGTTTTTCAAATTTATGGAGGTTGAAGATAAAGTCTGGGCTGGGCCTGAATTTCTTTGCTTCCAACACCTCCCAGTTTACTTTCAGCACCCCCTGTCCCATTTCTTTATATTTTCATTATTTTTGCATTTTTATTTCTTTTCTGACTTTTATATTTTATTTTCAAATATAAAAAATATTCTAAAAATATTTTCACAATTTTTTTCATTTATTAGATATTTTATTTTAATTTTTTCTAATATAAACAACAATTTATATATATATATATATATATATATATATATATATATATATATATATATATATATATATATATATATATATATATATATATATATATATATATATATATATATATATATATATATATATATATATATATATATATATATATATATATATATATATATATATATATATATATATATATATATATATATATATATATATATATATATATATATATATTATTTTGTTAAACTTGAAAATAATGCAAAAAATACTCTTATTTTCATTTCTATTTTTTATTTACACAAAAAATATTTTCTTGAATATATTGCATTTTTTTAAATAATTTATTTTATTTTTTAGACACTTAATATATTTAATATATATATATATATATATATATATTCATATATACTTTATTTTATTAGAAGCATAGAATAAAAAACACAAAAATAATACATTTTATTTTTATTGATATTCTATACTAAAAAATACTTTTTTTCAATATACTTTTATTTTTGTACGTAAATAATACATCCTATTTATTTTCTTAAGAAATTAGGGTTTTTGCCCTAAAAACAAATAAAATTAATGTTTTATTTATTTCTTTATACCTTGTACATTAAAAAATACTTTTGCATACATGAATAAATAAATAAAAAAAACCTTTTTTGCATAATATATTTTATCTAATATTTATTTATTGTATTTTATTTAAATATTATACATTTAAATATTTATGCATTGTAATTCAATTTGGATGTAATAGTAACTAGGGTTTATATTTCTTGTCAAATATCCCTCAATTCAAATTTGTACCCCCCTCCCTATATCATATTGTAATAGCTTAGAGTTTAAATTCTCGCACTTTTACGCTTTCAATTATCCCATGATTAGAGAATTAGGGTTTGTATGCAAAATCAAAACCAACCAATAGTTTGACCTAATCAAAGACAAAAATGCATGAAAAAAAAACACAATGTGCACTAGCACCCCTAGGGTTTCAATCCACTTGTTGCCTTAAAAAATGGGCCATGGTATGCATGTCAAGTACTTTGGCAAAACAAAAACAAAACAAAGATCATAGTCCCTCGATGACGCTATCTTGGTTGCCTAAACAAATGATCTAGTCCCTCAAGAAAATTGCCAAAAATACTTGACACAATTGCTATCATGGTCTATACGATGACCCGCGCCTGTCCCGTTTAACATCCTAACACAAGGTTGTTCACCAAATACAATGGTGAAACAACACTGTTAAAAGGGTTAAAAACATAAGAAAGATCTTTGAGTAAAATAGGGTAGATAACTCTTAGTTACTTGATCAAAACTTGCAAAAAACATCCTTGCTATCTTCAAAACACACTTCACAACACAATTTCAAAACCCTACTTTCAAACATTGAAAACCTTTCAAAATACAAAAACACCTTTGTATACATTCAAACAAGAATCATTACAAAGGTTTCCACAATGATGGCCTATTTTCAAAACATCTTTCAAAACCACACACAAAGCACCATTTCAAACAATTGAAGAGCACCATTTCAAACAATTGAAAAGCAAAGCAAGTGATCTAAACAAGTAACTAAGAGCCCATGGATAACCATGGATATAAAGGGTGCTAATACCTTCCCTTTCTATAATCTACTTCCCGAACCCAAGAAAACATCTCAAAGGTCTTTCCTGTGCTTTTTGACCTTTCCTTAGGATAAAATAAAAAGTCGGTGGCGACTCTTGCTAAACCGAAACATTTGCAAACACAAACGCAAAATCCCAAGTCAGTTCTCCCACCGTATCACACCAGTGTCTGGGGAACTTCTTTAAAATGTTGAAAAGGGGTTTCAATGAATTCCCCGTCCATTTCCATATACCGAAAGGAGTTGAGGTGGCTCACCATGTACTCCTCTTCCCCTCGTATTGTAACAATTTTCCCCTTCACTGGGTATTTCAGCATTTGGTGAAGCGTAGAAGTTACTACCCCAACTTTGTGGATCCACGGGCGACCCAACAAACAAGAATAAGATGGCTGAATATCCATCACATAGAATGTAGACGCGAAAATCTGAGAACCATCCTTAACCAGAATATCCACTTCTCCATGTACCATCCTCTTGGACCCATCAAAGGCCCTAACCACAATGTTACTTGGTTTCAGCTCCAACCCTTCATAGTCTAACCGGTCTAGTGCTTTCTTGGGTAAAACATTCAATGATGACCCAGTATCCACCAACACGTGAGCTAAGGTAGTGCTCCTGCACTCAATAGAGACATGCAGAGCGTCATTGTGATTCTTCCCCTTAGCAGTCAAGTCTGCGTCAGAGAAACCCAACCCATTATCTACTGTCAGACTAGCCACACAATCTTTAAACTGATCAACTGATGTCTCCTGCGGCACGTGCGCAGTCTTCAGGAAAGCAATCAGAGCCTTAGCATGGGCCTCTGAACACAACAATAAAGACAACATAGAGATCTTTGACAGGGTTTGCCCCATCTGTTCGACTACATTGTAGTCGCTCTTCTTGATGATCTTTAGAATTTCCTTTATCTCCTGCCTAGAGGCTTCAACAATAATCTTCTTCGGTGCCTCCGTCTGGGCAGGCTCACCGGTGATCCCTTTGCCCCGAGCGTCAGATGACTCAGCAACAGGGGTAAGAATTGGAACTTGAACAGGGATAGTAGCAGATGTACTGGCAGGTGTAATAACAACAGGCTTCTGAATAGTTGGTGGAGAGATCTCAGGGGAGAAAAGTCTTCCGCTGCGGGTGACTTTACTAGATCCAACAATATTGCTGACGTCAGTATCAGCCTCTTCATCCTTAAAATCTTGTTTAACCCCGTGATAATACACGTCAGCCCCATAGTGCCACGGGACAGCCTTATCTGACGTATATGGGGATAGGTCCAGGAACAGTAATGATCAAGGGAGCGATTCTCAGAACAGATGTAATTCTAAAAGGCTTTCTCGAGGAAACCTTGGAATAATTGTTGAAAATGGTGATTATAACAACTTCTTCAACAGGAACCAAAGGAACAAAAGTCTTCTCAAACAATATTTCTTTATTATCCATCAGGCGTTGGACACCTGACTTCAAAAGATGGCAGCCAGTAGGTAGGACGGAACACAGACGACAACCTTCGCCACAGTCCGGAAATAAACCGGCTAACAGAAGGTTCTTCTTCAAAGTCATCAATGGAGTAGCAATGTCTTTTACGAAAGTCACAAATGAGTCTTCATCGACAGCATTCACTCCATGCTTGGGCATCGGAGCAGTCATAACATTAGGCTTTTCGGGCACTTCGAACTCAATCTCTTTAGAATCAATTAAATCCTGTACTTTGTTCTTCAAGACCGAACAATCATTCGTGTCATGCCCCGGGCTATCGGAATGAAAAGCACAACAGGCGTTTGGATTGTACAGTGGTGATGTTGTATTGGGATTCTTCGAGGCTTCCTTCGGAATCACCAAGTTAGTCTTTAGAAACTACGACAGAATCTGAGACAGGGTCATATGGAGCTGAGTGAATTGTCTTCGTGGCCTCTCGGCTCTTGGCTGATTGTTGCGTTGTGTGTTGGCATTGAAATAACTACCGCATTAACCACTTGGCGGCGTTCGGGTAGATTCTGACTTTTTGAACTGTAAACTGCACTGGACTCCTTCTTAAAAGGCTTCTTTTCGGTATTTGATGAAGCACCCTTCTATATCTTGCTGCTCTTGATATCGGCTTCAATCCTTTCCCCAGTCATTATTAACTCAGCAAAACCTGACGATGAACTTCTAATCAGATGGTTGAAATACAGACCAGACAAGGTCCCCAGAAACATATCTACTAACTCCCTATCAACCAGCGGGGGTTGTACTCTTCCAGCAAGGTCCCTCCATTTCTGAGCGTAGTCTTTGAAACCTTCGCTCGCACCCATAGACATACCCTAAAGTTAGGTATGCGTGGGAGCGAGGTGGGCATTGTATTGGTACTGCTTGTAAAAAGCAGCAGCAAGGTCTTCCCAATTACGGATGCTAGCTCCTTCCAGCTGGTAAAACCATTCAAGTTGAGTCCCTGAGAGACTATCTTGAAATAAATGGATCCAAAGGTTCTTGTAAGCAGTGTATGGTTGAATCTTTCTAACATACGAACGGAGGTGTAGCTTTGGGTAGGAGACCCCGTCGTATTTAGCAAAGACTGGTGCTTTAAACTTGTGGGGAATCACCACCCCAGATGACAAACCCAAATCTCCAAAGTCCAGACCAGGGACCTTCTGAACCTCCATTGCGCTTAACCGGTCTTCGAGTTGCTTATACCTGTCCTCAGCTGGAGGATACTGGTCTTCGTCAAAGTCAGTCTCATTGTCAGATACTACAGGGCTAGAAACCCTCCTTTCTTCTTGGTTTTCTCCCCCTCCAGATGAGTTAGATAAGTCAACATCCTGCAAATTGTTCCTGAATCTGCAACCCATATTCAGGAAGACTGTCTTCTTCTTATTATTATTCTTCTTATCCTTTAAGATAAGAGTTTTCAAATCTTACTGACCCTTGGCCAAGTTCATGAACATTTCCTGAAACTGAGCGTTTTGAGCTTGCAGAGCCTTGATAGCTTGGTCAGTTGATGTTTCAGAAGACATGATGTGCTGAAATAAATAGCGAAGAAAATGAGAAACCTGTAAGGGTACCTGTTATGAGGTGCATGAGAATGGAATACATATGATATGATTTCAAAGATTTTAGGGATTCAAATTCGTAAACCAAAATGAAACACACTTTATTAGATAACAAACTTGAAACAATGTTAGACAAAGGCCTTTAAGGCGTTTCAAAAAGAAATACTGAAAGGTAAATCAAAACTAAAAATAACAAAAGACATCAGCGCTCCCATGGTCGTTTTCCGTTGGTGCTGACATAATTATTGAGGACCTTCTCATTCTCAAGCTGCCTTGTAAGCTTTAGAATCTTCCGCTCCTGCTCGTGATACTTTTCTCTGTAAGTATCCCGCTCTTCTCTCAACTGGATCCACGACCTCTTTAATGCCCCAATGTCAGTAGACATGTATGGGTGGAGGATGGTAGGAGGAACCCCTTCTTCATCAGCACTCTCAATAATTACCGGTAAGACAGCTTCGTACGACATTCCCAGCTTTTGGGCACAAATTCGAACCCATCGGAGATACGGTTCCATCGGAAGAGAGGTCTGCATCCCTAACTCGTGCGGATCAGACCTGTGTACCCTATTCCAAGCTTGTATGAACCTGCGGTGATGCTCCTCACTATCCCCTTGGAAGTCAAATACAATGCTCGACATTAGCAACTCATGAGGTTCGTCCCTCCTAGATCGCCCAAACTGACGTAAGGCCAAACAAGGATTATAGGTAATCTCTCCTTTAATTCCAAGCAAAGGAACATTAGGGTATTCTCCGCACCTGTCAATAACAGCTACTTCTTCCATGTCTTTAGTAGTCCAAATGATGTCCGTGTGAGCCAGGGACATAATTCTGTAGGCCCAACTCATGCCTTCCTTGTTCTTCAAAACAGATTTGGGGAGGTGAGAAATAAACCACCTTGCCAGCAATGGTGCACAACACATAAGGGTTCCCCGTTTCCAAGCAGTACGGGCATAGAGAGTATGGAGAATATCACCCAAGAGAGTGGGCATTGGATTACGGGACATGAAAATCCTCACCGCATTCACGTCAACAAAGGAATCTGAATTGGGAAACAGAACCAAACCATAAATAAGAAGAGCCAGAATGTCTTCAAATGTCTGAAAGTCTAGACTGTCCCAGAATTGATTAGCCTGATCAACCAAGAATTTATCCAAGAAGCCTTTTGTCCCACTCCGAGTCTCCCAGTTAGTCATTACCTCAGCCTTTGTCAGATGTAGGGCTGTAGCAACATCTTCTGGCCTAAGAGCTTTCTCCCAACCTGTAAATGGCATCTGCTCTAGAATAGAAATACCAAGTAGATCAGAGAACTCTTCCAAGGTAGGGACTAACTGATAGTCCGGGAAGGTGAAGCAATGGTATAGTGGGTCAAAGAACTGGCACAAAACACTCATCATCTGCTCATCTAATCTAGAAGTGACCAAACCAAGAAGGTGCCCATGTATTCTAATAAAGGAGGAAGTATCTGGAACCTTTGCAACCAAATCTCTAAGCTGAGTAGGAATCTGAACAAATCTGATCCGAATAGTGTTTCTACGCATAAGTGCCATGACCTACAAAACAGAACAAAGATGAATCCCATTGGCCTTTGAAATGGTTAGTCCAATGCAATATGCATGCAATGTCATGATGCATGATGTCATGATAGAAACATATCATAAGTATTCACAGATAGCAAACATGGTAAGGGCAAACAAGTCACACAGATAGCCCGTAGATTTCAGGCTGGCATGGAGTTTAGGTATTACCCTCTTTCAGTTTAGTTGGTTCAAACCTGTCCTAGAAATAGTAATCGGGTTCTAGAGGATCTCAATATCACTGACCATCCTCGATCGGTCATAATTCCAGTTTAGCAACCTTTTCTTGCAGCCAGAATCATCGCGAGAGTTTGGTCTCAATGAGTGTAGCATACTGCTACTTTTCTATGGCCAAGTTGGTCAATTATAGGTTCTAAGGTCATTTGGTGCTTAATGACCCCTTAGAAGACCCATATTCTCCTTGTTCCACCACAAGGGATATCGGTACAAACTAAAGTGCCACACCAACGTAGCTACTGCTTCAACCGTATCGGTCTATGCCGTACAGTTCCCTCACAGTCTATTGCTACTTACCTAAAAGGTATCCCCAGATCCGAGTTAGGATCTATAGTAACTCCGATTCAAACCCACAAAGATAAAGCATACAAATCAAGCAATTGAAAACATTATGATGAACTATTCCTAAGGTACACCCCACTTATTCATCCCCAGTAGAGTCGCCAGTTCTGTGATACGGTGGGAAGAACTGACTGTTTTTGGAATGCTGGTTTGCGTTTTGCATTTGTTTTCGTAAAATATCGCGGTAAGCAAGAGTCGCCACCGACTTTTATTTTATCCAACAAGGAAAGGAAAAAAGCACAGAAAAATTCCTTTTTTGAGATATTTCTGAGTACGGGGGTAGATTATAGAAAGGGAAGGTATTAGCACCCTTTCTATCCGTAGTTATACGGGCTCTTAGGTACTTGCTCATCATTTTCAAAATGTTTTCTTTGTGCTTGTGGGTTTGAAAAAGTTTTTGTTTTTAACTTCGATTTAACTCTTGCTTATGTCCTCAAGAGTGTAATGAAGTGTTTTTGAAAACTTTGTTTGAAAAGGAGTGTAAGTGTGAAAAAAAGTTTTGTTTTTAGATGAGCAAGTATCTAAGAACTAATCTACCTACTCGAAAAAGGAATCGTTCTATGCTAATTTCCTTTAGACAATGCTATCCCACTATTAATGAGTAGGTAGCACCGTCGTTGGAGTTTGAGGGTCAATTCAAATGAGGGACATATGGTCACTAAAGCAATGTTAGGACGCCTTAGCGGTAACCCTAATGTCTTAGATCATTTGTTTGAGGCAACTATATCTGAGGCAACCGTTTCAACGCAACTATGATCTTTTAGACAAGAGGACGACCTCTAAAACGATCTATACTCAATGACCATGTACGAAGGCAACCAAGTGGGATGTACCCTTGGAGTGTGCATGTGTGAGTGTGTCATATTCAGTTATTTTTATCTTTGCACATGTTAAGGGTGATCTAACCATTTTAAGATTTAGCATTCATTCTTGTCATGCAAACCCTATTACCAAACATCTAACAGTTGTATTATTTGCAGAAATTAAAGGTGCGGAAATTAAATTACAAGGCGTCGGGTATTTATATCGCCAAAAGTAACCCTTTGAAATTAAAGTAAAAAGCGGAAAAATAAATAAAATGTCCTAATTATTTATTACAAACCGGGAGCAGGTACATTAATTGGATAAAGAAAAATAAAGTGCGAGGTAAATTAAATTGAATGTGAATTAGGGTTTTGACCCTTTTAAAAGAAAATGTCTTTTTTTGTTGTTTTTATTTTAAGAAAAGAAATTAAATCCTAAATTAAATACTAAATTAGAAATTAAATAAATTAATTAATGAAAAATAATTAATGACATGTTTTTGGAGTTTTGGTTAATTTAAGAAAGAAATTAAAATAATTAAATTAAAGTTAAAACCTAATTAATTCTAATTGATTTTATTTATTTACAAAATAAATTAAAGTTTTTCTAGAATTAAAAACCTAATTAATTAGTTAGTATTTATTAAAGAAAAAATAAAGTTTTGAATTTTAATTGGATAAAAAGTATTTTTGTGACTTTTTGATAAAAAAAGAAAATTTGTTATTGGTTAGAAATTAATTAAAACAAAATAAAATAATTAAATTAAATAAACAAGATATAAAGAAAAGTAGAGATGGGCCTGAGATTTGGAGGTGTGAAAAGCAATTTGTTGGCCCAATAGCATGCAGCCCATTGGACTTTTTGTGATCCTGTGCACACGCATTGACTGGACTTTTGGTGGACCTTTGATGCAGACCACCAGATCTGGTTGTCTGGCCATCTGGCGCGCTTGATGAGGAAGGTGCATGGTGGATTGTAGACTTGTATGCACACTAGATCTCCTGAAATTGTTAAGAAAAATAGCAAATGCTGGAGGCAGGGATCGAACCCCTGACTTCCAGCCCCATATGCCTTGGAATCAAGCGTGGCAACCATTAGGCCAAGTGGTTTTTGTTGTTAATAAAACACACAGTAATAATAATATAAAAAACAAAATTCAATGGTCAGAAAAAGAAAAAAACGCGCGCGTATTTCTAATTGTCCTATGGGAGGACGACAACTCGTCATCCCTGTCCTCTAAAGCCTACAATTTTTACCTGCGAATTTTTATCCGCAGCTAAAATCGTAGCTTCATTCCAAAATCTTCCTTAGGTTATATAAATGAGTTATAGGACCATGGTTGAATTCGTCATCCTCTTCTGATCATAACCATAACCATTGTTAAAGTTAATTTTTCCTGAAACAAAAAGCCCTAATAACGAACGAAAAACCCTAGAAATGGTGATCTGTGATATAGGTTAGATAAATGAAATTGGTTATTGTGAAAAGCTTGCAAATGATATTGTGAATTAGAATATGCAATTGTTTTATACAATGGATGCAAGAATAGATATTTTCGATTTCAAGAACATAGTGAAACCGTGGATGACTTACAACGTGTTGGGAGGTATGAAAATGCGTTGTCTTGGTTGCTTTCGCTTGTGGAGATAGCCAGGAAGAGATTGAGACAAGTCTCAAGTCTTGAAATTGCCTCTAGACTTGATTTCGATCTCACACTTTTTTGGTTTTTTGCAAACTTTGTTCTGCCTCTACAATTGATTTCCATCCCTTGAAATTGTCTGCCTCTCCTCCTTATGTATTGTACAATACATTAGGGTTGTTTTTACTGTCCAAATCTTCCTCTATCAATGCTTGAATATTTGAATTGATCTTCTTTTACAACCTTCCAATTTTTGCTTGATTTGAATCTTTTTGTACTCTAATACCTTGATACGAGTTTGGTATGGTGCAAGTTGTCCATTGAAACCTATAATCATCAAAAGATCTTTGGTTATCAATATTTTTGATTTTATGTGATTTTATTTGATTTAAAATGAATTAATTCAAATAAAAATCAAATTAAATAATAAAACTATAATATGAACACATGGCCAAGGCTAGAGCACGTGGGCAATAATGAAACTGAAAACAAGTGAAAAATAATTGGCCCATTTGGCAAAATTTGAAGTTTTGGGGATAGTTGACTTTTGGCAATTTTGCAAAAAAGTCCAACTTCAACAATGCATAACTTCTTCAATTTTGAACTTTTGGAGGTGTTCTTATACTTTTTAGAAATCTTGAGATGTCCTATAATCAACCCTTTTGGTCTAATCTCATTTTGATATACCATGCTCAAGTTAGAAGCTTTGACCAAAAAGGTGTTTTTGTTGACTTTCAAAAATGACCTATAATGTCAAAACTCATAACTTCTTGTGACTGCATATTTTGATCTTGGGGTATGAATATGGATTATAGGTAATTGCATATTCTTCAAAATGAGCTTTGGATGGGTCATTTCTCATAAAGTATGAGAAAGTTATGCCTTGTCAAAGTTGAGTTGACTTTTCCTACAAAACTCTAATTTAGCAACTTTTGAATCTTGATGAATTTTGAGCAATCCTTGATGAATAATGATAAACCCATGATCAAATGATGAAATATCTTTCAAAATGAGAATGTTGACAAAAAATCTTGAAGTTTGACTGTATTTGGGTCACAATTGACTTTTGCCCTAGAACAGTCGATTTTTGGACCTTTGAGTGATTGACTGAGCAAACCTCCTCTGCAAGGCTTGAAACTTGAAATGGATGATCTTGAGAACATATTAGGACAATGTTGAGCACTTTAGTTCACTTGGACTCAAGCATCTTGATGTAACATGAAACCCTAATTTGAGGTAGACTGCCTTAGGAGAGAGTTTATTTGGTCAACCTTTGGACTTACTTGAGCAATTTGAGGATCTCACTTGAAATGTTTTGAGAAATATGAGAGGGAAAATTTTGGGGTAAAACACCTTCTAATACATTTCAAGCCATTGAAGCCTGGAAACCGACCAGATAATAGTTAATTTTATATTCCCCATCAAGTTACGGTGAAGGCTGGATTTCGACCAGAAAATAGATAACTTTTATCTCTCCAGTCCATGGATAACTCCTCAGTAGAGCCATTGACAACTAAAACTCCTAGACTCTATTCCCCACAGAGTATTCCTTAAGAAAAAGAACAAAGATCAATATTCCCCAGTGGAGTCCTCCTCAGACAACAGGAACAGGAATCCATATAAAGAGACCTCTTATGAAGTTAGTATCTACTTTGGATGGCATCTTTAAGTCCATCTCCAACAACTCTCAGTCATCTTCTCCAAATGGCATCTGTAATCCCTTTCCTGATATTATTAACCAACGACGTTACTTCATGCGAGTGAAAATTTCTGGGCACTCTAGTGTTCAATCATCTTCCACCGTCAAATCACGAAAGGCAGACAAGCCAATCTAAATCTTCAGGTTTAAGAAGATTGAATAGGGGCAGCTGTTGTACCCCAAAATTTTCCCTCCCATTTTTACTCAAGACATGCTCATTGAGGCCCCCAACTGCTCAAGGATGACCAAGAATTGACCAGACAAATTCTCCTCCTAAGCAATGGACCTCCATCTAGGGTTTCATTTCTCACAAAGAATTTTTGTTTGCATAAGCTTCAAATGATTTCCATGACACCCTATACGCCTCAACATAATGGCATAGTTGAAAGAAAGAAAAGAAGCATACATGACAAGGTGTAGGTCGAAAGCTGAAAATATGCCTAAGAGCTTTTGGGTCGAAACAGCTTCGACAATAGTATGAAGTCTAATTTGATTCCCAACAAAGCACTAGGATCGAAGGAAGGATAGTTCGAAATAAAGCGTGAGGAGGATTTTATGAAGTCTTCTATTGGAAGAGCTAGTAAAGAGCTCCGAAGGGTTCATTTTCGAACCATTGGAATATAAGCCATTCGAAGCATTACAAGGAAAGACACTTCGAATGTCATGTTGATTGAGTTGACGCTTCGAAAAGAGGAAAAATTTGAATTAAAAATCTTTGACCTTATGGTTCAAAGGACATTATGTACCTGAACAGGCGAGGAAGAAGTTGGATGATTGAAGTGAATTTTTGGTGCTCATAGGATATCATTCGATTGGTGCATACAAGCTATATTCACCAATCGAAGATGAATTACTGAGCAATAAAGATATTCTTGTAGACAAAAGCAAAATTTGAAATTGGAGTCGAAGACACAATCACAACTTTGTTCGAAGGAAAGAACAAAACAAAGCTTCGACAGGCTAAAATGAAAAGGTGATGCTTCGATTGGTTGAATTGAAGGAAAGGAAATCGAAAGGAACAAGAACTGAGTTCGATTAGGCTGATTAGATATGTAAGTTTTCCAGATCAAGCAACCAATGCAGATGGTGACTCAATCAAAGAAGCAAATATGATGAGGCATTGAACAATTTTAATTGGGACTCAGAGCCATCAAAAAGAACAATGGAGATACAAATCTAAATGAACACCTAATGGGATGAAACTTATCCAGGTTCACTCAAAGTTCAAAATGGAACCTTTTCAAATCTTTTGATTATGGCAACTTTTCAAATCTGATGATTTTGCATTCAAAGCCATAGTTAATGGCTGGTTCATGCCATATTCGTTCACCACTACTCCTCTATAAATACAGAGCCAAAGTGCAAGCAAAGGTAACGGAGATTGCCTATCAAAAATCATAAAGAAACACATTAAAGCTGTAAAATTCGAAAAGCATAGTGTAAGCTTCCTCAGTCCAAACCAAGTCCACTATTCACCCCCTGAAGGTCCTAGGAGTGATTCCCAGGCCTTAAGTAATTCAAAGGCACCCAAATACGCACTCGTTCGATCCTTCCGTTTGGTAAAAACTATGGATCTCTAACTCGTTTAACCTTTAATTTAAATCTCTTTTGATTGCATATTCATGTTATTTTCATTATTTATGAATGTTTTAACGTGATTCATGTGAGTTTCAATGCCCAAAACACAAAATGCCATTGCTAGGGCATTTGAAATTGATTCCTTCGAATCTCAGGATTCATGGTGTTTCAGGATGAAATAGCTTCAGATTTGGACTCAGGGGTTCGAATTAGGTGGGGGTTCGAATTAAGGGGAAGGACCTGGATTTGACACCCAGGTCATACATTTTTTTTCTAACAATTGTATTCCAGATCCCATGCTTGCAGGTCTAACGTGCACACCATGCACCACGTGGTCAACACCAGTAGATCTCATCAATCTAGATCCAGTACCCTCAACGTGCAGTCCATCATGCACTTTCGACAACCTCCCTCGTTGGATCGAAAGACTACTTCCCTCCTTGGATCGAGAGACAACCTCCCTCACTAGGTCGAAGGACAAGCTCCCTCATTGGATCGAAAGGAAACCTGGGCCTCTTCTTGATCTAGGCCTGCGTTTTTTAACTTACCCTCCCCCTGTTACTTTTACTATCCTGGCTCATTTACTTTTGCTTTGAATTGTTTTATTTTTTTTATATAAATTGTAAAATCAAATAAAAAAAATCACAAAAAATATTAGGTTAGTATTTTCTCAAATAAATTAATTTTTTAAATTAATTGATTAATTATTTTAACCCTTTTCTTAATTTAAAAATAAATAGACTTAGGATTTTAAATTAAATTTCTTTTCATGATCAAAAAATAAACAAAAAGATTTTTCCTTTTTAAGTTTTAGACGTTGTTTTCATTTTACGCGTATTATTATCTTTCGCATTCTATTTATCATATTATTGTACCTGCTTCCTGGTTGTAATAGTTTAAAGTAGGACTTTTATTTTTTCTGTTATATTCCATATTTTGGACATGTAAATAACCCCCTCCCCGAAGCCTTGTAATATCTAGATTTAGATTACCGCAAATTATTAACTGTTTAGATGTACGTTAATTAGGATTGTATGGCAAGAATAACAAACAAACACTAGCAAACCTAACACAAGATAAATAACTGAATATAACACAATTGCACATACGCACCTCTAGGGTACCCTCACTTTGGTTGCCTTCGGAAAAACAGTCCCAACTCTCGAAACGTGAGAGATTTTAGTGGCTACCCTTCGGTTTAAAGATCATATGTCCCTCGATGACCCTCTCGATGTTGCCTCGGTAAAATAATCTTAAAATTCTAGGATAGTTACTAAAGTTTCTTGCCCAATTTCCTTTGTGACTATAAACATCCCTTTGAATGTCCCTCAAACATCCAACGACTAGGGATACCTACTCACTAATAGTAGGATAGCACTGTCTAAAGGAAAAGAACAACCTTTCGAGTAAAAGTAGATAGTTCCTAGATGCTATGCTCAAAACAAATTTTTTACACTTATACAAAACCACTTTCAAAAATATTTTCAAAACGCTTTGTCAACACTCTTGAGGACTGATACAAGAGTTATCATAAAGCAAGCTGCCTTACTATTGGCATTTCAAAAATACTTTTCAAAAAACACACAAAGCATAAAGAATTTCAAAACGAGCTAAGCATCTAAGAGCCCGTAGATAACTATGGATGGAAAGGGTGTTAAGACCTTCCCTTTCCATAATCTACCCCCTTACTCAGAAATAATCTCGAAAGGTCTTTTTCTGTTCTTTTCACCATTTCCTTTGTTGGATGAAAGAAAAGTCGGTGGCGAATTTTGCTTACTGCAACATTTGCGAATACAAACGCAAAACCAATATAACAGTCGGTTCTGCCACCGTATCCTAGAACTGGCGACTCTGCTGGGGACTAGTAAAAAGTGGGGTTACCTTAGAGTTTATTTCATCACTTTAAATTCTTTACATTGTGTGCTTTATCTTTGAGGGTTTTTGTTTGGGTTGTTACTAAAAGATCCTACACCTGGATCTGGGGCACCTTTTAGGTAAGTAGTAATAGATCGTTGGGATTGTGTGGGGTATACCAACATGGTTGAAGCGATAGCTACATTAGTGTGACACATTTGTTGGTAACGGTAGCCCTTAAGTTTAGTCAAGGAGAATACGGGGCCGCTGTGTGGTGTCATGAAGCACTAACTGACCTTAGAACCTTTAATTAAACAACTTGGCCATTAGGAAGTAGTGAGATAACCGGCTTTGGTGCAGTCTGAAGTCGGTTGATACTCGATACTACGCTCATTAAGATCAGACTTAATGGATATACGGGTTATCAATAAAGAGGCTGGAGCTGAAACATTGCTCGATGAAGAAAGATCAGTGATATTGAGATTCCCTAGAACCCAGTTACTTTCTAGGATAGGTAGAACCAACTAAACTTCAAGAGGGTACTTACCTACGGAACCAATGCAAGCCTAAACCTAAGGACTTGTTTGTATGCTTGTATATATATTTTTGTACATAACATCATAACATCATAACATGGCATGTTAGACTAACCATTTCAAGGATTTTTAGGACTTATCTTTGTGTCTATTTTATAGGACATGGCTCCCACTCGCAGAAATACTATCCAAGTCAACCTCGTAAGAGTGCCTCCTCAACTCAAAGAGTTGGCATCAAGGGTTCCTGAGAATTTTCCATTCACCAAGAGACATGGTCGACTCCTCAGTTTGGTTACCTTAAGCCCTGATGAAGACATGGTGAAAGTTCTCTTTCAATTCTTTGACCTTTTACACCATTGCTTTACATTTCCTGATCACCAGTTAGTGCTTATCATGGAGGAGTTTTCTCAGTTATTAGGAGTGCCTATTATCAATCAATTACCCTTCAACAGTATGGAAAGAGACCAAAAACTTGAGGAGATTGCTTAAGCTTTGTATTTACAACGGTCCGACGTTGTGGCAAATTGGGAAACAAGAAGCGGTGTCAAAGGGTTTCTAGCCAAGTTTTTGTTTGAGAAGGCTCACTATTTTTGGGATAATCTGGATTTACAAGTCTTTGAAGAGGTGTTGGCCCTTCTCATCTATGGGATGGTAATGTTTCCTAATCTGGACCAACTCATAGATGTGAATGTAGTCAGAGTTTTTCTGTCTCGTAACCCGGTGCCTACTTTACTTGAGGACATTTTACACTCTTTTCACACTCGCACCATAAAGATAAGAGGGACCCTTATGTGTTGCACTCCTCATTTGGCTAGGTGTTTATTTTGCACCTACCTCGATCTGTTTTGAAGAATGAGTAAGGCATGAGATGGTCTAATAGGTTGATATCCCTTGCATTCAGATATTCATTGGTGCCCTTGAACTTTGGAAGACATTACCATCATTGATTGATGTGGAAAATTCCCTAATGTCCCTCTCCTAGGAATTAGGGGAGGAATCACTTATAACCCTTTTTTGGTGTTGCGATAGTTTGGGTACGCAAGGAGGTATGGTCCTCATGATGCACTTGTTCAAGGAATTGCATTCGACTATGAGAATGATGTCCAAGGGTACCGTTAGAGGTTCATATGAGCTTGAGGAATGGTGAACAAAGTGGATAGCAAGACATTTTGACATAAGAAATCCATTCCTTTGGAGCCTTATCTTAAGTGGGTACGAGCACGCGCTCAAAATCTCATGATGCCTTATGAGGCCATTCTACCTATCATCATGGAACCTATTGCCGAGATAGATGTTCCTTACATTATTCTCCATCCCGCCATGTCGACTACTCTCGAGGAGTTTCAAAGATCTTGGATTCAACTCAAATAGGAACGATACACCTTTGAAACCAAATTATACGCAAGTGAGAAGAAGGTTTTGGAGCTTACAATACAACTTCATGAAGAACAAAGTTTGAATGCCTACATTGCACCAAAGAGGATGCGCTCATGGGAAACTTGAGTCCTATTTGTTTTAGGAGTTTTGTTTTATCTTTGTTTCTTTCATTATAAGCCTAAGAGGCATCGTTGTAACCGTTTAAACTCATGAATGCAATTAATGTTTTTTTTCTCTTTGTCTAAGAAAATTTAAATCTTAAAAGTCCTTGAAAACATTGCATAAGCATATCATGCATATCATTACATAAGCAAGTGTTCCAAACAGGTTTCTTATTTTTTCGCTATTTATTTCAACAAAAAGAAATGGCTCTCGAACAGAATATCAAGGATCTTCAGGCACATAATGCTCAGTTTCAACAAATTTTCTTGGCTCTGGCTAAAGGGCAAGAGGATCTGAAAGCTCTGATTCTCAAAGACAAGAAGAAGAAGACAAAGAAACCAGTGGGTGTCCTGAATATGGGAAGGAGATTCGGAGGACCAGCAAAGTGATTTATAGACTTTGTAACTCCATCAAACGAGGGAGACAATCAGGAGGAGAAGCCAAAAGAAGACAACCCGAGGACTGATAAAGAAGAAGCTGATTACTCTGAAGAATAATATCCTCTTGTTAATGATAAATACAAGCAGCTGGAGGATTGTTTTGATGATATGGAAATTCAGAGGGTCCCTGGTCTGGATTTTGAAGAGTTAGGGATAGTCTCTGGAGTAGTCATTCCCCAGAAGTTCAAGGTTCATGTATTTTCTAAATATGACGGGGTTTCATGTCCTAAGCTGCATCTAAGATCCTATGTCAGGAAGATTAAACCTCAAACTGCTGATAGGAATCTGTGGATGCATTTCTTCCAGGAAAGTCTATTAGGGACTCAATTGGAATGGTTCTAACAGCTGGAGGGAATCAACATTCGCAACTGGGAGGATATGGCTTCCGCTTTCTACAGGCAGTATCAATATAATGCTGATCTCGCTCCAACCCGTACACAACTTCAAAGTATGTTTATGGGTTCCAACGAGGGTTTCAAAGATTATGCCCAAAAGTGGGGAGATCTTGCGGGAAGAGTCCAGCCTCCACTATCTGATAGAGAGCTGGTAGATATGTTCTTGGGGACTTTATCTGGTCCATTTTTCAACCATTTTCATTGGAAGCTCTTCATCCGGGTTTACTGAGCTAATATTGACTGGTGAGTGAGTAGAAGCTGGTATCAAGAGTGGTAAGATTCAGAAGGATGCATCTCTAAGTACGGTGATAAAACCATTCTCTGGGAAAAAGGAAGTAAGGGTTGCCTACAATCATAGGAATCAAAGCAAAATTGAATACCACCCAACGGTAGGAGCTGTGATGATCTCCAACTCTGTATCAAATCACCAACAAAAAATCATCACAGACAGGATGTGCCCAGAAGAAAGTTCACCCGGATTAACATGTCCTTATCTCAGGTGTTGCCACACCTGTTAAAGTCTAATCTAATTAATCTTAGGGAGGCTCCTAAAAATCCAAATACTACATCTCCCTACTACAACCCAACTGCTCGATGTGCCTACTGTGATATGGTGGGAGAACTGACTTGGGGTTTTGCGTTTGTGTTTGCAAATGTCGCGGTTTAGCAAGAGTCACCACCGACTTTTCTTTTATCCAATAAGGAAAGGTGAAAAAGCACAGGAAAGACCTTTCGAGATGTTTTCTTGAGTTCGGGGGGTAGATTATGAAAAGGGAAGGTATTAGCACCCTTTCCATCCATGGTTTTCCATAGGCTCTTAGTTACTCGTTAGATCACTTTCTTTTTGTTTGAAAATTGTGCTTTTGTGTGGTTTTAAAAGTATTTCAAAAAGGTGCCATCGTTTAGGCAAACTTTGCAATGATTCCCGTTCGTAAGAATGTATGTAAAGTGTTGAGCTTTTGAAAATATTTCATGTTTGGAAAGTGTTTTGAAATTGTATGTGATTGTTTTGAAAATAGCAAGGATGTTTGTTTTTGAAATTGAGCAAGTAACTAGAAAGTAATCTACCTACTCAAAAGGTTTTAGATGTGTTTTTCCTCCCCCTTTAGATGTTGCTACCTTACCATTGATTTGATAAGAAGCCCCGTCGTTGGATGTGAAGAGACAGACGTGGGTCATCGTATAGTCATGATAGCAATGTTGTGAAATGACTTAGCACTTTTCTGTAAGGACTAAGATCATTTTTAAAGGCAACTTTGATAGCGTCATCGAGGGACTATGATCTTTTTCGATTTGTTTGTGCTAATACATCCCACATGCATAACATGACCATTTTTGTAAGGCAACAAGTGGAATTTCCCTAAGGGTGCATGTGTGCTAAGTGTATTTGATTGCATGCATTTAGTCTTTGATTAGGGTGGCCTATTTCTTGGTTTTATCTTACCATACATCCTAGTTGCTAACATTTGTATAAAGCAATAAAAATGCAGGACATAAATATCCTACACTATTACAACCATATTAAAAGGAAATAAAATGTAAAGGAAAAAACAAAATAAAAGGAAAGAAAATGAGCTCTTCGACCCAGGCAGGAGCACCCTTCGATTTGCATTTTGTTGGCCTCCTTCGACTGGATAAGTATGTGTATAGCGAAGCCTTCTGGTTCTGCCTTGTTGGTTTCTTCGACTGGAGGTTGAAAGAAGTGAGGGAATACCTTTTGACTGAGCCTGGAATCACTGAAGGCATGCTTTTCGTCTGGGCCTAGAAGTCAACATGGTTTTCCTCTTGGTTGTCTCTTTCGTTTGACCTGGAGAAAGAGGGTAGAAGCCAGAAGCTTCGTTTCCTATTTCCTGTTTCCTGTTTCTTTTATTTAAAGCATTAAATGGCAACATGGCCTGAGGCCATGCTAGTATTTTTCTTGTAAACAGTTTAATAGTTAAAGAAAGTTCAGGTTAACAGAAAGCAAAACAAAAGGGTTAGCTTTGAAAAATATGTTAAAAGGGTGGAAATGAAAGGAACAATGGTATGTACATGTATCAAACGAAAGGGAAAAATTACTATGCCATGAAACGAAAAGTTCAAAGGTAAGAATAACTTACCTTGCTTCAGGCCTTGAATGGATGTGGGACCTTGAGTGGAGGCCTAGGATGCTGGATTCGACAGAGGGGGTCAATAGCTGTGCTTGGAATTCTGGATTCAAAGGAAGAGAAAAAGCAAGTGTGATGCTTCTTTGATTAGAAGGAAACTAAAGTGTGGTTGTTCTTCAGAATCGAAGGAGATGAACGTGATTCTGGGCTTTTTGTGATTTCTCAAGTGTTGATGAACTTGATAGTTTTTTTTTGTGTTTGAGAAAATTTGGGGGATTCGTTCCTCTGGTCCAAAGATCCTCTCCCTCTTTGTGCAAATGAACTCTCTATTTATAGAGAAAGGTTTTTTTTGGGAAGCTTGGGGAGAAAAAATAAAATAAGGCTCAGCTGGAAAGTAAGTGTCCACTTGTGCCATAAAAGCAAGATGAATGGTTCAGATGGGTTGCTTCCTTCTGAAGGAAAATAGGCGCAAGGCTCAAGACAAACTTTTCTAAAAGGTAGTATTATACTATTAAGTGCAAGTGGTCTTGGACAACAAATGGGTAAAGGCCTATTTTAACTTGCATAAACAATTAAATATAGGGTGAGTCATGGGTTTGAGGCTTGAAAAGGGAAAACACGTAGCCTAGCCTATGGGTCTAAATGTTCAACTTGATGTTTTGAGTCGAATCCTCCATCTTTCTACACCTTTCGACCAGACTAGAACAACACAACATTCATTTTCACCAGTTGTGTGTCATAATGCAGGACTATGGCGTTTCGAAGGGTTTGCAGATGGATTCGAAGGTGATATGAAGGCGCATTTGTTCGAAGGAAGCCTTTGCCTCAGTCGAAGCTTGTGGTCGAAACAAGCTTACTCGAATGAAGCTAATGCCCAGTCGAAGCTTGGATTGAAGCAAACATATCGCCCAATCAAAAGCTCGTGTTCGAAGGAAACATGTTACCCAATCGAAGCATGTGGATTAAAACAAACATAAAGGGAGTCATTGCCTTTTAGCGTGAGGGAAGTTCCTGGCTTCTGAATCGAAGGGTGTTCTTTCTAGGGGAGCAAGAACTTAGTCAAATCTTGTATGAAGATATCTCTTGGCTCAAACAAAACTTGTGAGAGGCAAAGTCTGCAAGAGGCCCTTGGTGCAAGTGGATTCGAAGGATGCATATAGATGGTTATTTTATCCCATCAAAGCTTTTCCAAACGAAACAAACATGCAGGCAGCATATGCCCAATCGAAGTAGGCTTGCAGGCAGTAAACTTGTCCAAATTGAAGCAGGCTTGTAGGCAGCCATTTTGTCCAATTGAAGAATTTGCCTTGTAGGGGGCACATGTGGCCAGCAAGTCATAGTGTTCGATTGCAAGCATGCAGGCAGCACGCTTGTCCAATTGAAAGGTTAAATCGAAGGAGACCTATTTTCCTCCAAATTTGTCAAAATATTATTTTTATCTGTTTTCTCCCTTTTTGACAGTTTCCTTTTAATTCTGGTGCTGGAAAATCCCAATGTACTTGGTGCAAGCTTGAACCTTGAGAATCCTTGTGAGAAAAGCCTTGAAAAATGAGAGGGCAAATTTTGGGGTACAACACCTACCACTGCGACAGTCCAGGGCATGATATAAATGACACTTCGGCTCTGAAGAAAAAAGTGCAAGACCTTATTGATGCAAAAGAGGTTAAATTTGACCCTCCTAAGACCCCCAACGTCATAACTGCACCAATGCCCAAGCATGACCCGAGAGTCAGTACTATTGATGTTGTTTCCACTACAGAAAATGCTGACAGTAATGGCGACATGGACAAATGGATCTTCCCAACTATCAGTGGTGGACTCAACAATTGGGAGGCTAAGGATTTTGTTCCCATTACTTTTATCCAGGAGTAATTTTTTTTGTTTTTGGAATATGTAATATTTGAACAATATAAACTCTAAAGCCTTGTTCTTTACCCGAGGCACAATGGTCTATTTAGTGAGGGTTATTACTTCATCTTCATATGTCATTAATAAATCATTGGACACTTTGCATACAAATTTTATGCTCTCTGTCTTTCTTTTCTGGTTTTATTTTATCAAAAATAGCTATGCTCTCTTACACACACCCATATATCAAACTGCAGATCCCCATCCACTATGGATCCCATTTATAACGGTTCTACTATTACCAATTATGACTTTGAAAATCCGATCTACCAAGCCGAGGATGCAGGTGAGGAAGATTGTGATGTACCAAGAGAACTTGCCAGACTATTGCAACAAGAGGAAAGGGAAATACAACCTCATGAAGAGCCAGTTGAGACAGTAAACTTGGGTACTGAGGGGCATAAGAAGGAACTCAAGATAGGTGTTGATCTGGAGCATAGTGTTAAAAAGAGGTTAATTCATATGTTACATGACTATGTTGAGGTCTTTGCCTCATCGTACAAAGACATTCCAGGGATGGACAATGATATTGTGGTTCATCATCTTCCGACAAAAGAAGACTTCCCTCCCGTGAAGCTAAAGGTTCATCGTATGCAGCCAAAGATGTTAGAAAAGATCAAAGCTGAAGTCATGAAATAGTTTAACGCTGGTTTCTTAGCTGTTACCTCTTATCCATAATGGGTTGCTAATGTTGTTTCGGTGCCTAAGAAAGACGGTAAGGTACGCATGTGTGTGGATTACAGAGACTTAAATAGGGCAAGCCCCAAGGATGACTTTCTGCTTCCCTATTTTGATGTTCTGGTTGACAACACCACACAACATAAGGTATTCTCCTTCATGGATGGTTTCTCCGGGTATAATCAGATTAAAATGGCACCTGAAGATATGGAGAAAATAACTTTCGTCACGCAGTGGAGCATGTTCTGTTACAAAGTTATGCCATTTGGGTTAAAGAACACCGGGGCAACCTATCAGCGTGCCATGGTAGCTTTGTTTCATGATATGATCCATCATGAGATAGAGGTCTACATTGACAATATGATAGCCATGTATCAGACTAAAGAGGAGCACCTTGATCACCTGCAGAAGCTGTTCGAAAGAATGAAGAAGTACAAGTTGAGACTGAACCCGGATAAGTGCACCTTTGGAGTAAGATTTGGTAAGCTCTTAGGCTTTGGTGTCAGCGGTAAAGGTATTGAAGTAGACCCTGCAAAGGTTAAAGCTATACATGAGATACCAATTCCTTTCCCTGAGAAGGAGGTCAGGGGATTCTTGGGACGTCTAAATTACATCGCCAAATTCATTTCCCATCTAACCGCTACTTGTGATCCAATCTTCAAATTACTGAAGAAAGATCAAGCAGTGAGGTGGAATGATGACTGTCAGACCTCCTTTGACAAAATCAAATAATATCTTCAAGAGCCTCCAATTATGATGTTGCCGGTTGAAGGAAGACCTCTGATCATGTACTTAACAGTGTTAGAGAATTCAATGGAGTGTGTGCTGGGGTAGCATGATGAGTCTGGTCGAAAAGAGCATGCAATATACTACCATAGCAAAAAGTTTATCGATTGTGAAACAAGATACTCACTGCTCGAGAAAACTTGATGCGCTTTGCCATGGGCTGCTCGCCGACTGAGATGGTATATGTTGACACACACTACCTTGTTGATATCTAAAATGGATCCTATCAAATAAATCTTTGAGAAGCCCGCTCTCTCCGGAAGAATAACAAGATGGCAAATGATCCTGACAGAATATGATATTCAATACACAACCTAGAAAGCAACCAAGGGAAGTGTATTAGCTGATCATTTAGCTCAACAGGTTGTAGACGACTACCAATCCATGAATTTTGAATTCCCGAATGAGAGCATCGTGTTAGTGACTGATTATGAAGAACCTGGACCGGATGAAGGACCTGAAAAAGGATCCCGATGGACTTTGGTTTTTGAAGGAGCTTCTAACGCACTCGACAATGGCATCAGTGTTATGATCATATCCCCTGAAGGCTATCATACTCCTTTTACTTCCAGGCTATGTTTCAAATGTACCAACAACATGGCTGAATATGAAGCATGCATTATGGGTCTTAAAGCTGCTATCGATTTGAGAATTAAATTCCTAAGCGTACATGGAGACTCGGCCTTGGTAATCAGACAAATCAAAGGTGAATGGGACATGAAGTATCCTAATCTCATCCCCTACCGGGAGCATGTGATGACATTAATTCCATATTTTGAAGAAGTTACCTTTGAGCATTTTGCACGAGAGGAAAATCAACTAGCAGATGCACTAGCTACTATGTCATCCATGTTTAAGGTCAGATGGGATAATGAAGCTCCTCAGATCACTATTGAGAGAATGGATGAATCGACATACTGTTATGAGGTTGATATTGAAGTAGCAATGGACAAACCTTGGTTCCACGAAGTGAAAAGGTACTTCGAATTCCAAGATTATTCCGAGGGAGCTTCCGTCAATGATAAGAAGTTCCTAAGGAGGTTCTCTACCAAGTTTTTCCTTAGTAACAAAATTCTCTACAAGCGCAACCATGATTTTACTTTGCTTCAGTGTGTAGACAAGAGAGAAGCATAGAAGATTATGGAAGACATGCACGAAGTCACCTTTGGCACCCATTCTAGCGGGCACACAATGGCTAAGAAGATTTTGAGTGTAGGATACTACTGGTCCACTATGGAAGCCGACTGTTATCATCATTCCCGAACTTGTCACAAGTGCCAGATCTACGCTGATAAAGTACATGTGCGTCTGGTTCCCTTGAACGTCTTGACTGCTCCCTGGCCTTTCACAATCTTGGGCATAGACATGATTGGGAGATTAGACCTACATCTTCTAATGGGCACCGCTTCATCCTGATTTCCATTGATTACTTCACAAAGTGGGTCGAGGAAGCTTCATTTGCTTCTGTTACCAAGAACTTTATGGCTCAGTTCATCAGACATAACCTTATTTGTAGGTATGGAATTCTAGAAAGAATCATTACTGATAATGGTATCAATCTTAATAATACTATGATCACCGAGCTTTGTATACAATTCAAGATTCAACATCATAACTCTTCTCCTTACCGGCCTAAGATAAATGGCATCGTAGAGGCTGCTAATAAAAACATCAAGAAGATCATACAGAAGATGACAGTGACATAGAAAGACTAGCATGAGATGTTACCATTTTCTCTTCATGGTTACCGTACCTCAGTATGCACGTCAACAAGGGAAACTCCTTTCTCTCTGGTATACAGTATGGAAGCTGTCCTACCCATCGAGGTCCAGATCCCTTCCTTGAGAATCATGAAAGATACAGGGCTGAACAAAGACGAATGGGTTCAAACTCAACTTGGACAATTAAACCTGATTGACGAAAAGAGGCTCGCGACTGTCTGCCATGGTCATATGTACCAAAAACGTATGATTAAAGCTTTTAACAAGAAGGTCAGACGTCGGGTATATCAGGCTGGTGACCTAGTAATCAAGCGCATCATACTTCCGCAAGGTGATCCCAAGGGTAAATGGACCCCCACATACGAAGGGCCATTTATGATTAAGAACATATTTTCTGGTGTAGCCATGATCTTAACCACTATGGACGGTGACGACCTTCCGCACCCTGTAAATGTGAACATAGTTAAAAGATACTATGCATGAACAAAGACCCGCTAGGTCGACTGGCCTAGGCAGAAATAAGGGCATCCCGGCGAACCAAAAGGGTTCGGGAAAAGTTAGGGGTATATATATATATATATATATATATATATATATATATATATATATATATATATATATATATATATATATATATATATATATATATATATATATATATATATATATATATATATATATATATATATATATATATGAAAAATCTGTACACCCGGCAAGTCGAAAACCTGAAAAGGAGGCTTGGGCAAAAAAGGGTATCCCGGTGGAATGAAAACCCGAAAGGGCGATCCAGGAAAAAGTTAGGGATTTAAAGCGTACAACTATGTCCCGTCGGATCACCTTACAAACAGACTTTTGTAGCAAGTATCCAGATCAAATGATACTAATCAATTTAGTCAGCTTCAGACAAGCAGCAAAGAGATGAGACGCTGAAAGACATAAAGGCAATGGTAGAATGGGAACCCATTGGGATTTTTTCACATAGCTGTTTTTCTTTGTATACTATTTTTCTATAGTTTTCAGTATTACGAAGACATTCTCTTATTAGGATGTCCGTCTCCTTGTACTAGGGCGCCTATTATAAGTAAAACTTACTCAAATTAATACAAAATTATCTCATTGAAAGTGAAAAACTATATGTTTTTATTTTTTTGATTTGTTTGCAAAATTGTCCTGTAATTATTTTTAAAAATATGCATTTGAATACGATCACCATTTACAAATACAAACATAAAAAACAGAAAGACAATTACTACGGGCTTTAAGAAATAGGACAATGTCTAAAGGCCATCTGCAAATCCTTGCAGATACTTTCTCCAGCAGGTACAGAGGCAGAGACATCCTACTATAAATTCACTACCATATCCTCAATTTACAGCCTAATGATGTCAAAGTTTCTGATATCCCCAACAGAGCAAGAATTTCCAATTATTTCCCCAGAATTCCCTAGCCTGGTTGGTTAACAAACTTTTTGGATTCCCCAACAGGGCTTCATAAAAGTCCCCAAGCAGTTTATCGAGTTTCCCTTCCCCAACAGAGTTTATTTCTCTAAACAACGGAAATCCGTCTCCCAGCATTACAACTTCAACAAAATTTGAAGACATTCTTCATCCCCAGTAATAATCAAGGATTTATTTTCCCCAGTTCAAGAACACTGCAATAGAACAACTGATACGTTCATACATTACATTCACACATCATTTTACAAGTGTCATAGCATACGCATCACAAATGCATATATCACAATCTCATTTATTTTGAGAATAACATTACCCGATGCACTTCATGCATCATGATATTGCATACAACTAATTATTTACCTTTTAAGGAAAGATCAAGAGACGGCTATCATCAATAATTTTCAAAAGTTCCAGATTAATACCTGAAACAAGACAGAGAAATTATTTTTGAACAACCAATTATAGATTAATACCTGAAACAAGACAGGACAACTATCTACAAGAGAAGATTGAAAATTAACTCCCGAAACAAGCTGGGGAAACTATCTTTCTTTCAAGTTGGTCAGAGATTAATTCCTGAAACTAGCCAGGGAAACTATCTCTACGACCAACAAAAGCAAGTTTCAGATTAATACCTGAAACAAGACAGGACAACTATCTGTGAACGACTCATTGTAGATTAATACCTGAAACAAGACGAGACAGCTATCTACATGAGAAGATTGAAGATTAACTCCCGAAACAAGTCGGGGAAACTATATTTCTTTCTCTTAGGTCAGAGATTAATTCTTGAAACAAGCCAGGGCAACTATCTCAATGACCAGCAAAAACAAGTTCCAGATTAATACTTGAAACAAGACAGGACAACTATTTGTGAATAACTGATTATAGATTAATACCTGAAACAAGACAGTACAACTATCTACATGAGTAGATTGAATATTAACTCCCAAAACAAGATGAGGAAACTATCTTTATTTCTCTTAGTTCAGAGATTAATTCTGGAAACAAGCTAGGGAAACTATCTCAACGACCAACAAAAACAGTTTCAGATTAATTCCTAAAACCAGACAAGGAAACTATCTGTGAACAACTGATTGTAGATCAGTTCCCGAAACAAGACGGGGTGACTATCTACAAGACCAAGTTAGAGATTAATTCCTTAAACCAGACAGGGAAACTCTCTCAACAACCAACAAAAAATAGTTCCAGATTAATTCCTGAAACCAGACAGGGAAACTATCTGTGAACAACTGACTGTAGATCAATTCCAGAAACAAAACGGGGAAAATATATACACGACCAAATGAAGAAGCCCTACCCAGGCTCCTTCTAATATATTTCCAGATGCAGCTTTACACGGGCTCATCCTGAAGCAATCTTACACGAGTTCCATCTCATAATCTCCAGATGCAGCTTTAAGACGGGCTCATCCGGAAGCAATCTTACACGGGTTCCTTCTCATCATTTCCAGATGTAGTCTAACACGGGCTCATCCTGAAGAAATCTTACACGAATTCCTTCTCACAATTTCTAGATGCAGCTTTACACGGGCTCATCCTGAAGCAATCTTACATGGGTTCCTTCTCATAATCTCCAGATGCAGTTTTACATGGGCTCATCCTGAAGCATCCTTACACGATTACCTTCTAAGACATTTCAAGTCACTAAAGCTTGGAAACCGACCAAATAACAGTTAATTTCATATTCCCCAACAAGTTACGGTGATGCCTGTATTTCGACCAGAAAATAGATAACTTTCATCTCTCCAGTCCATGGATAACTCCTCGGTAGAGCGATGGAAAACTAAAACTCCTAGACTCTATTCCCAACAGAGTGTTCCTTAAGCAAAAGAACAAAGATCAACATTCCCCAGTGGAGTCCTCATCAGACAACAGGAACATGAATCCCCATAAAGAGACCTCTTATGAAGTCAATATCTACTTTGGATGGCATCTTTAAGCCCATCTCCAACAACTCTTAGTCATCTTCTCAAAATGGCATCTGTAAGCCCATTCCTGATATCATCAACCAACGACGTTACTTCATGCGAGTGCAAATTTCTGGACACTCTAGTATTCAATCATCTTCCACCTTCAGATCACGAAAGGTAGACAAGGCAATCTAAATCTTCAGGTTTAAGAAGATTGAATAGGGGCAGCTGTTGTACCACAAAATTTTCCCTCCCATTTTTACTCAAGACATGCTCATTGAGGCCCCCAACTGCTCAAGGTTGACTAAGAATTGACCATACAAATTCTCCTCCTAAGCAATTGACCTCTATCTAGGGTTTCATTTCTCACAAAGAATTTTGGTTTGCATAAGCTTCAAATGATTTTCATGACACCCTACGCCTCAGCATAATGGCATAAAAGAAAGAAAGAAAAGAAGTGTGCATGACAAGGTGTAGGTCGAAAGCTGAAAATATGCCTAAGAGCTTTTGGGTCGAAACAGCTTCGATAGCAGTATGCAGTCTAATTTGATGCCCAGCGAAGCACTAGGATCGAAGGAAGGATAGTTCGATAGAAAGCGTGAGGAGGCTTTTATGAAGTCTCGATTAGAAGAGCTAGTAAAGAGCTTCGAAGGGTTCCTTTTCGAACCATTAAAATATAAGCCATTTGAAGCATTACAAGGAAAGACACTTTGACTGTCATGTTGATTGAGTTGGCACCTCGAAAAGAGGAAAAGTTTGAATTAAAAAACTTTGATCTTATGGTTCAAAGGACATGCATGTACCTGAACAGGTGAGGAAGAAGTTGGATGATTGAAGTGAAGTTTTGGTGCTCATAGGATATCATTCAATTGGTGCATACAAGCTGTATTCACCAATCGAAGATGAATTACTGAGAAATAAAGATATTCTTGTAGACAAAAGCAAAGGTTGAAATTGGAGTCGAAGACACAATCACAACTGTGTTCGAAGGAAAGAACAAAACGAAGCTTCGACAGGCTAAGATGAAAAGGTGATGCTTCGATTGGTCGAATTGAAGGAAACAAAATCGAAAGGAACAAGAACTGAATTTGATTAGGCTGATTGGATATGAGAGTTTTCCAGATCAAGCAACCAATGCAGATGGTGACTCAATTGAAGAAGCCAATATGATGAGGCCTTGAACAATTTTAATTGGGACTCAGAGCCATCGAAAAGAACAATGGAGATGCAAATTGAAACGAACACCTAATGGGATGAAACCTGTCCAGGTTCACTCAAAGTTCAAAATGGAAACTTTTCAAATATGATGATTTTGCTTTCAAAGCATAGTAAATGGCTGATTCATTCCATATTCGTTCACCACCACTCCTCTTTAAATACAAAGCCAAAGTGCAAGTAAAGGGGACGGAGATTGCCTATCAAAAATCACAAAGAAATACATTAAAGCTGTCAAATTCGAAAAGCATAGTGTAAGCTTCCTTAGTTCAAACCAACTCCACTATTCACCCTCTAAAGGTCCCAGGAGTGATTCCCAGGCCTTAAGCAATTCAAAGGCACCCAAATACACGTTCGTTCTATCCTTCCATTTGGTAAAAACTTTGGATCTCTAACTCGTTTAACCTTTAATTTAAATCTCTTTCAATTGCATATTCATGTTATCGTCATTATTTATGAATATTTTTAACGTAATTCATGTGAGTTTCAGTGCCCAAAACACAAAATGCCATTGCTAGGGAATTTGAAATTGATTCCTTCGATCTCAAGATTCATGGTGTTTCAGGATAAAATAGCTTCAGATTTGGACTCAGGGGTTCGAATTAGGTGGGGGTTCGAATTAAGGGGAATGACCTGGGCTCGAAACTCAGGTCATGCATTTTGTTTTTTTCCTAACAATTGTATACCAAATCCCATGCTTACAGGTCTAACGTGCACACCATGCACCACGTGGTCAACACCAGTAGATCTCATCAATCCAAATCCAGTACCCTCAACGTGCAGTCCATCATAGGCTTTCGACAACCTCCCTCGCTGGATCGAAAGACTACCTCCCTCGTTGGATCGAAAGACATCCTCTCTCATTGGATCGAAGGACAACCTCCCTCATTGGATCGAAAGGTAGCCTGGGTCGCTTCTTGATCTGGGCTTGCATTTTTTAAACTTACCCTCCCCTTGTTACTTTTACTATCCTGGCCCATTTACTTTTTCTTTTAATTGTTTTATTTTTTTTATAATAATTGTAAAATCAAATAAAAAAATCACAAAAAATATTAGGTTAGTATTTTCTCAAATTAATTAATTTTGTAAATTAATTGATAAATTATTTTAACCCTTTTCTTAATTTAAAAATAAATAGACTTAGGATTTTAAATTAAATTTATTTCCATGATCAAAAAACAAACAAAAAGATTTTTCCTTTTTAAGTTTTAAACTTTATTTTCATTTTGCGCGTATTATCATCTTTCGCATTCTATTTTTCATATTGTTGTACCTGCTTCCTAGTTGTAATAGTTTAAAGTGGGACTTTTATTTTTTCTATTTTATTCCCTATTTTGGACATGTAAATAACCCCCTCCCCGAAGCCTTGTAATATCTAGATTTAGATTACCGCAAATTATTAACTGTTTAGATGTACGTTAATTAGGATTGTATGGCAAGAATAACAAACAAACACTAGCAAACCTAACACAAGATAAATAACTGAATATAACACAATTGCACATACGCACCTCTAGGGTACCCTCACTTTGGTTGCCTTCGGAAAAACAGTCCCAACTCTCGAAACGTGAGAGATTTTAGTGGCTACCCGCCGGTTTAAAGATCATATGTCCCTCGATGACCCTCTTGATGTTGCCTCAGTAAAATGATCTTAAAACTATAGGATAATTACTAAAGTTTCTTGCCCAATTGCCTTTATGACTATAAACTCCCCTTCGAATGTCCCTCAAACATCCAACGACTAGGGATACCTACTCACTATTAGTAGGATAGCACTGTCTAAAGGAAAAGAGGAAAAGAACAACCTTTTGAGTAAAAGTAAATAGTTCGTAGATGCTATGCTCAAAACAAATTTTTACACTTGCACAAAACCACTTTCAAAAATATTTTCAAAATGCTTTATAAACACTCTTGAGGACTGATACAAGAGTTATCATAAAGAAAGTTGCCTTACTATTGGCATTTCAAAAATATTTTTCAAAAACACACAAAGCAGAAAGCATTTCAAAATGAGCTAAGCATCTAAGAGCCCGTAGATAACTACAGATGGAAAGGGTGCTAACACCTTACCTTTCCATAATCTACCCCCTTACTCAGAAATAATCTCGAAAGGTCTTTTTCTGTTCTTTTCACCCTTTCCTTTGTTGGATAAAATAAAAGTCGGTGGAGACTCTTACTTACCGCGACATTTGGAGAATACAAATGCAAAACTAGTATAACAGTCGGTTTTGCCACCGTATCACAGTAACATCTTCTAGAGATTGGGAATACCAAAAGATATCTGAATGAGAGAGCGACATCATCCTTTGAGACCAACTCAAACCCTGTTCATTCTTCAATACTAATCGCAGAAGGTGAAAACTAAACCACCTAGATAGCAAAGGTATGAAACACATAAGAGTTCCTCGTTTCCTTATAGTACAAGTGTGAAAAGAATGCAAAACATCTCCAAGCAAAGTAGGCACAGGGTTACGAGTGAGGAAAATTTTGAAAGCATTCACATCTATGAGTTGGTCTGGATTAGGGAATAACACCAAACCATAGATCAACAAAGCCAAGATTTCCTCGAAAGCCTGAAAACTCATAGCATCCAGAAACAACCGAGCCTTCTCTAACAGAAATTTAGCAAGAAACCCCTTGACTCCACTTCTTGTTTCCCAATTTGCTACAATGTCGGACCGTTTCAGATGTAAGGCTGCTGCAATATCTTCAAGTTGTGGATCTTTCTCTAAACCGATGAAAGGTGTCTGATCAAGAAAAGTTATTCCCAGTAGCTTAAAGAACTCTTCTATTGTGGGTACCAGCTGATAGTCTAGAAAGGTGAAACAGTGATGCGCGGGATCAAAGACTTGGAATAAAACACTCATCATGTTTTCTTCAAAACCCGAGGTAACCAAATTGAGTAGATGACCATGCCTCTTGGTGAATTGAGAGCTTTCAGGAAATTTTGAGACTAACTCCTTAAGTTTATAAGGTATTTTCACAAAACTAATATAGATAGTACTTCTGCGAGCATAGGCCATAACCTACAACAAAGAAATAAAGATAAATCCCTAGATCCTTAAAATGGACAGTGAAAATGATATGTGTAATGATGTCATTATGTTATGATGTCATGTTCGAACAATTTTAATCAAATACAAACAAGGCACACAAGATCTTAGATTTAGGCTTGCATGGAGTTTATAGGTAAGTACCCTCTTTAAGTTTAGTTGGCTCAACCTATCCAAAAAAAGTAACCGGGTTCTAGGAATATCAATATCACCAATCTTTATCTCAAGTATTGTTTCAGCTCAAGCATCTGATTTGTAGCCGAAATATCCCGAGAGTCCAACCTCAATGAGTGTAGCATCGAGTATCAACCAACTTCAGTATGCATAAAAGTCGGCTATATCACTACTTTCTAATGGCTAAGTTGTGTCAACTAAGGTTCTATGGTCAGTTAGTGCTTATGACACCACACGACAACCTGGTATTCTCCTTGACTGACTCAAGGGACACCGGTACAAACCAATGTGTCGCACTAACATAGCCATCGCTTTAACAATAACGGTCTATGCTGTACAGTCTTCACAATCTATTGATACTTACCTAAAATGTCCAAGATCTGAATATAGGATCTATACAAGAAGTAAACCCGAGCATATCCCGAAATATAAAACATACAAGGAAAACAAGTAAAGAACTAAAGGTGATCTAGATCTTAAGGTAACTGTCGAACCCAGAGGTGATGCTGTGTCCAAGATGCAGTTCGATCTTTGACAAAAAGGCTGCTGAGCACATTCAAGGCGTAAGAGCAGCGAATAAGAGAAGGGAAAGTGTTGACCTTCGACATGATCCCAGAAGAGCCTCCCAAAGAGGTTCTAACCAAGAAAAGAGGCCATTGACTTTTAGGCCTCCCACAAATGTGCCAGTAGATACTTGGTACAAAACCTCTGGTCGAAAAAGGCCAAGTGAGGAGAAATGGCACTCTTTCGACGTGCCAAGGGGTTCCTCTTTGACTCAAAAGAAAGAGCCTCAGGTTGCTGCACCTAAGGTTGCACAAGTGTCCAGCAACTATAAAGGTAAAAATCCCATGTCTCGATCTCAATGGAGGAGATACCAAAGGAGACGAAAAGCTGAAAGGGAGGCTGCCAACGAACCAAAGGCAGAAACTAGTTCGAATGTTCCTCAAAGGAAGCAAAGGAAACCTCTAGAAAGGGAGCCAGTAACCAACAGGCTAGTTTGGCCTAACCAAAGTGAAGTCGAAGACGAAGACGATGCTGAGTCTGATGATACTTTTGACATAATGGTGAATATAGTTTCAGTGCTGCCCAGAGAATTCAATCGACAGGTAGAAGTCGAAGCAAGTGACTGGGAAGTGGAGCAAGAAATGGCCAAACATAGGCCAGTGTGCTATTTTGTAATGGACAATGGCACTACTGAGGAACAAAATGGCTTCTTCGAGCCACCTACAGAGGCGATGAAAAATCACCTCAAGCCTTTGTTTATAAGGGCTAAACTCGAAGAAACAACTGTGAATAAAATATTGGTGGATTGTGGGGCAACCATCAACATTATTCCTCACTCTATGCTAAGGAAAATTGGCAAGAGAGATGAGGACATTAAGCCTCACAACATGGTCCTGTCGAACTATGAGGGCGGCATAGGGACCACTATGGGAGTGATCCAGCTAGATATCAAAGTAGGGTCGATCCTTCGACCAACGATGTTTATGGTCATATCGGCCAAACCTAACTACAATCTTTTGTTGGGCCGTGAATGAATTCATGGTGTTGGCGCTGTGCCTTCATCAATGCACCAAAGGCTGCTGCTATGGCGTCCAGATGGGATGGTCGAAAACATAGAGGCAGATCAAAGCTATTACCTTGGCGAAGTGAATCACCTGGGTTTGGCAGATTTCGACAAGAACTTGGCTCACATAGGGCCATGTCCAACACCTGACTTCGACATGGCGCCAGCGCCAAACACTTTTTGTTCCCTATACCTGCATCCTGAGCATGGTTTCCAATGGGACAGAGAAGACTTGTCCCACATAGACTTCAGTGGGTTAACTGATATCCAACCAACTGGTTGGGGAAGTGAATTCAGTGATAATGACTGAGTCACAATCTTTGAAGCGAATTTCGGCTTATGTAGCCGAAACCAAGATGATAACGGCTCTCGAAGCCGAAGTAAAGTACATGGCCACACAGGCCAATGATCAACAATTATCTGCTGTAGGTCCAGGAAAGGATTTCGATCCAAATCCTCCTGATATCATGCCAGAAGAAATGCAGGAACAGAGGCTCGACGCCATCTATGACGATGAGCCTTTGGGCTTCGAAAAGGACCCCTTGGCGAACAACATTAAAATGTTAGCGCAAGACCCTTTAGAAGAAATCAACTTAGGCGAAGGATCAGAGAAAAGGACAACTTACATCAGCGCCAAAATCGATCCAGAACTTAGGTTGGAAGTAATCCAATTGCTGAAAGAGTTTAAAGACTGTTTTGCATGGGATTATGACGAGATGCCTGGTCTCGACAGAGGATTGGTAGAACTTCAGTTGCCAATCAAACCTGGGAAGAAGCCAATCAAGCAAAATCCAAGGCGCTTCGCTCCAGAAATACTGTCGAAGATCAAAACGGAGGTCGAAAGACTTCTGAAATGCAAATTCATCCGTGTTACAAGGTATGTCGAATGGATTGCAAACATTGTGCCAGTAATTAAGAAAAATGGTACGTTAAGGGTGTGCATAGATTTCAGAGATTTGAATGCTGCTACACCCAAAGATGAATATCCTATGCCTGTGGCGGAAATGCTAGTCGATTCTGCCGCTGGCTATGAATACCTGAGTATGCTCGATGGTTATTCAGGATATAATCAAATATTCATTGCTGAAGAGGATGTGTCGAAAACAGCTTTTCGATGCCCTGGGGCCTTAGGCACTTACGAATGGGTAGTGATGCCTTTTGGCCTAAAGAACGCTGGGGCAACGTACCAGCGAGCAATGAATACTATCTTCCATGATTTTATTAACACTTTTATGCAAGTATATATTGATGACATTGTTAAAAATCTGTTTCCAGGAAGAATCATATTGACCACCTTCGACAATCATTCGAAAGAATGAGAGAACATGGTCTGAAGATGAACCCTTTGAAGTGTGCGTTCTGTGTGAAAGCTGGAGATTTCTTGGGCTTTGTTGTCCACAAGAAAGGAATCGAAATCAACCAGAACAAGACGAAGGCAATTTTGGAAGCGAAAGCGCCGTCGAATAAGAAGGAACTGCAATCTCTCTTAGGCAAGATAAATTTCTTAAGGAGGTTTATATCTAATCTAAGTGGGAAAGCTCAGGCCTTTTCACCCTTACTTTGACTGAATAAAGAGGGGTTCGAATGGGGGCAAGAGCAACAAGAAGCCTTCGACAAAATCAAAGGGTACCTCACTAAGCCACCTATTCTGGTGCCTCCTTGTAGCAATAGGAGTATGAGATTGTACATAGCTGCATCCGACAAAACTCTGGGAAGCATGTTAGCCCAAGAGGATGAGAATGGAGTCGAAAGACCCATTTATTATCTCAGTAGAGTTTTGAACGATGCAGAAACTAGATATAGTGAAGTTGAAAAATTGTGTCTATGTCTGTATTTCTCTTGTACAAAACTCAAGCAATATATAAAACCAGTTGATGTGTATGTTTCGTCTCATTTTGATGTTTTCAAATATATGTTGTCGAAACCTATCTTGCACAGTCGAATTGGCAAATGGGCATTAGCATTAACTGAATACTCCTTGACCTTTATGCCTCTTAAGGCAGTAAAAGGACAAGTGGTTGCAGACTTCATAGTCGACCACTCAATTCAAGTCGAGGATATTAATTATGTGGAGATAGAGCCTTGGAAATTCTACTTCGATGGTTCCAGCCATAAAGACGGAACAGGGGTAGGAGTCTTGATTATTTCTCCAGATAAAATTCCAACAACATTCAAGTACAAAATATCAGGTTCTTGTTCGAACAATGAAGCTGAGTATGAAGCTCTAATTACTGGCCTTGAAATATTGTTGGAATTGGGGGCAACTCGAGTCGAAATAATGGGAGACTCAGAGTTAGTCATTAAGCAAGTCACAAAGAAATATAAATGCATAAGAGAGAACCTCATTATGTACTTTGTGATAGCGAATCGTTTATTGAAAAAATTTGAAACGGTTAATATTCGACACATACCCAGAGTCGAAAATCAAATAGCCAACGACTTGGCACAGATTGCATCTGGGTATAGGATTTCAAAAACGAGATTACAAAGAGCAATCGAAGTTCGAGAAAAGATAAAAGCAACTTGTCTATCACCATCAGACTTGGAATCGACGAGACTAGGATATGCTGATCAAAGTAACTTCGAAATTTCGTTCATAGATAATTTATCGGAGCAAGATTGGAGGAAACCCATAGTGGATTATCTTCAAAATCCAGGAGCTTCGGCAGAACGAAAAACAAAGTACAGGGCGTTGAGTTATGTACTCATGGGTAATGAGTTATTCAAGAAAACGCCTGAAGGGGTATTGCTAAAGTGCTTAAGTGAAACTGAGGCATACATAGCCCTTTCGACTACGCACGCTGGAGCATGTGGGGCTCACCAAGAAGGCCATAAGATGAAATGGTTGTTGTTTCGACAAGGACTATACTGGCCCACTATGCTAAAAGATTGTGTTGAGTTCGCCAAAGGTTGTCAAGAGTGTCAAGTTCATACAGGCATCCAACATGTACCAGCAAGCGAACTTCACTCGATAGTGAAGCCTTGGCCCTTTAGAGGATGGGCGTTGGACCTCATTGGAGAGATTCGACCAGCATCATCAAAGAGTCAGAAATACATACTGGTAGGCATTGATTACTTTACTAAGTGGATCGAAGCTATCCCTTTAGTCAATGTAGACCAAGAAAATGTCATTGAATTTATTCAAAAGAACATTATCTTTAGGTATGGAATCCCTGAGACAATAACAACTGATCAAGGATCAGTTTTTACTGGTCGAAAGATGCAGGAATTTGCTCAGGAAACAGGTTTCAAACTCCTAACATCCACGCCTTACTATGCACAGGCGAATGGTCAAGTCGAAGCAGCTAACAAAGTGGTGATTGGCTTGATAAAGAAACATGTTGGGAAGAAACCAAAGAATTGGCATAAGACGTTAGACCAGATTCTGTGGGCTTGTCGAACGTCCCCAAAAGAAGCCACTGGTACAACACCGTATAGGCTAACTTTTGGCCATGATGCAGTGTTGCCAGCAGAAATTTGTCTTCAATCTGCAAGGGTTCAGAGGCATTATGATATTCCTTCTGAAGTCTATTGGAACATGATGTTAGACGAACTGGTGGATTTAGATGAAGAGAGATTGCGCGCTCTCGACCTACTCAGGCTTCAGAAGAAAAGAGTAGAAGATTCTTATAATAAAAAGGTAAAACCTAAGGTATTTTTGCCTGAAGAACTAGTTTGGAAGGTAATTCTTCCCATGGATCGAAGGGATCGAAGCATGGGGAAATGGTCACCCAAATGGGAAGGACCCTTCAGAGTTATCCAAACTTTTTCTGGTGGAGCCTATGAAGTCGAAGAGTTAGGTGAAGATAAAAGGCTCTTGAGAGTAAATGGTAAATATTTGAAAAAATACAAACCTACACTTCAAGAGATAAAAATAAAGTAATAAAAGAACAAGACTAAATTAACCATAAAAATGCCAAAATGGAAATTTTATAAATTTCAGCCAAGATGGCAATGTTGTCGAATATAGATTACAAAATATGGTTACAAAAGCTGAAGCAATTAAAAGGGAATAGAGTCCTTGAGTCGAAGGTACTTGGCTTGCTGCAGCTCCAACCTTTTCTTGCACCAGGCGTTCTCCTGCACAATCTTGGCAATCTGAGCGTCGAAGCCTTGGGCCTTCTCAGCAAATTCCAGGCCTTGTTTGATTTCAGTTTGACTCTCGGTGTCTGGGATGGTCGAAAGAAGTTCCTCCTTGCGTATAGTGTTGGCATTTATCTTCGCCTCTATTTCTTCGATTTGTGCCCTGAAGGAAGCATTCTCTCGATCAATGGCATCGACTTCTTCCTGCGCAGACGCTTTTTGCTTCGACAACTCCGCAATTCGGGAAGTCGTATCCGAAACAGCAGTCCACGCAGAGGAGCTTTTGCCATACAACACCTCGAGCTGACTATTAAATCCCCTTTGGCGCCTGTAGTCTGCTGAGACTTGATCAATCATAGAGTGTAACTCCATGATCAAGCCTGAAACTTCTGGAGCTACAGCCGACAAGTCGACAGCATTTAAAACATCCCTCAAGTATGATGGAGCAGTGGGGTCCCCCTCTAAAGCCTTCATCAAGTCCTTCTTGAAAAACGGGGCCTTAACCTTCGCCAAAGCTTCATCAAGAGGAGAGGTTTCAGTGGACTTCCCCGACAGGGTAGGAACCTCCTGACTAGCGTCAGACGAACTCTTACTCTCGATGATTGCGTTGAGATAGCTAACAGGGTCAGTTTGTTTTAAGAGTTCTAAGTCCTCTTTCGACCTGTGCTTCGTTGAGGTAACCCTTGCAACAGCATTGTCTTGGGTTTGAGGCTGTTGAGTGTTAGGTGTATCGACTTGTTCCCCTTCGACTCGGACTGGGGCAGTACCAGCATCTTCTTGGTGCTCTTCGCTAGCGTCATCTTGGTGCCCTTTGCCAGTGTCACCTTGGTTCTCTTCGTCAGCAGCACCTTGATTTTCTTCGCCAGCATTGCCTTGATCCCCTTCTTCATGATTCTCTTCCGACAGGTCCACCACCTGAACCTCTGTTGGCTGTTGTTCTTCCGTTTGAGGATCTTCTGCTGGTTTTTCTACCGTCTCAGCATTGGCATCATTTATTTCGGAGGTCCTTGGCGGAGAGCTTTCAGTGGTGTCCTAAAAAAGGAAAGAAGAAGAATCTTCAGAGAACGAAAGAGACACAATCGAATATGGGTATCTATACCTAAGTTATAAAAGGGTCTAAGAGATTACCTGTAAATTAGCTTCAGCCCCAGGGATGGAATTGTCGCTTTCGACAGGCTTGTTAAGAAGAACGTTTAGTTCCTCCTCCGTTGGCTCCTCAATGATCACTGGAGGTGGCCTAGGCTTTCTCCCAGCAACCTTTATTCTGATGGTTCGACCTTCAGGAGCAGGAGCAGGAACAGGAGCGTCCTTCGTCAGCTTTCGCCTTTTTAGAGGGGCAGGAGGAGAATCACTTTCTTCATCGCTCCCAGATTCGACCACCAGTGCTGGCCGTTTCTTGGGCGAAGGTGCCTAGAAAACCAATGGGAATTCGATTTAACAATTGCATCGAAAGTCAAAAATCGAAAGCCAGGAGGGAATAATGAAAGTCTGGTTACCGATATAGAAGGCTTCTTCGAAGAGCCTTCCCCCTGTTGGTTGTTTGCGGTCTTCGCCGGCGCTGTAGTCTTCGCCGGCGGTGGAGGTTTTGTTGAAGGGCCTCCTCCCTGTTGGCCTTCTGTAGCCTTCTTGGCTACAGGCTTTCGAACAACTGAAAGCAAATAAAAAAGTTAACTGGCTAGCAGTCGAAAAAGAGACAAAGTAATGTAAAAGGATGAACTTACATTTCTTTATTTTGTCCAACACAAGGACAAAAGATTTCTGAAGCTCATCCATGAAGTCCTTCTCGTCGAAGAACTCCTCAGCATAATAGCTTTTCCACCACTCCTCGAAGGATGGTGAGCAAAGAAAATTGAGCTGGTAGTCAAACAACGAGAGAACTGTTCAACCAGCATATCTTCCGATATGCTTGATGGCAGCTTCTTCGGTGTAATCATTGCAGAAGTACAACATTGACTTCTCTCTTGGAAAAATCGGAGAAGGTAGGGTTTGGATAATACCAAACTGGCGAGATACCAGGTTTGGTTGGTATGCAATCAGACTCAAGTGAGTCTTAGAGCTCCTGAATCGAAGAGGCATGATCCTTGGTGTGAGGAACGCCTCCCACAGTATTGTATGTTCGTCAACATTAGGACCACTCGACGTCCTTGGATGTGGCCTTGTGAACCATGCTGGGCCTACCTGCCGTCGAGCAAATGGAGCCATAGTTGAAACAAACTCTTTCCTTCGAGAAAACATCAGAACGAAGTTGGTGAAGGTTTGCTGAAACTCCAGTCCATCTTCCATAGGTGTCAACAGAGCCAGCCTGGTTCCTTCGACGCGTCTGTTCACTATCTCTGGAGCCTGCTCATTTATCTGAACCTTCTTAGGCAAGAAAGATTCGAAAGTGGCATTAAGCCACAGTTGGAGCAGCCAAAAAGGCCTAGCAAGTAGCAAACTGGCCCTGTTCTCGATAATTTTTAGAAGAGTTGCCCCATTGTTGATCGAATCATAGAGGCTAGCCAGAATCAGTTCTGCCAAACAGATATTTTGGCGATGATGCAGTTGAGTAGCGAGAGTGACCATCTTTTTGGTCACCTGTAAAGACTTCGAGCAAAATACAAAGCGAGTCAGCCATAGGGCTAGAAACGCTATGTGTTCGACATCCGACACAACATCTGTCGACCTGTCGTGATAGTGGTTGATGAAAGTGGTGTATGTTGGTTTGGTGTCAGAGAAGCCAATTTGATCCTCCGACATCTCCTCCGGATCGAAGTAGTCCCCGGTGGGTCGAAGGCCAGTAATAGCGGCCACATCGAAGAGTGTGGGGGTTAGCATCCCACAGGGAAGATGGAAAGTAAAGTGGGAGTAGTCCCAGAACAGCAGAGAAGCTATCAGCATCTCCGGAGAATAGTTCAAACCTGTCTTCGACAGCATCACCAGGTCGAAAATCCCCATATCCTTCCAGATCGAAGTTTGGTGCTTCTCCATCTTTTCTAGCCAAGCAACGTAATCGGGAGTAAGGCTAGGGCCAGACCTGAAGGCCCTAACACCTCTGTTGAAGAAGCGGAGGTCGATTTTTTCATGTGCAGGGTCTTCATTGTCTTCTGCGTCTTTCTTGGCGCATGCAACCGGTTTGAGTTTCTCAACTACCGGGAAATAGCTCTTGATCTTCATAGCCTCAGAGATACTTGGATACATGGGGCCAGACATAGCAAAGATCTGGTTGGAGTATCCAACCGGGATCATAAGGTGGCGTGAGTAGGCATCGCGAACGGCGATGTCCAAGGGTTCAGGAACCCTTCGTTTGCCTGTAGAAGTTACTACTGGGGCAGTGACGAAAACCTTAGGTTTAGCGTTTTCAGATGGTACAGTAGCGCCAGGAGCATTGGAAGCAGATGCCATTGTTAGTGTTGAGGTTGAAAACGAAGTGAAGGAGAAAATGTTTTTGCAAAGATGACAAGTTGTATGAAAACAGAGAAGTTTGAAAGCTAGATGGCGTAAAAAGTCCCACAATGGGGTACTTACTGCTATTTATAGTAGTGGGAGAAAATCCCCAAAACCGAGGACATTAAATGCCATTTAATTATTGCAGGAGCTAGTGGGACGCGTGGCAGCCCCCTGTTGTTTTAGCCGTTCTGCAGAAATAGAGGGACGCAGCGTGCGTCCTCGTTTTTGGGAATTGTCATAATGACAAATTCTGAAATGACGTTTGGTACTGCACGTCGTACTGAAAGTGACGTCCTAGGTACGGATAAATGATGGTTTTCTTGGGATTGCCAATAGTTGGTAGAAAACAACAAAAAGTGCACAAGTTAATTTGTGACTAAGCGTGAAAAGACAGGTGTCGATTGGCGTTTCAAAGAATGCCTTTTTCTTTCAGAGTCGAAATAAGGCATTCTTGGGGGGCAATTTGTTGGCTCCTAAATTCGACACCTTTGTTTTATTGATGTCAGCCATTAAAGCTGAAGGATGTTTTCGACTGGCTAAGTCTGTCGAAATGCCCGTCGAAAGATGGCAAAGTACTTAGAAGATTTCTTCCCAGGGAGAAGTTGGTTGCCTTCGACGTCGAAGGAATTTCTCGTCGAAGATGTCTCTCGACGAAAGTGTTCGATGGTTCAGAGTGGAGCAGTTTGAAATTCAAGCGTTTGGAGAGAAAACGGTTTCCAGCAGTTACCACGTGCAGCGTGCAAAGATATGGAGCGTCGAACGTTGAGAACGTGCCAAGTGGAATCATCTCGAAGCAGTGTAACTGCCCGACGGTTACTTGGGATGTTTTAGTATAAATAGTAGTAGACATGTAGTTTCTCGCGTGTGTTCACAATTCTATACAAAGTCACTCATATAGATTCGAGTACCCAGCGTGTGAGAAAGAATTGTTGAGAAATATATGTGTGAAACACCAATTTTATTAATCAAAGTCATTTACTTTTCCAGAAATTTACTTGCTTTCCTCTTTACATTCCTGTCGAAGCCTTTTACTTTAAGCCTTGTTTATTTTACCAAGTCTTTCCTTCATGCAATTTACTTGAAACCTCTTTATTTTATTTAAAGCCTCTTTATTTAAAGCCTTATCCAATTTAATCAAACTTCAAAATCAACCTATGTCCTAGGATCAATCTGATCGATCCTGCGAGTAACCAAATAAGTAACCATTTGGAAGATCAGCGGTTGTTTACCAAAACCCGAGGTAAACAGAGGGCAAGATTTCAATGATGTCAAAACTATGTTGGAAATGTTGCTAGATGATATGGTGGACAAAGTAGCATGAAAAGTCTTTAAGAATTGGTATTTTGGAAAATTTATATTCTATGAGTCGACTCAAAGAAAGCTCAGGTCGACGCATGACTAAAAGTTTCTCCTTTGGGAAGTCTCAGGTTTGCTCATGTCGACTATATGGTTGACTCGTCCTGGAAGCAATGTTTAGGAACTATGAGTCGACGCATACCCCTTTAGCGGTCAACGTATGGATCTTGCACTTTGTCAAGTGGCATCTTCGAGAATGCTCTGGTCAAGTCATCCTTCTGCATAGGTCGACGCATGGATCATGAAAACTGTCATATGGAACCTTCGGGAATGCTCAGGTCGAGTCACCTCTTTTGCATAGGTCAACGCATGGCTTGTATACACTGTCATATGGCACTTATGGGAATGCTCAAGTCGAGTCCCCTCTTGCATAGGTCGACCGTTCGCTTGTAAAACTGTTTTTCAGTCTGTTAGTTTGGGTCTTGACCTTAGATAACATATATATATATATATATATATATATATATATATATATATATATATATATATATATATATATATATACTTGTTTGGTTATTTCATTTGGTTTCAACAAGAAAAGTGAAATAGATACACAAAGTACTCATCAACTTCAACCTCTCACTCATCCATTGACAACTACACATAATAATTTTTGTCGATCAAGGTGTGGAGCGTGTGTTGACAACGTCCAAAGTAGAAGATTGCGATCTTGTTCGGGTTGAGTAATTGTGGGTTTTTCTTGAATAAAATATGAGGGTCTTGTTCTTCAAGATCATTGGGATTTGGGGTTTTTTGACAATTCTTTGCTTCATCAAATTCAGTCGTGCTTAATGGATTGAGGAACCGTGGGTTCGTTCAACAAGGTAGCTACAATTGGAGGGTTTTAAAGGAAGAATTGGGGTCATCATTTGCGATCAAATCCGTCGAGCAGAGGGTTTGAGAAATGATTTGGGTTCTCAACAAGGTAGCTACAACTGGAGATTTATCGAATATTGGTGACATACTTAATTCAAATCAAATCAAGGGAAGAGAGGAGCTTAGTTTTCAATTCAACATATTGGTTTTGAATTATGGTGACTATTTTCTATCTCTTGTATAAAGTTTGAAATCATATTAGAAACCATCCTAATTGTAAATTATAGAATTAGGGGCACATGTACCCCACGCGAGGATGATTGGGGGAATTGCCTTAACAAATCGTGTGTCATTTTTCTTTCTCGCTCTTTACCGTTTATTTGTAATAATCTGAAAATTTGCTCTTGTGGTTCTAATTTTCCTGATTTGTAGTGCAATAAAACTGTTAATAAAACTATGGTAATCACTTTGAATTCTATAATTGATTTCAACACTACAAATTAAGGTAGATTGAACTTGGTGAAATTAAGCACACCAAGTGTTCGGTAAAAGTCCAAAAGTGAAAATTTGTGTATTTTCTTCTCAACATTTCATTGGAAGTAATTGACAATAGTTAAAGATTATAAGTGATCAATTATAATTGAGTTAAGTGTTAATAATTCTCATTGATTCATTCGGTTTTTCGCATATCCGATCTTTTCAATAGAGGATCATTTTAGACGAGTGTATCCGCGTAGCTTTCATTGTGCTTCAAGTTTTTCTTAAAAACTGATTTTAAAAATCAAGGTATCTATTCACCCCCCCCCCCCCTTCTAGATACGTCCTATCATCTAACAAGTGGTATCAGAGCACTGGTTCATCTAGTGCTTCACGTATAACTTATTAGACAATGGAGAACGATCCAAAAGGGACATACAGTAGAGCGCCTATTTTCACCGGTGAAAACTATAGCTATTGGAAAGATTGTATGCGTGTGCATATCAATTCTATTGATAGAAAATTTGGAAACTCATAGAAGAAGGTCCTATGGCCATAACTATGTTAAATAATACGGGTGCCATTGTACTCAAACCAGTAGCACAATGGGATGAAGAAGATGAGAAAAACTATGCTTATGACTGGAAAGTTAAAAATATGCTCATATCAGCTCTTTGAGTTGATGAATACTTTCGTATCTCGCATTGTGCTATCGCTAAGGCAATGTGGGATGCTTTACAAGTTACCCATGAGGGTAAAAACGATGTCAAACTAGCAAGGATTAACACTTTAACTCAAGAGTTTGATCTCTTTCACATGAAGCATGGTGAAACCATTGCGGATATGCAAAAGAGAATTTCTCACATAATAAATTTCTTACACACACTTGGTCATATTACTTCCAATGTTGTTGCTATTAACAAGATTTTGATATGTCTTAACAGGGAATGGAATCCTAAGGTCACGACTATCAAGGAAGCCAATGATCTAACTACATTGGATCTTACAACACTGTTTGGAAAACTTCAAGAACATGAGCAAGAGCTCACAAATCTTAATAAGCATGAAAAGAAAGAGAAGAAAGAAAAGCCGAGGGACACGGAGAAGAAGTCCACCGTGTTAAGGGCTTCAAGTTACAAGTCTTCCACCATAGATTCAAATGGAAGTTACTCAAGTGATGGAGATGAGAGTCCGAATGAAGATGTGGGTTTATTCGTAAGGAAGTACAATATATATCTTCAGAAGAATGAAATTCAACATTCGGACAAGAATCTCGTTGACTATAGAAGGAAAGCCAATCCAAACAAACCTTTTAAAAGCAAGAGAGATAAGTCAAAGGGACCTTGTTACAATTGTGGGAAACCCGGTCATTATAAACCATATTGCCCCTTATTCAAGAAAGACAAAGCAAGAAACAAGTTTCAAAAGAAGCCGAACAAAGCTAGAAGAGCTTATATTGCTTGGGATAGTGATAGTGATTCATCAAGCAAAGATGACTCTAGTGATGAAGAAGAAAAATGAAACTTGTGTCTTATGAAGCATCACAAAAAGAAAAAAAATGTAAGTCACTCTAAATATGACTATGTTGATGATATGTCTTAAACTGGATTACTAAATTCCTTTAATACTCTACATCATGAGGCTAAGGAAGCTTTCAAACGCTTAGCCTCAATTAAAAAGATTTTCAAATATCTTGAGAATAAAGTTTCCAAATCCGAAAAGGAGTTGGAAACACTAAAGGCATCCTTGATAGAGAGTATCAAAGACAAATATGAAATTGACAATACCTCTTGGCAAAATTGGCATGGATGTGAAACTTGTCACATTTGGAAAAAAGAGACTAAAGTTCTTAAAGCCAAATTAGACAAGGATTTATAACCCAAAGTTACATTTTCTATTGATCGTTCAAACTTTAGAAAAATAATGATTAATCCCTATCAAAAATATTCTTATCAAATAAGAGATCAATCAAGCAAAAGTAACTCGTATGAAGACTCGGCTTGTCTATATTGTTGCAAGGAGGGACACACCATTAAAAAATGTTGACTTAGAAGATTTTTGGTACCAAAAGGAATTTTCAAATGGTCTCCCAAAGGCAACCCATGTTTCACTCACACACACAAGGACCCAATAAAAATTGGGTACCTAATTCCCTTGTTTGATTTTGCAGGTGGAATGTCTTGAGACTACGGAGAGAAGATAGTTTCTAGATAGTGGGTGCTCAAGACATATGACGCGTGACATTCCCCTATTCTTTGACTTTTTGGCTAAGGAGAGGGGCTTTGTAACCTATGGTGATAACAACAAGGGAGCTATACTCGGAAAATATAGTGTAGGTAATCCCTCTTCTACTACTATCTCAGATGTCCTTTTAGTTGAGGGTCTTAAACACATTCTCATTAGTATTAGTCAATTATGCGAAAAAGGATATAAAGTTTCTTTTTCAAAATATTGTTTCTTAATTGAAAATAGTAATAAGGAACTTGTGATTAATGGCTTGAGGGTTAATAATGTATACATGCTTGACTTGAATGAAGTATCTTTGACCGTCGCTAAATGACTTGTCTCCATGAGTGAAGACTCATGGCTTTGGCATAGACGATTAGCGCATATCAATTTTGACTTGCTAAACAAAATTGTATCAAAAGATATAGTTGTTGGTTTACCAAAAATAAAGTTCTCTAAAGATCACTTATGTGATGCATGTCAAATGGGCAAACAAACAAAAATTTCTTTTAAATCTAAAAAGATTATCTCTACAACAAAACCACTTTAACTTCTCCACATGGATATTTTTGGACCATATAGTATAAAAAGTATGTGGTAATTATTATGGTTTTGTTATAGTAGATTATTTCTCTAGATTTTGTTGGACAATTTTATTAGCTAGCAAAAGTGACACTTTTTCCGCGTTTGAAAAATTTTCTAAGATGTTCCAAAACAAGTTAAACACTAAAATTGTTACAATCCAAAGCGATCACGGGGGTGAATTTGAAAACCACATCTTTGAGGAATTTTGTGAAAAACATGGCATTGATCATAACTTTTCCGCACCACGTACTCCACAACAAAATGGAGTAGTTGAACACAAAAACTGTGTTTTAGAAGAACTCAGAAGAACTATGATCAATGAACATGCCCTTCCTAAATAATTTTGGGTCGATGCCATAAGTATGACTTGTTATGTTTTGAATAGGATCCTAATCCATACAATTCTAAACAAAACTCCGTATGAACTACTAAAAGGAAGAAAACCTAATATTTCACACCTTCACCTTTTCAGATGTAAATGTTTTGTGTTGAACAATGGAAAGGAAAATCTTGGTAAGTTTGATTCAAAAGCAGATGGAGGCATCTTTGTCAGATACTCTCAATCTAGTAAAGCTTACAGAGCATTTAATAAAAGGTTACAAATTGTTGAGGAATCCGTGCATGTATCTTTTGATGAATCTTGTCCGAGATCGGTCGGAAAAGGTATTGTATTTGATGGTGCAGATGTATCTTCGGAAAGTATACTTAATGATCCGGATGTTGAAAGCAATGAAAATAATTCCCCATTGGAATGTGAATCTATCAAAGTAAAAGATCTGGATACTAAAAGCAATGAAAATTATCTCCCACTGGAATAGAAATCTATCAAGGATCATCCCATTGACAATATTCTTGGAGATATCACAAAAGGAGTCACTACACGGTCCAAGATAAGTAACTTATGTTATCATTTTGCTTTCGTCTCACAAGTTGAGCCTAAAAAGTCCAAAGATGCTTTACTCGATGAACATTGGTTTTTAGCTATGCAAGATGAGCTGAACCAATTCAAGAGAAATGAAGTTTGGGATCTTTTCCCTCCTCCATGAGACCATCGTGTAATCGGAACTAAATGTGTGTTTAGGAACAAATTGGACGAAAACAGAATAATAACTCGCAACAAGGCCCGCCTTGTTGCTTAACGGTATAACCAAGAGGAGGGCATCGACTATGAGGAAACTTATGCACCAGTCCCTCGACTTGAGGCTATACGCCTTTTGCTTGCCTTTGCATGTTCACGAAATTTCAATTATATCAAATGGATGTTAAGAGTGCTTTTCTAAATGGCTATATTAATGAAGAGGTGTATGTATCTCAACCTCCCGGATTTGAAAATGTTGAGTATCCTAAACATGTTTACAAACTAGAATGTGTCTTATGTGGTCTTAAACAAGCCCCTAGGGCTTGGTATAAACACCTTAGCAAGTTTTTGTTAGAACAAGGATTCTCAAGAGGAAAGGTTGATACAACACTTTTCATTAAACGCCAAGGAAAACATTCAATTTTAGTACAAGTTTATGTAGATGATATCATATTTGGTTCTACTAATACCTCCTTGGTCAAGGAGTTTTCTAAGTTGATGCAGGGAGAATTTGAAATGAGTATGATGGGTGAATTAAAGTACTTACTTGGGCTTCAAATTAATCAACTCGAGGAAGGGACTTTTGTGAGTCAAACTAAGTATTGTCAAGAACTATTAAAGCGCTTCGATATGGCAAAATCAAATATTATTGACACTCTAATGCCTACCGTGGTTAATCTTGATCATGACGAACATGGTAAGCCAGTTGACGTAAAAAGCTATAGAGGTATGATCAGTTTCCTTATTTACCTTACCGCTTCTCCTCTCGACATTATGTTTAGTGTATGTATGTGTGCTAGGTATCAATTATACCCGAAGGAGTCACATTTAAAAGTCGTTAAGCGCATACTTAGGTATCTTTGTGGTAAGACTAAGTATGGGTTATGGTTCTCTATGGGAAGTGATTACTCTTTGGTTGATTTTTCCGATTCTGACTTTGTCGGTTGCATGTTGGATAGGAAAAGTACTAGTGTTACGTTTCATTTCTTTTCAAATTCCTTAGTATGTTGGCATAGCATGGAACAAGTTTTAATTGCTTTGTCAACTGCCAAGGCGGAATATGTCGCAGCCGGTAAATGTTATGCCCAAATTTTGTGGCTCCAACATCAATTACTTGATTTTGATGTCAAACTCAATCATATTCCGATCTTTTGTGACAACACTAGTGCCATAAACCTAACAAAAAACCCGGTTTTACATTCATGCACCAAACATATTGAGATGAGACATTACTTCCTTTGGGATCATGTAGAAAAAGGAGACGTCGTATTTGAACATTTTGATAGCACAAATCAACTTGCAGATATTTTCACAAAACCTCTTGCCACCGATCCTTTCTTCCATATTCATAGGGAACTTGGTGTTCTCGATATTTCGGATAGGATGTAACTACATTATTTGCATTACTCTTATTGATACTTGTACTCTCACGAATTATCTACACTCTTATATTAAGTTACTTGTGAGGGCAAATTATCATCCCGCATCATATAGGTAATATCATTCTAACTCTAACTCTATTCTTGATAACTCAATTCGGTAAACTCGAAAATTCAAAATTCCTTGTGATAAGTGATTTTCAATAATTATGATGTGTGATCCATAGTTAGGTAGCTATTTATGTTTTATTGTGTCTTAAAATTCATGAATATGTGCAAAATTGAAAAATTTATGTTTTTTTTTGTACTTTGCAAATTTCATGAATTTTAGCTAGTATTCGTTGTTTTTTTTTTTTTAAATTATGACTTACTTTGTGTTTGTCTTCCTTTGAACACCGGTTGTAACCATACTATATGATTGGTGTCTATTTATTTTCTATGCCCTTCTATAACATCTATTTATGTGATTGTTTGTTAGAGTTATTGATTGCCAAAGTAGATAATGATCTAACCTTGCTTATATTGATTGTTATTACTTTAACATGTTTCTTTGACTCTTTTTTATGTTGTCAAAGGGGGAGAAGCATGTGGAAGTCAAGAACAGATACATGGTGCTAATATGAAACAAAAGGGTGCACATAGACAGGGGGAGAAATCTCCAAGATTAACATTCCAGATACATGGTGCTAAGGACAAGTTTTGCCATCATCAAAAAGGGGGAGTATGTGAGGGAAAGATTTAAATGATGTCAAAACTATGATGGAAATGTTTCTAGATGATATGGTGGACAAAGTAGCATGAAAAGTCTTCAAGAATTGGTATTTTTGAAAATTTATATTCTATGAGTCGACTCAATGAAAGCTTAGGTCGACGCATGACTAAAAGTTTCTCCTTTGGGAAGTCTCGGGTTTGCTCACGTCGACTATATGGTCAACTCATCCTGGAAGAAATGTTTAGGAACCATGAGTTGACGCATACCCCTGGAGCGGTAGACGCATGGATCTTGCACTTTGTCACGTGGCATCTTCGGGAATGCTCAGGTCGAGTCATCTTTCTGCATAGGTCAACGCATGGATCATGAACACTGTCATATGGAACCTTCGAGAATGCTCAGGTCGAGTCACCTCTTTTGCATAGGTAAATGCATGGCTTGTATACACTATCATATGGCACTTATGGGAATGATCAGGTCTAGTCCCCTCTTGCATAGGTCGACCATTTGCTCGTAAACACCGTTTTCAGTCTGTTAGTTTGGTTCTTGACCTTAGATAACATATATATATATATACTTGTTTGGTTATTTCATTTGGTTTCAACAATAAAAGTGAAATAGATACACAAGTTACTCATCATCTTCAACCTCTCACTCATCCATTGACCACTACACCTAATAATATTTATCGAACAAGGTGCAGAGCGTGTGTTAACAATGTCTGAAGTAGAAGATTGTGATCTTGTTCGGGTTGAGTAATTGTGGGTTTTTCTTGAATAAAATCTGAGGGTTTTATCCTCCAAGATCATTGGGATTTGGGGGGTTTTGAAAATTCTTTGCTTCATCAAATTCAGCAGTTGTTGCACCCCAAAATTTGCCCTCTCATGTTTCCCAAAGCCTTCCCCTTGCATGGTTGATCACAAACTCTTGCCTAAGGAAAAGGAAAATTTTTGAGTGTTGCTTTAAGTACACTTCGATTGGCATTCTGAAAGTACATTTCGATTGGCATTCTGAAAGATCCTTTGATTGGCATTCCGAAGGAGCGTTTCGATTGGCATTCTGAAGGAGCATTTCGATTGGCATTCTGAAGGAGCATTTCGATTGGCATTCTGAAGGAGCATTTCGATTGGCATTCTGAAGGAGCATTTCGATTGGCATTCTAAAGGAGCACTTCGATTCGCATTATGGACAACCACTTCGATTGGCATTCTGAAAGGCCCTTCGACTGGTGTTCTGAAGGAGCCTTTCGATTAGCATTATGAACAATGTCCTTCGATTGGAATTCCACAAAGGTCCATTCGAAGAAGCATTCAAAGGGTCCATTCGAAGAAGCTTTCAAAGAGCATTCGAAAAAGGCCATCAGCCCATTCGAAAGGGAGCATTCGAAGGAGGCCATCAGCCCATTCTAAAGGGAGTGTTCAAAGGCCAGCTACATGTCATTCAAAATTCAAAAAAGGACAGAATCCCATGTGTTTAGCCAACGTTACAAACTCTCATTCATGGCTTTCAAACACATGATTAACGTTATGAATCCTCCTTCATGGCTGTCAAACCACATAATCAAGGTCATTTAAACCTTTGTCTTCCTGTCCCCTCCACCTCCTCTATATAAAGAAATCACAAATGCTGCAAACAAAAAAGAAGGAAATATACAGAAAAATAGAGAACTTGAAGAGACGCTGCCCAGATTTTTCCAAGCCAAAGCTGCCACCCAGCGAACGCCTCCCCCCTCAGAACTACAGGTCGAAGCACCTCTGTTTGGTAAAAGAAAAATCTAATCTCAAGCTCACTCTCAAATTCATTTCGATTGCATATTCATATTTTTTCTGTTTGTGAATGATTTAATGTGCTTCATGTGAGCTACAGTGCAGAGTTGAGATTGTGCCATTGCTTGGGCACAATCTGAGTTTATCCTTCGAATCCCAGGATAAAACAAACCCAGACCCAGGTTCAGCAGGTGTAAATAAGAGGAGATTCGAACCAGGGGGGGTTAAGTCCCCCCTGGACTTTTAATATGTGTTTCGTTTTGCAGGAACCTCATGCTCAGCTTCTTGGTCAGAGCTTCGAAGCTCAATAGTTTAGCTTCGAACTGGACCCAGGACTTCCAGTTCGAAGGATGACATGTCCAGATCGAACCCCCTTAGAGTGCAGCCCCTCATGCACCTTCGATCCAGCCTCTTCACTGGGTCGAAAGACAGCCTGCCTCTCTTTTGACGCAGGCCTCCAGAATTACCTTTTTTTTCTTATTTTGCTGCTTGGCCCATTTGTACTCTGTTTGTTTTGTTTCTGTTTATTCCTTTTAGTTTTAGTTTTAATCAACATAAAAAAATCATAAAAAATAAACAACTTAGAATTAGGATTTAATTTAGTTAATCATTTTAACTTATCTTCTCCAATTTTAAAATCAGTAGACTTAGGTTTTATTCAAATTCAATCTTTTTTCATAAACAAAAATACAAAAAATATTAGGTTTGCTTTAGAATAAATTTTAATCAGTATTTTTAATTAATTAAATTTGACTTAACTGAATATTTAGCATTTTCTCAACAAAAAAAAAGATAAAACAACAAAAAGATTATATGCTAGGTTTTTTAAGTTTCATGCGCGTTTATTTTATCGTAACTGCTTATTATTCCCCCAATTTTGGACATGTAAATAATCTCCCTCCCCGAAACCTTGTAATAGCGTAGGATTTATAATTTCTGCACTTTAAATTCCTGTATATATATTAACTGCTTAGATGTATGCTAACTAGGATTGTATGACAAGATCTAAAAACAAATGGTAGAACACCTAAACATGCAAAGATAATATAAACTGAAAATTGACACACTTGCACATGCCACTCCTAGGGTACACCTCATTTGGTTGCCTCAAATGTGGTTATTAAGTATAGGATGTTTTAGAGGTCGTCCTTTTGTCCCAAGATTATAAGTTGCCTCGAAATGGTTGCCTCGATAAAAAATGATCTAAGACATTAGGATTACCACTAAAGTGTCCTAACGTTGCTTTAGTGACCACAAGTCCCTTAAATCGAATTGACCCGAAAAATCCAACGACGGTGCTACCTACTCCTCAATAGTGGGATAGCACTGTCTAAAGGACATTTGCACAATTAAATTCTTTTTCGAGTAGTTAGAGGTTCTTAAGTACTTGCTCCTTTTAAAAATAAAACAAAAACTTTTCGCACTTACACTTTCTTCAAAAACAAAATTCTTTTCAAAACCCACAATCACAAAGAAAAGCAAACCTTTTGAAAACATAGTGAGCAAGTACCTAAGAGCCCGTGGATAACCACGAATAGAAAGGGTGCTAACACCTTCCCTTTCTATAATCTACCTCCCGAACCCGAGAAACATCTCGAAAAGGAATTTTTTATGTGCTTTTGTCCTTTCCCTTGTTGGATAAAATAAAAGATGGTGGCGACTCTTGTTACCGCAACACTTTGCAAAAACAAACGCAAACGCGAACCAGCATACAAAAAAACAGTCAGTTCTCGTTCCCACCGATCACAGAACTGGCGACTCTGCTGGGGAACATTCTTAATAAGTGAGGTGTACCTTAGGGCTAGATCACTTGTGTTTTCATTTGTATTGCTTTGTATGCATTTAATTTTGTGGGCTTGTATCGGAGATCTAAATCCTCCACCCAGATTTTGGGAAACATTCATAGATAGCAATACGTTGTGGAAACTGTGCGGGGTATACCGACACGGTTGAAACAACAGTTATATTAGTGAGACATATTTATGAGTACCGGTAGCCTTTGAGTCAATCAAAGAGAATACGGGGCCGCTGAGTGATGTCACTAAGCACTAATGACCTAGAACCTTACTTGACCATCTTGGCCATTTTTATGGGTAGTGAGATGACGAACTTTGGTGCAGTCTGAAGTTGGTAGATACTCAATACTACACTCATTGAGGATTGTTTTCTTGGAATATTTTGGTCGCTAGTTCAGTGGCTAAACCAAAACAATGAACATAGAAAATAATCCAATGATATTGAGCTCCTTAGAACCCGGTTACTATTTATAGGACAGGTTTTTGAGCCAACTACACTCAAGAGGGTACTTGCCTATGAAACCTCCTGCAAGCCTGAAACTAGGGTTTTTGTGTGACTTGCTTGTACATGTGTTTTTTCATACATAATAAAGCATCATATGCATCTTCTAACCATTTCAAGGATTTAGATCTTCATCTTTGTTCTTGTTTTGTAGGACATGGAGTCTCTCCGCAGGAAAACAATTCAAGTCAACCTTGTAAGGGTCCCTCTTCAACTCAAAGAGCTTACATCCAGGATTCCCGAGAATTCTCTCTTCAGTGAAAGACATGGTAGACACCTCAGCTTGGTCAACACCAACATTGAAGAAGACATGATGAAAGTTCTATTCCAGTTCTTTGACCCCCTACACCACTGTTTCACATTCCCTGATTATCAATTGGTGCCTACTTTGGAGGAATTTTCTCAACTCCTGAGAATTCCTATTCTTAGTCAACTACCCTACAACGGTACGAAAAAGGAACCAAAACTTGAAGATGTTGCTCAAGTATTACGCTTGCAACCATCCGACATCAAAGGGCATTGGGAAACCAAAAGTGGTATCAAAGGATTCTTGGCAAAGTTTCTGTTTGAGAAGGCACGAGAATGCTGGAATTCTCTTGATCTACAAGCCTTTGAAGAGATTGTGGCACTCCTTATCTATGGTTTAGTTTTGTTCCCAAATCCCGATCAACTTATAGATGTGAATGCTGTCAAGATTTTCATATCCAGGAATCCCATACCTACATTGCTTGGGGACATCCTCCACTCATTTTACACACGAACAATGAGGAAAAGAGGTGTTCTCATGTGTTGTACTTCTCTCTTAGCAAGGTGGTTTATTTCTCATCTTCCACAATCAGTTTTGAAGAAAGAATAGGGTTTAAGGTGGTCATAACGATTGATGACCCTCACACATTCTGATGTACATTGGTGTTCTCGGTCCAGAGAAAATATCACTATCATTGATTGTTGTGGAGAATTTCCTAATGTTCCGTTACTTGGAATTAGGGGAGGCATTACCTACAACCCCTGTCTAGCTTTGAGACAATTTGGATATGCTCGGAGGGATGGCCCTCATGACATGTTGATCCCTGGCCTAGTTTTTGACTTCAACAACGATACACAAGGACTTCGACAAAGGTTCATCAGAGCTTGGAGGATGCCTAACAAAGTGGATAGTAAGACACTGGGGTACAAGAACTCCATCCCCCTTGAGCCTTACCTCAAGTGGGTACGAACCCGCTCCCATAATCTTATGATGCCATATCCTCACATTCTCCCCTTGATCAAAGAGCCTGTTATGGAAAGAGAGGTTCCATACGCCATCTTACATCCTGACATGCCAACATCATGGGAAGAAATGCAAAAGAGTTGGATCCAACTCAAGGAATAACAGAATACTTTTGAAGCCAGCTTCTATGCCAGTGAAAAGAAGGTTTTGGAGCTTACCCGCCGACTTCACGAGTAGGATACCCTCAACACTTACATCGCTCCAAAGAGGATGCGCAATGTCTTTTTACATTAAGAATTTTGTAATATTTCTCCCATGGGGCACTTATGTACTAACAAATTGCTTCTTAATATGATGTGTGTTCTTTTTGTCTACAACAAATTTGAATTTTTGAACTCTTGAATGCATTACATAGCATACCATTCATCATATGCATAACAGGTACCCTTTTACAGGTCTCTTATCTTCTTCGCTGTTTATTTCAGCAATCATCATGTCTGCTGAAACTTCCACTGAGCAAGCTATCAAGGCCCTCCAGGCCCAGAATGCCCAATTTCAAGAGTTGGTCATGAATCTAGCTAAGGGTCAGCAGGACCTGAAGACCCTGCTCCTGAAAAAGAAGAAGAAGAAGAGGACCGTCCTGTTCAATTCTGGACGCAGGTTTGGAAATGGGCTGCAGAATTAAATTGATCTGGCCACCCCGTCTGAAGAGAAAGACAGTCCACAAGAAAGGAGGGCTCCTAGCCCTGAGGTCTCCGACAACGAGACGGACTATGATGAAGAACAGTATCCTCCTACTGAGGATAAGTACAAACAGCTGGAGGATCGTTTGAACGCTATGGAAGTACAGAAGGTGCCTGGTCTGGACTTCGGAGATTTAGGTTTATCATCTAGGGTGGTGATTCCCCACAAGTTCAAGGCACCTGCCTTTGCCAAATATGACGGAGCTTCCTGTCCCAAGCTGCACCTCCGGTCATATGTGAGGAAGATCCAACCATACACTACTGATAAGAATTTATGGATCCATTTCTTTCAGGATAGTCTCTCAGGGACTCATCTTGATTGGTTCTATCAGTTGGATGGAGCCAGTATCCGCAGCTGGGAGGATTTGGCTGCTGCATTCTTTAAGCATTATCAGTATAATTTCAACCTCGCTCCTACGCATACCCAACTCTAGGGTATGTCAATAGGGACGGGCGAAGGATTTAAAGAGTATGCTCAAAAATGGAGGGACCTGGTCGGAAGGGTGCAACCACCTTTGGCTGATCGTGAACTGGTTGATATGTTTCTGGGGACCCTGTTTGGTCCATTCTTTAACCATTTGATTGGAAGCTCCTCAGCCGGGTTTACAGACCTTATCTTGACTGGTGAGAGGATTGAAGCTGGAATTAAGGCTGGAAAAGTACAGAAGGGTGCCTCCTCGAGCACCGAGAAGAGACCGTTTAAGAAAGAATCCAGTGCGGTCTACAGTTCGAGAAGGAAGAATAGACCTGAACACCGCCAAGCTGTCAATGCGGTTGTTATCTCAAAACCTGCCGATGCTCCTCAGCATCACAACCAACGAAGGGACGAGAGACCTCAAAGGCAATTCACTCGTCTCAGCATGACCTTGTCTTAGATTCTTCCACAATTACTGAAGACCAATCTGGTGACCCTAAAAGAAGCTCCAAAGAATCCAAATACCATGTCACCAAGGTATAACCCTAATGCCCGCTGCGCTTTTCACTCTGATAGCCCAGGGCATAATACAGACGATTGTTGGGTTTTGAAGAACAAGGTGCAGGACTTAATTGATGCAAAGGAGATTGAGTTCGAGGCGCACGAGAGGCCTAATGTTGTAACTGCTCCCATGCCCAGGCATGGAGTGAATGTTGTAGAGGAAGACTCGTTTGTAGTTTCTGTGGATGATGTTGTTACCCCTCTAATGACTATCAAGAAGAACCTGTTACTAGCCAGTTTATTTCCGGGTTGTGGTGAAGGTTGCCCTATGTGTTCTGTTTTACCTACTGGTTGTCCATCTTTAAGGTCAGGTATCCAGAACCTGATGGATAGTAAAGAGATTCTTTTTGAGAAGATTGTTGTTCCACCCATTCACTCTGAAGAAGTTTCCATCATTACCATTTTCGACAATTCTTCCAAGGCTCCCTCGAGGACGCCTGTTAGAATTACATCTGTTCCGAAGACCGCACCCATAATCATCACTGTTCCGGGGCCCATCCCCTATACCTCTGACAAAGCTGTCCCTTGGCACTATGGGGCAGATGTTTATGTTCTCGGAGTCAAGCAAGAGTTTGATGCTGATACCGGCACCGACAACATTACAGGGCCTGCCAAAGTCACCCGCAGTGGTAGACTTTTCTCACCTGATATTACTCCGCCAGCTGTCCGAAGACCTGTTGTCATTAAGCCTGCAAGTGTACCTACTGTTGTTCCTGATCAAATTCCTATCCTTCCCCCTGTCGCCGAGTCATCTAGCGCTCGGGGAAAATGGATCGCTACTGATATGCCTGCCCAGACGGAGGCGCCAAAGACAATCAGCGTTGAAGCTTCCAAACAGGAGATGGAAGAGATTCTGAAAATCATCAAGAAGAGTGATTATAATGTGGTTGAGCAACTGGGGCAAACCCCATCCAAGATTTCTATGTTATCACTGTTGTTGTGTTCATAGGCCTATGCCAAGTCTCTGATTACCTTCCTAAAGACGGCCCACGTACCACCGGAGACATCAGTTGATCAATTTACCGATTGTGTGGCCAAGTTAACTGCTGATAATGGTTTGGGTTTCTCCGACACTGATCTGACTGCTAAAGGGAAGAACCATAATGATGCCCTGCATGTCTCCATTGAATACAGGGGCACTACTCTTGTACATGTGTTGGTTGACACTTGTTCCTCGTTGAACGTCTTGCCAAAGAAAGCTCTAGACAGGCTGGATTGTGAAGGTCTGGAGCTAAAGTCGAGTAACATTGTTGTCCGGGCCTTTGATGGGTCTAAGAAGATGGTGCATGGTGAGGTTGATATTCCAATCAAAGTTGGTTCTCAGGTCTTCAACTCTACATTTTACGTGATGGACATTCGGCCGTCATATTCTTGTTTACTGGGTCATCCATGGATCCACAAAGCTGGAGCCGTAACCTCAACGCTCCACCAGAAGTTGAAGTATCTGGTCAGAGGGAAGATTGTAACAGTTCAAGGGGAGGAGGAGTATATTGTCAGCCACCTCAACTCGTTCCGGTATGTAGAGATAGATGGGGAGTTCAATGAGACCCCATTTCAACACTTTGAAGAGGTTCCTCAGATATTGGCATCGACAGAGACTGTGATGGAATATTCTCCTATGAAGATGGCTTCCTTAAAGGATGCTCGGGCTGTTATTGAGAAGGGTGAATACGCAAACTGGGGCCGACTTCCTGATTTCACTCAGAAGACTAACAAGTTTGGTTTGGGTTTCACTGCAGAAGCTCAGAAGGTTATTCAAAGTGCAAGGATTGGAAGACCTCCTGTGTTCATCAGTAACTCGGGAGTAAATGCCATCGAAGATGACGTGGAAGAGTCTGAGTTAGACAATTGGATCTATCCTACTACTGACGGAGGACTAAGCAACTGGACAGCAAATGACTTCATCCCTATTACTTTTATTACTCAGTAATGAGCTCTTTGTTTCGAATTTGTAACAGACAATGTTTTGAAACTTTATGGCCCGGTGTCTTACCCGAGGCACCGTGGCTTCATTCGTGAGGGCTTTTGTATGCCATTTTAATATATCATTAATAAAAGCATTGGACGTTTTCGCATTTCAAATTTTGTGCTCCTTGTCTTTCTTTATTACATATTGCAAAACAGCTATTTTACACACACTCACATGTACAGGTCCCAATCCACTCTGGATCTCACTGGTAACAACTCTGCTACTGCCAGTTATAACTTCGAAAATCTGATCAACTTAGCCGAAGACGAAGGTGAAGATGATTGCGAAGTGCCTGGTGAGCTTGAAAGACTACTACTCCAGGAAGAGAGGGCCATTCATCCACATGAAGATCCGTTGGAAACAGTGAATCTGGGTACCGAGACAGACAATAAGGAAGTCAAGATCGGTGAAAATCTGGAGCTTAGTGTGAAACAACGGTTGATTCGGATGCTGCATGACTACGTGGAAATCTTTGCCTGGTCTTACGAAGATATGCCTGGGTTGGATACTGACATTGTGGTTCATCGCCTGCCTACCAAGGAAGACTGCCCTCCCGTAAAACAGAAGGTTCGCCGTATGCGTCCAGAGATGTCTGAGAAAATCAAGGCCTAAGTTATGAAACAGTTTGACGCCGGTTTTCTAGCAGTAACTTCTTACCCTCAGTGGGTTACCAATGTGGTTCCAGTACCGAAGAAGGATGGTAAGGTTCGAATGTGTGTTGACTATAGGGATCTGAACAGGGCAAGCCCCGAGGATGATTTCGCTCTACCTCATATCGACGTTCTGGTTGATAACACCGCTCAGCATAAGGTTTTCTCCTTTATGGATGGTTTCTGCGGTTATAATCAAATTAAAATGGCTCCCGAAGACATGGAGAAGACCACTTTTGTCACTCAGTGGGGCACTTTTTGTTACAAGGTCATGCCTTTTGGGTTGAAAAATGTTGGGGCAACGTATTAGCGTGCCATGGTTGCTTTATTTCATGATATGATCCATCATGAGATTGAAGTATACGTCGACGATATGATTGCGAGGTCCTAAACTGAGGAGGAACACCTTGACCATCTACAGAAACTGTTTGACAGGTTGAAGTTATACAAGCTGAGATTGAACCCAAACAAATGTACCTTCACGGTGAGGTCTGGCAAATTGCTAGGTTTCGTCGTGAGCGACAAAGGTATTCAAGTGGACTCTGCTAAGGTGAAAGCCATACAAGAGATGCCAGCTCCCAAGACAGAGAAAGAGGTCATAGGCTTTCTAGGACATTTGAACTACATTGCCGGATTCATCTCGCACCTAACTGCTACTTGTGAGCCAATCTTCAAACTGCTGAAGAAAGATCAAGTGGTACATTAGAACGATGAATTCCAAGCCGCTTTCGAAAGAATCAAAGAATACCTCCAGGAGCCACCTATTCTTATGCCACCAGTGGAAGGGAGACCTCTAATCTTATACTTGACAGTACTTGACAACTCAATGGGGTGTGTGCTGGGGCAGCATGACGAGTCTGGATGAAAAGAGCATGCTATTTATTACCTTAGCAAAAAGTTTACCGACTGTGAGACGCGATACTCACTGCTCGAGAAAACATGTTGCGCTTTGGCATGGGCTGCTCGCCGGCTGAGACAGTATATGTTGACTCACACTACTCTGTTGATTTCAAAGATGGATCCAATCAAGTATATCTTCGAAAAGCCTGCCTTGTCTGGAAGAATAGCAAGATGGAAGATGATCTTGACTGAATACGACATCCAGTACACGACTCAAAAAGCAATCAAGGGAAGTGTATTGGCAGACCATTTGGCACATCAGGCAGTGGATGATTACCAGTCTATGAATTTCGAATTTCCGAACGAGAATATCATGGTAGTGACTGACTGTGAAACACCTGGACCGGATGAAGGACCTGAGGAAGGATCCCGATGGTCTATGCACTTTGATGGAGCTTCAAACGCTTTGGGTAATGGCATTGGCGCTGTGATCATATCTCCTAAAGGCTCTCATACTCCGTTTACCGCCCGACTGTGTTTCAACTGCACCAACAACATGGCGGAGTATGAAGTATGCATTATGGGTCTTCAAGCTGCAATTGACCTAAGGATTAAGTTTCTGAGTGTCTTCGGAGATTCCTCTCTCGTAATCAGTCAGATCAAAGGAGAGTGGGATACGAAACACCCAAATCTTATTCCTTACAAGGAGTATGTGTTGACGTTGCTTCCCTATTTCGAGGAGATAACCTTTGAACACTTCCCAAGAGAGGAGAATCAGTTGGCGGACGCGTTAGCTACGCTGTCTTCTATGTTCAAAGTCAAATTGGACAACGAGGCTCCCCGGATCATTATTTGGAAGTTGGATGAGCCTGCACATTGCTGTGATCTTGAGACCGAAGAGGTAACAGAAAAGCCTTGGTATCATGAAGTGAAGAGGTACCTTGAAGCTCAAGAATACCCCGAGGGTGCATCTGTTAATGACAAGAAGTTTCTAAGAAGGTTCGCGGAAAGGTTCTTCATCAGCAATGGCATTCTTTACAAACGTAACCATGATTCAACCTTACTGCATTGCATGGATAAAATTGAAGAAGAAAGAATCATGGCAGAGCTGCATGAAGGTACTTTCGGAACTCATTCCAGTGGACATACCATGGCAAAGAAAATCCTTCGGGCAGGATACTACCGGTCCACAATGGAAGCCGACTGTTATCAGCATTCTCGGACATGTCGCAAGTGCCAAGTTTATGCTGATAAGGTGCATGTTCCTCCAGTTCCTCTAAATGTCTTGACAGCACCTTGGCCTTTTGCAATGTGGGGCATTGATATGATCAGCGAGATCAGATCTACGGCATCCAACGTGCATCGTTTCATCCTGGTAGCGATTGATTACTTTACGAAGTGGGTTGAAGCAGCTTCCTTTTCTACGGTAACCAAGAACGTCGTGGCACAGTTCATTCGGCACAACCTGATCTGTCGATACGGCGTACCAGAAAGGATCATTACGGACAATGGTACCAATCTTAACAACAAAATGATCACTGAGCTCTGTGAGAAATTCAAGATACAGCATCATAACTCTTCTCCCTACTGGCCGAAGATGAATGGGGTTGTTGAAGCAGTAAATAAGAACATTAAGAAGATTGTGCAGAAGATGACAGTGACATACAAAGACTGGCACGAGATGTTAGCATTTACTCTCCATGGGTACCGTACCTCAGCATTGACGTCAACAGGGGCAACACCGTATTCCTTGGTTTATGGCATGGAGGCAGTCTTGCCCATTGAAGCTCAGATACCCTCTCTTCGTATCATGAAGGATAAAGGTTTGAGAGAAGACGACTGGATTCAGTCCCGGCTTGATCAATTAAATCTAATCGATGAAAAGAGGCTTACTGCTATTTGTCATGGTCATACGTACCAAAAACGAATGATCAAGGCATTTAACAAGAAAGTCAGACGACAAGAGTATCAAGTTAGGGACCTGGTAATCAAGCGCATCATTCTACCTCAAGGTGATCGCAGGGGCAAATGGACCCCTACTTACGAAGGGCCATTTGTGGTTAAGAACATCTTCTCAGGAGGAGCTATGATTCTAACCACCATGGATGGTGACGACCTTCCTCACCCTGTCAATGCAGACATAGTAAAAAGATACCACGCATAATCAAAGACCCGCTAGGTTGACTGGCCTAGGCAAAAATAAGGGCTTCCCGGCGAACCAAAAGGGTTCGGGCAAAAATAAGGGATGAAAATAAAAAATCTGTACACCCGGCAAGTCGAAAACCTGAAAAGGCGGCTTGGGCAAAAATGGGTATCCCGGTGGACTGAAAACCCGAAAGGGCGGTCCATGCAAAAGTTAGGGATTAAAGCGTAATACTATGTCTCATTGGATCACCTCGCATCCGGACTTCGGTATCAACTATCAGGCTCGGACGACACCAGTCAATCAGATTCACCTTCAACTAAGAAACAAAGTGATAAGATGCTTGAATATATAAAGGCAATAGCAGAGTTGGAACCCAGTGGGATTATTCACATAGCTGTTTTGTTTTCACAAATTATATAAATTCTATTTGTTCGGCGGCGTTCTCTTACTATGACGTCATCCTCTTGTACAAAATGCCTATTTACAGGCCAAACTTCAAGGTCAATACAAACTCATTTTCAAACAAATTTCAAATTGTTTTTCCTTTATCTGTTTTGTTTTGCAAAGAACGTCCAATGTTCATTTTTGATATATGCATTTGACATCAAATTGCTGCTCATAAACATTTACATACGAAACAAAGGACTAATTACGGGTGATATCAGAAACAAGGGGCAATAAGATTTGTCTGAGCTGTCTATTTTCTCTGTCCACCAAGGCACCAAGGTATATTCAGTTGAAGAATATGGCTAAGATACCTTCACTCCCCGCAGAATAAAAAACGGTAGTGGTAGTTCTCCCCACTGGGACTTGCAACCATGAACAAATCAGCAAGATTCTTCCCAAGCAGAGTTGATCTACCATCAGCCCGAAAAGGTTGGGTATTCCCCAGAAGGTCTTAATATTCCCCAGCGGGGTATAAGGATATCCCCCAGCAAACATAAGAGTATCCCTGGCAGTATTAATATTCCTCAACGGAATATAAGAATGTTCCCCGGCAGAATGCAAGACACCCCCATTGGAGCCATTTCCCCAGCGCAGTCTAAAAAAAAGGCTTCCCCAATGGAGTTGGATCATCTTCCCCAGTAGATTCTGGAAGCTTATCCCCTGCAGAGTACAAAATAAATCTCCCCAGCCAATTTCAGAAGGTTATCCCCAGCAAGTTGCAACTGAAAAGTCATCCCCCAGCGAAGTTCTTTCTTTCCCCAAGCAGGATTTCTATCCTCAACAGATTCAATATCACCAACAAGGGTAATCAATCCCCAGCGGAGTTTATCGTCAAAATCCCCAACAGAGCTTATCAGCGGAGTCCCCGGCGGAGTTTATAATCCTCAGCAGAGTATCTCTTCCCCACAGAGTATTTCCCCGCAGAGTAATCTCTTCATCAAGTTTATTCCCCAACGGAGTTCTTCTCTCCTGCAGGTTTATTCTCACAATCATCTTCGTTCGTCATCCCCAGTGGAAACGAAGAACTCAACTCTATTCGCCAACAGTTCCGGGATTTGTTTTCCCCAGCTAAAACATCACATTCCCATACATCATGATACATACATATACGCATCATACGAATACAATCTCATTTATTTTGAGAACATCATTGCCTGATCCATATCATGCATTGCATATGACTGACCTTTACCTTTCAGGAAAAATGCAGTTAAGTTCTCAGCTTAGTCGAAGATCTGACCAGTTCTTAAATCTCAATTGAATTATCATCAGTTGAATTTTCAGATAAGGTTCTCAATCTCGACAGTTTTCCTCCGTCATAGTATGGACAAGTTCTATAACCTCAGCGGTTTACTCCATTGAACATGAGACAGTTCCTAGATCTTGATGAAGATGTTTCCCTACGTCATAGTATGGACGGGTTCTATAACCTCAACGATATACTCCATTGAGCACGAGAGAGTTCTTAGATCTTGATGTTTTCCTCCGTCATAGTGTGGACAAGTTCTATAACCTCAGCGGTTTACTCCATTGAGCACGAGACAGTTCCTAGATCTTGATTAAGATGTTTCCCTATGTCATAGTATGGACGAGTTCTATAACCTCAATGGTATACTCCATTGAGCACGAGACAATTCCTAGATCTTAATATTTCCCTACGTCATAGTGTGGACGAGTTCTATAACCTCAACGGTATATTCCATTGAGCACGAGACAGTTCCTAGATCTTGATGTTTTCCTCCGTCATAGTGTGGACACGTTCTATAACCTCAGCGGTTTACTCCATTGAGCACGAGACAGTTCCTAGATCTTGATGAAGATGTTTCCCTACATCATAGTGTGGATGAGTACTATAACCTAAACGATATACTCCATTGATCACGAGTCAGTTCCTAGATCTTGATGTTTTCCTCCGTCATAGTGTGGACAAGTTCTATAACCTCAGCGGTTTACTCCATTGAGCACGAGACAGTTCCTAGATCTTGATGAAGATGTTTCCCTACGTCATAGTGTGGACGAGTTCTATAACCTCAACGGTATACTCCATTGAGCACGAGACAATTCCTAGATCTTGATGTTTTCCTACTTCATAGTGTGGATGAGTTCTATAACCTCAACGGTATACTCCATTGAGCACGAGACAGTTCCTAAATCTTGATGTTTTCCTCCGTCATAGTATGGACGAGTTCTATAACCTCAACGGTATACTCCATTGAGCACGAGACAGTTCCTAGATCTTGATGAAGATGTTTCCCTATGTCATAGTGTGGACGAGTTCTATAACCTCAACGGTATACTCCATTGAGCACGAGACAATTCCTTGATCTTGTTTATTTCCTCTGTCATAGTGTGGACAAGTTCTATAACCTAAGCGGTTTACTCCATTGAGCACGAGACAGTTCCTAGATCTTGATGAAGATGTTTCCCTACGTCATAGTTTGGACGAGTTCTATAACCTCAACGGTATATTCCATTGAGCACGAGACAGTTCCTAGGTCTTGAAGTTTTCCTCCGTCATAGTGTGGACACGTTCTATAACCTCAGCGGTTTACTCCATTGAGCACGAGACAGTTCCTAGATCTTGATAAAGATGTTTCCCTACATCATAGTGTGGATGAGTACTATAACCTCAACGGTATACTCCATTGAGCACGAGTCAGTTCCTAGATCTTGATGTTTTCCTCCTTCATAGTGTGGACAAGTTCTATAACCTCAGCGGTTTACTCCATTGAGCACGAGACAGTTCCTAGATCTTGATGAAGATGTTTCCCTATGTCATAGTGTGGAAGAGTTCTATAACCTCAACAGTATACTCCATTGAGAACGAGACAATTCCTAGATCTTGATGTTTTCCTACATCATAGTGTGGATGAGTTCTATAACCTCAACGGTATACTCCATTGAGCACGAGACAATTCCTAGATCTTGATGTTTTCCTCCGTCATAGTATGGACGAGTTCTATAACCTCAACGGTATACTCCATTGAGCACGAGACAGTTCCTAGATCTTGATGAAGATGTTTCCCTATGTCATAGTGTGGACGAGTTCTATAACCTCAACGGTATACTCCATTGAGCACGAGACAGTTCCTAGATCTTGATGTTTTCCTCTGTCATAGTGTGGACAAGTTCTATAACCTCAGCGGTTTACTCCATTGAGCACGAGACAGTTCCTAGATCTTTATGAAGATGTTTCCCTACGTCATAGTGTGGACGAGTTCTATAACCTCAACGGTATATTCCATTGAGCACGAGACAGTTCCTAGATCTTGATGTTTTCCTCCGTCATAGTGTGGACACGTTCTATAACCTCAGCGGTTTACTCCATTGAGCACGAGACAGTTCCTATATCTTGATGAAGATGTTTCCCTACATCATAGTGTGGATGAGTACTATAACCTCAACGGTATACTCCATTGAGCACGAGTCAGTTCCTAGATCTTGATGTTTTCCTCCGTCATAGTGTGGACAAGTTCTATAACCTCAGCGGTTTACTCCATTGAGCACGACACAGTTCCTAGATCTTGATGAAGATGTTTCCCCCCAATTGAATTATGAACAGGTTCTTAAAAATCAGCTGAGGCATTCTCCCAGTTGAAGTACAGGCAGGTTCCTAAATCTCAATGAAGTTAGACTTCCCCAGTGGAATCTTCTACAACAACAGGTATGCAAGTTTTCGCTAAGGAATCTCTTATGTGATCGACACTCCTGCAGATGGCATCTATAAGCCCATCCTCCTACCAACAATCTCCAAATGGCATCTGTAAGCCCATTCCTGACATCACAATGCTGATACTTCACCATGCGAGTGCAAATTTCTGGGCACTCTAGTGTTCAATTATCTTCCACCCTCGGATCACGAAAGGCTCGAAAGCCAATCTATATCCTCAGGTTTAAGAAAATTGAACAGGGGCAACTGTTGCACCCCAAAATTTGCCCTCTCATGTTTCCCAAAGCCTTCCCCTTGCATGGTTGATCACAAACTCTTGCCTAAGGAAAAGGAAAATTTTTTAGTGTTGCTTTAAGTACACTTCGATTGGCATTCTGAAAGTACATTTCGATTGGCATTCTGAAAGATCCTTCGATTGGCATTCCGAAGGAGCGTTTCGATTGGCATTCTGAAGGAGCATTTCGATTGGAATTCTAAAGGAGCATTTCGATTGGCATTCTGAAGGAGCGTTTCGATTGGCATTCTGAAGGAGCATTTTGATTGGCATTCTGAAGGAGCACTTCGATTGGAATTATGGACAAGCACTTCGATTGGCATTCCGAAATGCCCTTCGACTGGTGTTCTGAAGGAGCCTTTCGATTAGCATTATGAACAATGTCCTTCGATTGGAATTCCAGAAAGGTCCATTCGAAGAAGCATTCAAAGGGTCCATTCGAAGAAGCTTTCGAAGAGCATTCGAAAAAGGCCATCAGCCCATTCGAAAGGGAGCATTCGAAGGAGGCCATCAGTCCATTCGAAAGGGAGTGTTCGAAGGCCAGCTACATGTCATTCAAAATTCAAAAAAGGACAGAATCCCATGTGTTTAGCCAACGTTACAAACTCTCATTCATGGCTTTCAAACACATGATTAACGTTACGAATCCTCCTTCATGGCTGTCGAAACACATAATCAAGGTCATTTAAACCTTTGCTTCCTGTCCCCTCCACCTCCTCTATATAAAGAAATCACAAATGCTGCAAACAAAAAAGAAGGAAATATACAGAAAAATAGAGAACTTGGAGAGACGCTGCCCATAATTTTCCAAGCCAAAGCTGCCACCCAGCGAACGCCTCCCCCCTCAGAACTACAGGTCGAAGCACCTCTGTTTGGTAAAAGAAAAATCTAATCTGAAGCTCACTCTCAAATTCATTTCGATTGCATATTCATATTTTTTATGTTTGTGAATGATTTAATGTGCTTCATGTGAGCTACAGTGCAGAGTTGAGATTGTGCCATTGCTTGGGCACAATCTGAGTTTATCCTTCGAATCCCAGGATAAAACAAACCCAGACCCAGGTTCAGCAGGTTCGAATAAGAGGAGATTCGAACCAGGGGGTTAAGTCCCCCCTGGACTTTTAATATGTGTTTCGTTTTGCAGGAACCTCATGCTCAGCTTCTTGGTCAGAGCTTCGAAGCTCAACAGTTTAGCTTCAAACTGGACCCAGGACTTCTAGTTCAAAGGATGACATGTCCAGATCGAACCCCCTCAGAGTGCAGCCCCTCATGCACCTTCGATCCAGCCTCTTCACTGGGTCGAAAGACAGACTGCCTCTCTTTCGACCCAGGCCTCCAAAATTACCTTTTTTTTCTTATTTTGCTGCCTGGCCCATTTGTACTCTGTTTGTTTTGTTTCTACTTATTCCTTTTAGTTTTAGTTTTAATCAACATAAAAAAATCATAAAAAATAAACAACTTAGAATTAGGATTTAATTTAGTTAATCATTTTAACTTATCTTCTCCAATTTTAAAATCAGTAGACTTAGGTTTTATTCAAATTCAATCTTTTTTCATAAACAAAAATACAAAAAATATTAGGTTTGCTTTAGAATAAATTTTAATCAGTATTTTTAATTAATTAAATTTGACTTAACTGAATATTTAGCATTTTCTCAAAAAAAAAAAGATAAAACAACAAAAAGATTATATGCTAGGTTTTTTAAGTTTCATGCGCGTTTATTTTATCGTAACTGCTTATTATTCCCCCAATTTTGGACATGTATATAATCCCCCTCCCCGAAACCTTGTAATAGCGTAGGATTTACAATTTCTACACTATAAATTCCTGTATATATATTAACTGCTTAGATGTATGCTAACTAGGATTGTATGACAAGATCTAAAAACAAATGGTAGAACACCTAAACATGCAAAGATAATATAAACTGAAAATTGACACACTTGCACATGCCACTCCTAGGGTACACCTCATTTGGTTGCCTCAAATGTGGTCATTAAGTATAGGATGTTTTAGAGGTCGTCCTTTTGTCCCAAGATCATAAGTTGCCTCGAAATGGTTGCCTCGATAAAAAATGATCTAAGACATTAGGATTACCACTAAAGTGTCCCAACGTTGCTTTAGTGACCACAAGTCCCTTAAATCGAATTGACCCGAAAAATCCAACGATGGTGCTACCTACTCCTCAATAGTGGGATAGCACTGTCTAAAGGACATTTGCACAATTAAATTCTTTTTCGAGTAGGTAGAGGTTCTTAAGTACTTGCTCCTTTTAAAAACAAAACAAAAACTTTTCGCACTTACACCTTCTTCAAAAACAAAATTCTTTTCAAAACCCACAATCACAAAGAAAAGCAAACCTTTTGAAAACATAGTGAGCAAGTACCTAAGAGCCCGTGGATAACCACTGATAGAAAGGGTGCTAACACCTTCCCTTTCTATAATCTACCTCCCGAACCCGAGAAACATCTCGAAAAGGAATTTTTTCTGTGCTTTTGTCCTTTCCCTTGTTGGATAAAATAAAAGACGGTGGCGACTCTTGCTTACCGCGACACTTTGCAAAAACAAACGCAAACGCGAACCAGCATACCAAAAAACAGTAAGTTCTCGTTCCCACCGATCACAGCAGTCCTTAAGGGATTGAGGAATTGTGGGTTCGCTCAACAGGTAGCTACAATCGGAGGATTTTGAAGGAAGAATTAGGGTCATCATCTTGCGATCAAATCATCCGAGCAGAGGGTTTGATAAATGATTTGGGTTCTCAACGGGGTAGCTACAACTGGAGGTTTATCAAAGATTGGTGACATACTTGATTTAAATCGAATCAAGGGAAGAGAGAAGGTTAGTTTTCAATTCAACATATTGGTTTTGAATTGTGGTGACTATTTTTTATCTCTTGTATAAACTTTGCAATCTTAATAGCAACCATCATAATTCTAAATTCTATAATTAGGGGCAGATGTACCCCACGCGAGGATGACAGGGGGAACTACCTTAACAAATCGCGTGTCATTTTTCTTTCTCGCCCTTTACCATTTATTTGCAATAATCTGAAAATTTTCTCTTGTGGTTCCAATTGTCCTGATTTGTAGTGCAATAAAACTGTTACTAAAAACTATAGTAATCACTTAGATTGATATTATTAATTTCAACACTACAAATAAAGGTTAATTGAACTTGGTGAAATTAAGCACACCAAAAGTTCGATAAAAGTCCAAAATTGCAAATTTGTGTATTTTCTTCTCAACATTTCATTGGAAGTAATTGAAAATAGTTACAGAGTATAAGTGATCAATTATAATTGAGTTAAGTGTTAATAATTCTCATTGATTCATTCCATTCAGTTTTTTGCATATTTGGTCTTTTCAATTGAGGATCATTTTAGACGAGTATATCCGGGTAGCTTTCACTGTGCTTCAAGTTTTTCTTAAAAACTGATTTTAAAAATCAAGGTATCTATTCAACCCCCCCTTGTAGATACATCCTATCATCTAACAGTAACCCCACTTTTAGTAACTCCCCAGCAGAGTCGCCTGTTCTGTAATACGGTGGGAGAACTGACTTTTTAGTTTTGTGTTTTATCGTAAATGTTACGGATAGCAAGAGTCAGCACCGACTTTATTTTATACAATAGAGGAAAGGGTGAAAAGAACAGGAAATACCTTTTGAGAATTTTCTGAGTAAGGGGGATAGGTTATGAAAAGGGAAGTAGTTAGCACCCTTTTTATCCATAGTTATCTACGGGCTCTTAATCTCTAGGTCACTTTTGAAATGCTTTGTGTTTTGTTTTGTATATGTTTGAAAATGCCTAAGTGCGGAGATTTTGTTATGATTCTCACATCGTTGAGAATGTATACAAAATGTTTGTTTTGAAAATATATGTTGGATGAAAGTGTTTGTTTTTGAAAGTGTGAGGTGTGAAAATCGTTTTAGTTTGTGAGCAAGCGATTACGAGCGGTCTACCTACACAAAAAGTATTTTCTCTTTTCCTCCTCCTTTAGATAGTGCTTTCCTACCATTAGTTAGTAGGAAGCCCTATCATTGGATGTGAGAGACAGGCGCGGGTCATCATACAGTCATGTAAGGCAACTTGTAGGACACTTCAGCAATTTTTATAAGAGACTAAGATCGTTTACCGAAGGCAACATCGATGGGTCATCGAGGTACTACGATGTCTTTAAATCGAGAGTCTTCGCTAAAGTGTCCCATATTCGAGGGACATGACTGTTTTATCCAAAGACAGCAAGCAAGGTTACCCTAGAGATACGTGTGTGAATAGTGTTTTAATTTAAGTTAATTGGTCTTGATTAGGGTTATCTAGCGGTTGATTTTAAATCTTGCCATACACACCTAATTACTATACAATGATAAATAAAAATTCGGTAAAATGCGAAAAATAAAGTTCTACGCTATTACAACGTTTTGGGAATGGGGGTACACATTTATGAATAGAGATGGCATAAGGAGTAAACACCTTAGCTATAATTTAATCACACAATACAAGTTTAAACTATTAAATAATTATTTAAGTTAAAACTCTTTTCATTTGATAAAATTAATTAATAATTTAATTAATAATGTCAAACAAAAATTATTTTAAAATTAATAATTATTTAAAACAATATTGATTTATTTACAAATTTAAATTAAATACTAAAATAGAAATTAAAGCTAAATAAATAATTAATAAAAAAAACAAATGAAAATAATAAGAGAAATTTAGAAATGGGCCTGATTGAAGGAGTGTGGGGGTGTAGAATGAAAATCTATCCAAGTCCAAATAAAGGGTGTCCAGAGATCCAGCACGCGTAGGATTGAGAGGGTGTACTGTGAGGGGACAAATCTGAGTGTTGGATGATGATGATGATGATCTAGTTGAGATCAAACAAAAAGAGGCCGAGGGTGCATGAGATATCTGATGGGGTGTGGTTCGCGGGATTGAACAGATGTTGGATTAGAAGTGGTGACAAGTGTCACCATCGGATTAGGCTTTAATCAACATTGTTAACAAATAAACAAAAAAATTAATAGCTTAAATCATTTATCAGAATAATTCTCCCTCTTCTCTTAACACTTTCTCGCTCTCTTTGATTGGTCTCTGTCGAAGACGAAGAACAGGACGCACCAAAAATTGCCTCACGGCGGTGACAGTGGCAGCATAGCTCCTTTCTCACATTTTCTTACATATTATGGATCCTCTTCTTCTTATAATGCTTAATATCTACTTGTTTTTTTACAGAATTTCAAAGATATGCCCTAGATCTAAAGGGGAAATATGAAACCCTAAATTCTCAGATTCGAAAACAATAAAGATTATGATTATGGATGCGTAAATAGAAGCGAAAATGAAAGGAAAGGAGAGAGACGGAGGCCGTGAGACTCGGGTTTGCAAGTTTGCAACCTTTTGGTGAGATCTTTTTGTGTTTGTCTGTGTTCTCGTATTTTTCCTTTCTGATCCTTGTGATTTTCTTCTTTTCTTCTTCTTTTGAAATTTTTTCTAAAAGGTTTGTATAGTGAAAATGATGAACGGTTTAAGGTTTGTTGTTTTTCGCAGATTTTGTGTATTGTGAACAACTTTTGATTTCTGAAGTTTTCTGTGAACAATATTTTGAAAAGGGTTTTGAGATAAGGGAGGAGATGAAATTTTTTAGGGTTCTATGTGTTCTTGCTGTTGCGTAGCTTTTGCCTTTTTTCCGATATAAATAGTGCTCTCTCTGATCTCTGTACAATTGAATGTTTTTATACCGTGAAATTACTCTAGGGTTTTATATTGATGGACTCAATCATTGGAATGGCAGGCCTGTTAGAATTTTATTTCTGTATTGGGCTTCTGACTTTATGTTTTGTTATTTTTCTGATATGCTTTGCTGGTTTTGTGAATGTGATAATTTGTACCTCCTATTGGGCTGGAACTGCGATTCTATTATTCTTGATTCTTTTGAATTTTACTGCAGTCATTTTTTTATTAAGCTGAGATGTGCAACTTATTTTTACTGTCTTTAATGTGAACCAAACTTCTCTTTTGTGATTTGCAGTAAAAATAGAATTTTTTCCCATGATGAGATGTATTTGTGATTTTTCTGTTGCAATATAAGGCTTTTGTTGGGCTGGACTGTTATTTTGTACTTGCTGAGATAATTTTGTTATCTTTTCTGATATGCTTGTTTGGATTGAAAGTCTGATGTTATGTACTTTTCCATTGAGCTGGAACTGTGATGGAATTCTGAGTTTAATCTTTGTCTCTTCTCAATTTGTCTTTTGTGAACCAATATTAATTGTGATTTGCAATAGATGAATTGCTTCCCATGATTAAACCTTGAAATTATGGGTTTATCAGGCTTTAATATATGCTTGAACATGATTGAGAAAAAAACCTTTTTTATGATTCCTTACACAAAACCCTAATGATGAAGTTGTTGTTAACACCCTGCACTGACTTGAGAATTTCCCTTATTTATGTTTTGTTTCTTGTAAATGTAAACCCATAGATGACTTCATGTTCTACCTCCTTGAAATTGCAGGTTGAGTCTTTGAGTAGACTTGTTGGTTGTTTTCCGGCATTGCAAGAGGTTTGAATTGTAAGCTTTCCTCTTCTTTGAACAAGACAGTAGCAGCGGTAATGGTGCACTTGGTAGAAAGGTGGAGTTGCAGTAGGTTTTGGCTAAATAAAAATGGCATAAATGTGGTTGGAAACTTGATTGGAGCATAAAACGTGAGGCCTAGCTTAAGGGTGCAGTAATGAACCGAAATTCCAAGCATCGGTGGATTTCGTAGATGCATCCACCACTTGAGTGTAATGTGATCCAAGTAGTTAGAAACAATTCTACCATTTGTAATGACTTGCCTTGTAACAAAAACTTTTGTAACACTTTAATGAGTGTATGAAAACTTTTCCTCTTATTAATATCATATTTTGCATCAGACACTCTTCTCCTTAATATAGTCTAATATGTCACTTTATTTGAAACTTGTTCCACCAGTAATTAAAGAAAACAAAGAAAAGACAGTACCTAAAGCTCGATATTCTAAACCACACGCTTAAAAGTAGAGCAAACGGTAACAAATATACATTGTCCTATCCCAATGATCCAGAGCTATGACTATGTATGAGATATGTGTAAAAATTATTTCCTTCAAATTTATTTCAAATGAAATATCCAAAACGTCCTTTAATTGCTTCACCTTTGACCTCTCAAATCTCCCCTAACTATGCTCTTCAATTTGAATTAACCACAATTAAACCCCAAAGAAATACTTAAGAAAGACCTTGGTCGAAATCAAAATTTTGACAAAAAGCTTCCAAATTAAAATTCTTCTGTAATAACACCATGTAGTATCATTCTTTGCTCAGAAATCCAATCACAATATGATTTCATTCAAAACCATAGTTGGGGACCAAACAATTAGGAAATGTTGATTGATAAACAAAACCATAATCTCTTGGTGGACTTTGGAGAAATTATTTAATGAGATAAGCTTGTATGTTAAGAGGATATCCATGATGATAGAATCCAAAACCTTGAGCCTTTGAACAATAATCTTCTTCCGCTGATTGGTCAAGATACCTCAAAAACCCTAGTTTGACCAGATGAATGCCATTTGCACTTGATGAATGACTTTGTGAATGAGAATGTCTCTTGAACTTGTGTAATCAATGTGAAACTCAAACTTTTGCTTGATGGACAATCTTGAGCCAGGAGAAACCCTAAAATCCTTGATCCCATGAGTGTAGCAATGAGTAGTTGAAAACCCTAAGAGAATGTCTTGAAGAAAAGGAAGGGAAAATTTTAGGGTACAACACCGTCCTTCTCTACATACCGGAACGAGTTTAAATGACTAACCATATTCTCTTCTTCGCTGCAGACAGTAACAACCTTTCTGTTCACAGGATATTTTAACTTCTAGTGTAGGGTTGAGGTAACAACGCCTGCCCCATGGATCAAGGGGCGTCCCAGTAAGCAAGAATAAGCAGGTCGAATATCCATTACATGAAAGATAGATTCGAAGACCTGAAAACCTACCTTAATCGGAAGATACACTTCTCCTTGCACCAATCTCTTTGATCCTTCAAAGGCTCAGACTATAATATCACTGGGTTTCAGTATAACCCCTTTGTAATCTAGTCTGTCAAGAGCACCCTTCGATAGGACATTCAATGAGGATCCCGTATCAATCAACATGTGAGCCAAAGTGATGCCTCTGCATTCGATGGAGACATATAGGGCCTTTTTATGGTCCCTTCCCTCAGGAGTAAAGTCAGCATCAGAAAACCCTAGCCCATTGTCAGTCGCCAGGCTAGCAACATAGTTCTCAAATTTATCGACAGAAATCTCTTGTGGCAAGTGAGCGAACTTCAATAATTTCACCAAAGCTTGTGCATGAGCTTCAGAAAAAAGTAACATGGATACCATAGATATCTTGGATGGGGTTTTCCCCAACTGTTCAACAATCTTGTAGTCGCTCTTACGGATAATCTTTAATACCTTTTCCATCTCTTGCCTAGAGGTGTCTTCAGGTGCAACTTCTTTAGGCGCCTCCATCTGGGAAGGCTCCGTTATTTTCTCTTTACCCTGAGCCTCAGTAGTTGACTCGATAGTATTAACTCTAACTGGTATAGCAACATTCTTCGAAGAGATTTCCGGGGATAAAACCCTTCCACTTCTAGTAACCTTACTGGTCCAAGCAATATTGTCAATGTTGGGATTAGGAACTCCAAAATCTTCATTCTCAATAATTGTTAGTTCTTGCTTGACGCCATGGTATTAGACGTCGGCACCATAATTCCATGGGACAACTTTGTCCGAGGAATATGGAATAGGTCCAGGTGTCGTGATGATTAGAGAAGCAGCTTTTGGATTGGAAGTGATCCTTACAGGACCCTTGGAAGTGATCCTGATAGGAATTCTAGAAATTACAGATTAGTCTTGAAACAGATTCTTAGTAGACAAAATCTTCTCAATCAGAATTATATGATTGTCCGTTAGAAGCTGAGTGCCTTCTTTCAGTAACTTGCAGCCATTGGGTTGGGCTGCGCAGCAGTAACATCTTTCAATACAACCCAGAAATAAACCATCTTGCAACAGATTCTTTTTGATAATCGGGAGGGGAGTAGCCAAATCACTCACGGTAGAAACATAAAGAACATCATCAATAGCACTTATGCCTTTGTCATTCTTCGGCATTGGTGCAATAATTACATTAGGAGTCTCGGGAGGATCAAACTCAATCTCTTTGTTGTTAACAATGTCTTAAATTTTAATTTTTAGCGCCCAACAACTATTGGTGTCATTCCCGGGGCTATTGGAATAATAAGCACACTTCACAATCGAATTATAGCGAGGGGAGAAGGTGTTGGGATTCTGAGGAGGATCCTTTACCGTTATTAGATCTGCTTTTAGTAAGTGCTATAATGCCTGAGACAATGGCATGCTAATCTTTGTAAACTTCCTTCTTGAGGCGTCAGACCTACACTGATTGTTTTTCTGTGGTTGTTGAATAGGAGCAGGATTAGAAATTAGCACTGCTCCCACAGACTGATTGCGGTCATTTCTAACACGACCCTTCTGACCATAAACATCATTTGTTTCCTTCTTACCCTGAATGTCTTCTTTACAACACTCGAAGATGCATCCACTTGAATCTTTTCACTCTTGATACCACTTTTGACATGTTTTCCAGTTAGGATCAGCTCAGTAAAACCATATGAGGAGCTTCCAATCAGATGGTTAAAGAATGGACCTGTCAGAGTCCCCATGAACATATCAACCAGCTCCCTATCAGACATAGGAGGTTGAAGTCTTCTAGCCATATCTCTCCATTTCTGGGCATATTCTTTAAACCTTTCATTCGAGCCTATAGTCATACTTTGTAATTGCACGCGAGTTGGTGCAAGGTCAGCATTGTATTGATACTGCTTGTAAAAAGCAGCAGCCATGTCTTCCCAAGTACGTATATTGGTTCCTTCCAGCTGATAGAACCATTCGGGTTGTGTCCCAGATAAGCTATCTTGAAAGAAGTGAACTTGTTGTATCCTAAAATTTTCCCTCTCTTTTCTCAAGTACGTACATTTCTCACAAAGATCTTCAAAATCTCAAGCTTGCACAAGCATCGACTAGGTCAAGCCATCTCCTCTACACTAATACCTCAAATTAGGGTTTGAGTTTGCACAAGGACAATTGGGATTATAATGCTTCAAATGACTTTCATGGATCATTATGGACCCTCAAGATTGCTCATGTCAAGTTTCAATTCTTGGATCACAAAGTTGCTCAATCAATTGATCAGATGACCTAAAATCAATTGTATTGGGTAAAAAGTCAAATGTGGTCAACCTACAGTCAAACTTCAATATTTTGGACCAATATCAATATTTTGAAGTCGTATGCATCAATTTATCAAGTTTGGATTACAATTCCCTAAGAAAATTGTTCAAATCACCAAAAGGGCAAAATGGTCAAAATTAGGGTTTTAACTGTATTTGACTGATCAAGAGTTTTTAACCTAATACATGATCTAATGGCTTGAAGCACAATCTCAAGGATTCAAATACAAATTTTTTACCTAATTTCTTGGCTCAAAACATTTCTCAAGATCATTTGATTGATAGTTAAATTTCAATCAACTGATGAAAAGTCAACTAATACATTAAAAGTCAAACTTTGACTTTTTGATCAAAATTGAGTTTCAAAGATCACATTTCATCAAGACATTCAAAAACATGAAACTTGATTATCAAGAAATCAAGAAAGTCAAAATTAATTTTGATAAGTCAAAGTTTTCAAGACTTAGAAAATTTTCTAAGTATTTTTAAGTCTTATTTTTTCATGACTTCATGTAAACTTTTCACCATGATGCGAAATGATTCAAGGAAAACTTTCAACATGAAACTTGTAGATCTTGATGAAATATACAAATTTTATTTACTAATCAAGTCCTAGAAATTCTTGGATTTGAGTTATAAATTCACAAAGTCATACACTTTTTCTTAAACACTTAGTGAAAATTTGACCTAGTTTATACAGAATTTTGACCTAATTCTTGGCCAATTTTCACCAAGCTCCAAGAGGATTTTGTTAAAATGGAAAACATGAAAGTTTTAGATAATTTTCCAAGCTTTTCAAAATGTCCAAGAACTCAATGAGATCATTTTTGATCTAGGATAATCGAAGAGATGAAGTTAGGGTTTCAAACTTGAATTATAGGTCATTTTGTGATGAACAAGAATTCAAATCTCAAGCCTATGCTGCACAATCTTGTTTTTACAGGCTTCTAACTTGTAAATCACTCCATATTTAATTGTTTACACAATTGATTGAGGTATAGTCCAAGTGATTAAGCCATTATCCAAAGCAATTTGCCATTTTGGGAAGAAAGTCACCACTTCCATTCTAGTAAAGCAAGCCTTTATGCAAAGTCAACTTCTTGAGCTCCCAACTTGTTTCATCTGAGTACAACCAATGTCAAAGCTAGAAGCAACATTTATATAGCCTCCAATAAACTCATACCATGCTGAAACAATTGGCCGAACCGTCATCTGATAATGAAATCAATAAAGTCGCCACCGAACGTCTTTTATCCCGCCGAAAGGGAAAGGTAAACATCGAGAAAACTTGAAGAGGGTGAAGTCACGGTCTTGTGACTGAGAGATAGGGTAAGGGAGTCTATTACACGGGGGGAAGGTATTAGCACCCCACACACTCGTAGTACTCTATGGTATCCACTCTTGTTCGTTCTATTCTAAGGGTGTGAAAAAATCTATGTCTAAGGCTTAAAGCTTAAAAGGGAATGCATGCAAAGAAAAAGGAAAAGAAAGTGTGGGGAAAAGAAAGGAATATTTACAAAGATATGCTCGATTAGGCCCTTTAAAAGCCTTCGCCTAAGTATCCCTTTTAAAGAATCAGAGCAGCCGTAGTTCGGCTCATATATTTTGGTTGGTTTGTGTTTTTTAGTTAAGCAAACAAAAGCAATAGTCAAGATGGCAAAACATCAAATAAAACGAAAAAACATCAACAATGATGATAAAAAAAGAGATGACAAGACATCACATGGTAACACAAACTCAGATAAGATGATAAAACAACAACATGATATAAAAATATCAGACAAGATGATAAAACATTACACCTAACAATAGTATCGAAAATCAAAGTAGGAGGGCAAACATATGCGATGGTGAAACATCGGCAACAAACATATGCAACGGTGAAACATCGGCAAAAATATAGCAAGATAGCATGGAAAAGATGACGAGACATCAACAATCCAGATGATAAAACATCACACCTAACAATGATATTGAGAATCAAGGTAGGATAACAAGCACATGCGATGGAGAAACATCGGTAACAAACATATGCGATGGCAAAACATCGGCTAAAAAGATAACAAGATTACATGGAAAATATGGAGAGACATCAACAAATCAGATGATAAAACATCAAACCTAACAGAGATATTGAGAATCAAAGTAGGATAACAAACACATGCGATGGTGAAACATCAGCAACAAACATATGTGATGGCGAAACATCGGCTAAAAGATAACAAGATAACATGGAAAATATGGTGAGACATCAACCAATCAGATGATAAAACATCATACCTAACAATGATATTGAGAATCAAAGTAGGATAACAAACACATGCAATGGCGAAACATCGGCAACAAACATATGCGATGGCGAAACATCGGCTAAAAGATGGCAAGATAACATGGCAAGGATCGCGAATCATTAATTTGACAAGGTTTAAAAAAACTAAAGGGTGCACAAACAATTAAGATTGGTTTGTATTTTTTACCTTGAAGAAGGATTTAAGTTCATTAGAGACGTTTTTATGATTTTCCAAGAAGAAGTTTTAGTTTTAAGATGCAATATGCAAAGAAAAGAAAACAACTAAGGGAGACTATCCTAATCTCTAGCCCTAGTGTAATTATACAATGATCGACTCTAAAGTAGAGGATGAAAGGGGAGCTTCTACCCTATGCTAACATACATGGATATCTATCCTAATGTCTAGCTCTGAAGCTACTCTAATCGAGTGATCCTAAGGGAAGCAACAAAAATGTCACAGATCCTGTGAAAAAGACAAGCAAACAGATGGCAAAACATATGGACAAACAAAAGCTCAAGCATCACTCAAATATCAAACACCTACAAGGCGCAGGCCTAGTAGTATAAAGGGAGGTCTCGCCATAGACAAGCAACCAATCATCAGACCAAGGGTCAAGCCACAACCAATGGGAGCCTATCACCCGAGTCAACAAGCTATAGAATTATAGGAATACAAAAGGGTCCTTAACCATGACATTAATTATCAGGGCAAGAAAGATCTGGGGGAAAAGACATAGTTCATGCGTACACTAAGCATCAGTGTTGGTCAACATGAGCTAAAGAAAGCGTGGGGATCCGATTGCAGGAACCCTTTTCACTTGCCTTTAAAGGACTTAAATTCATTCAGATCTTGGGCATATGTTTAGAGCATCTACTTGTAGAAAGTGAGCATAAGAACGAAATGGAATGGAATTTGCGGGGGTTGATTATGAACCCTTTCCGCTCGCCTCCTTTTGAGGACTTTTCACCTGTAATATAGTGCGGGCACAAATATAAACACACGTGCATAATACCTACTCCGAAGGTAGAATTTTAAACAATCACAATTAGCACACCGACAAAATTTCCTTAAACAGGTCTTTAAACAAACCAAAGGGACTCCTGGCATATATCGGCAACAAAGGTCCCATCATGCAATAGAAAGCAATAAAGGGTGGAAGCAGTAAAAAGGAAATAGTGCAATACCAAACAGATAATTATCCATAACAACTGCGCAAGAAAAAGAAACCTAGAGAACTTCAAGCAAGCTAGCATCAACAAGCAAATCAAGTCAGAAATCACGCCATCAAATATAAGCATCGAGGCTTCAAATATGAACATGTCCCACAGGTGATGTATAGTAGTCACAATCACACACACACACACACACACACACGCACACACACACACACACACACACACACACACACACACACACACATATATATATATATATATATATATATATATATATATATATATATATATATATATATATATATATATATATATATATATATATATATATATATATATATATATATATATATATATATATATATATATATATATATATATATATATATATATATATATATATATATATATATGTGTGTATATATATATATATATATATATATATATATATATATATATGTGTGTATATATATATATATATATATATATATATATATATATATATATATATATATATATATATATATATATATATATATATATATATATATATATATATATATATATATATATATATATATATATATATATATATATATATATCCTGTGAGAGAATAACAAATATACAAAGCACATGAGTGGTGCAAGCATAACCAATTTTGTTACACAAATAAAGTGGAACACTACAACATTAAGTCAAAATGGAAAACTTTTCTCAGAGTACCTCGCACATTCATCAGACAAATTAGTGATTACAAGGAGAAATGATGAATCAATAAGGGATGGATGGTGATATAACATGACAATTGAAAACATGATGGCAAACATCAAAGCAGTGAATGCAAGAGCCTTCAAGCAAACTCAAACAACAACTAGGTCAAAACTAAAGAACGGTTGCTCCTTTCATGTCACCATGTTGAATTGACAAGTAAAGATCAATCAAGGATCAAAGGAGCAAGAGAAGAATACAAAAAAAGACCTTAGAAGTCAGTATAAAACACTAAACATCCATACTCATTCATTCCATTATGGTTCACAAGCATAATAAAAGAGGGACGCCATAAAATGTATCACAAAGCTTGGATCACAAGTTAGTAATGAAAGGAATTCAAACAAAGACAAAGTTAGAAGACTTAAACCATTCAAAGACTTGAAATAAAGATTCTAACATGCTATGAGGATATGATCAAGAGTTTATAATGTTGATTCTAAAGCATGTTTCACAAGTGCATTCAATGTACCTCAAGGATTCAAGAGAAAAGAAAGGATTGAACATCAAATTCACAATAGGATAAAATGGTTCAATCATTGGAGGTCAAGTGATCTCAAGTCTTTATGAGACTATCCTAGATATATCATTCCAAAACATGTTATCATTGGTCATTTGATGACCTCAAACTCAAGACAAGAATTCAAAACTCAAAGCAAAATTCACAAAAAAAACATCACTTAGGAGGTATGGATCAAAAAGTGATCATCAACCAATTATGAGAAGTCAAGAGGATTCAGCTGAATTGGTGTGAGAAAATAGAAGCAATATAATCATTAATTGCCAAATTACATGCCT